>LPNX010359953.1:314521-667726 GCA_001517045.1 Pseudotsuga menziesii | reverse complement strand
TCTAGGTAAATTTAGAACTCTCCCTTTCAACATCATAACAAAATTGAAATATAAAACTTAGTCAAGATTTAAATTAAACCAAGGAAATTTATCAAACTAATAATATTGCGATCTAAACAGATATTCACATACTAATTACTAGGCTATGTCCAAATTTTTATATTAAGAAATTTACACAAATATGAAACCAAGTACATAGCTAAACAAATCTAAACAACACACAAAAAATCGAACGAAATATAATTACATATCAAATCTAAGTTAAGAATTGGATTATCCAACAAATCATATTCATATATGAATCTTTCCAACATTTAATTAAAAAACTGTATAATCCACGATGGCTGAGTGCCAATCATTAAATTTACTCTACAATCAAATTACCAAATCACATTAGAATCAAATCAAACTTATTTTCATTAGAGGTTGTAAAGTCATTTCTTCCCACAAAACTTTAGAAACATAGTAACTCTCGAACTCATCTTAACCGCAACAATCAATGCATGCATACCTCGAATTGAACATTGATACAAGTGTACAGTGAAGAAGTCATTCTGTTCCATAATTTTCATGCATAAAAACCTACAGGAGTTATTCTAAAACACATAATATTGTAATTATAAACATTTCCTAGTAACAGAGTTAAGGGTAGAATTCCTTGGCTCACAATAGATAAGGATGAAACTTGAGAAGAGAAAACCCTTTCACAACCTTCACATGGTCTGAATGCCAAATCTTTATTCACCTACCTGTAAGGGTAGAAAACTATATATATTAAATATTTATCAAGATGTAAAATGAAATGTAAACCTTAATTCTATGCAAATATTACCTTAAAGGAATGTTGGGGCCATGGAGGAAATTCAAGGCTTATCCCAAGCGTTTTAGGTACCCTTTCATGGGATCCCTCGCTTCACCTACAAGAATAGAGTTGTGGTTTTAACACATTTCTTTCATAGTGTTGAAATTGATTTCCCAATAAACAAGCGCATAGGCCAAGGATTAAAAGTTCAATAAACACATATAGGGAGAAGGGTTTACTCCTCCTAGCCCCGCTCTCGACCCTATACCCTACACAAACAAATTCAAACCAAGTTATCCTTGTTAAAGACTACGAAAAATTCACTTATATTATTGAGTAAATTTTTAACGACAATTTTGTTTTCCATATATCTTACGTGTTAAATTCTTGCAAATTTTGGAAAATATCTGCTAGAATCAAAAGTGAGCACACGATGGTCTCTAGAAGGACAAAGTGGAGTTCATAGGGTCGATTCTTGTAGAGGATTCCATAAACCAAATTGAATTCAAGCGGCCACCATCCACCTCCAAATACGAGTAACACCATTAGAAATTTATAAGACGTACCACATATCCATGTAAAACAATGGGAGTCACGCTTGAATGATAACAAAATTATTACATGCCCCATCGTTCTTAAAACAGTCTGAGGGATAAAACCTTCAACAACCCCAGCCAGAAAACTAGATCAAAACACTCACAACCAAATGAATGTGATATTAAAAACCCTATATTCTTTCCAATGACAAGAACAATATCAAGGAAACATGGAGGGACACAATGAGTCCTTTTCACAAAAAGCACATGAGGGAGCCTCATTATTTAATATACCTCATTGTGTTGTTAACTCGCACCCAAGGTTTATGACAAGGTTTAAACACATCATTAAAAAACACATTAAACCCTTCTCCTTTCAGTTGGCCTCCACTTTGTATCTCACATCCCTCTATGCCAAACAATGGCATAATTTTTTTATAACATAGCCATATTTTACACTATGAACCTCTTCAAATGTAAAGCATGCTTGGATAGAACCTTATGAAAGTACCTTATACAAGTACGCTATGAATCCTTATTACAATGGGTAAAACACATGTCCAAGCATATTGTGGCTTATGGCAAGTTAATATAGTCATAGCATATAACCATCACCCTCTCATCGCTTACAAATCCCACAAGCTATTATGTCAAATCGTATGTAGGGTAAGGATAAAACATAATATTGAACACATATACCTTATGTATAACAAGTATAGTTAGGACTACATCCAAAACTTTAGGATTAAATCCTAGATAAGAAAACACAATATTTTAATGAATTAAAAAAATAAAATCACCTTGGTAAGAGATGTGACCAAATTGTCATTACAATTGCATTCAACGTCGAGCAGAGAATAAACCTATAATTAAACACTTAAAATTTCTAGTTAATCTTTTCTTTGCAAACAAATAAGAAATATTTTACAACTGAGAAAGAAATTTGGAACTAGTAAGAGTGGTAAATTATAAACATATTTTTATTTATTTATTTATGAATTTTACAGGTTTGTGACACTATGGTTTATGTTAACTAAAGAGAATATTTGAATATCTCACTTCTATAAACTTTGTGAAATATGTTCAAAATGGAACCCCTCACTAGACATGAAAAAGATGAGATCTTGGTTCTATACTAGAACCTTGGTTTACTAAGTTTTGAATGTCATAGTTTCTTAAACTTGCTGAAATCTTTTCAAAATGGAACAACTTACTTGGCATTGGAAGAAAAAGTTGAGATATCAATAGTTTAGTGGGATATGTTTACGAGTGTTGAAATATCATTGGTAAATATCCATTTGTCATTTTAGAGTTGAAAATAATCCCACTTCATAAAATTAAAATTCATTAATGAATAGTAAATTTTAATTTCAAACATCATTTGAAGTGCATTTTTATCTATATCTCAAGTGAATTTATGTTTTGATGGACTTGAGCCCTTTTTTTCTTTTTGTTTCATATATTGTTATCAATATCAAAAAAATAAATCATTTATTTTCATTTTTAAATTTTCCAATGGTGTGCATCAATCTCTAATATGTATTTTTAAGGTTCTTCTTTGTATGTTAAGCGATAAGATAACTAAGGAAATGACACCTACAAATAAATTTAATTTTGTGAGTATATTTTACTTCCACTCTTTATTCAATATCTTAATATGGTATTGTTCGATAGATCAATTCAATGATAGTATCCAAAATAAGTCTCTTGATCTTGCCTCTAGTGAGGTATGAGGTTTTGTAGTGGAGTTGTAACCACGTTATCGTTATGGAGCTTCAGTCAACACTTATAAATCTTTGTCTCCTTCATAGATAGGATCATATTCCTCTTCTTCCTGACAAGAGACTTCGTCCATGTATGACACAAGCTCGTAGCTGTCTTCTTCTCTATCTATGCTGCAACTCCCTCTTCCAAACAGATTTTTTCTTTGCTTGTCGAGCCTAAATATTCTTTTGCTTCTTAAAAGTACCTACTCTAATTTAGTTCCACTATCTCCTGGAAAAATCTCACTTTAGTGTTATTTTAAGACATAGCTACTGTATTTCTATATAGTCTTGTTACATTCATATAATGCCTTTTTGACATACACGCATTTTTATCCACGTCTTTAAAGATAACAAGTATATGTTGCATGGGCCTTGAAATTATTTTTTCTCCGCCTCATAGTATGAAGTTATAGTGTCAATAGAAAACTTAGTAATTTATCCCTCTAACATAATATCTACCCTAAAATCAAGATCCCTTGACACAGGGTAGTCTACTCTTTTCAGGTGCTCAATCAACTGAGGATTCCACTCTCTTGGTTCTCCTATTTGGAAATGTTTTTTTTTCTGGTTTCCAACTTAGATAGCCATTCATGCAGCACAATGGTAAACTTAGAAAAGAAAATATTGTGAATGTCTGAATAAATGTACCATCCCAACCACTATGTTGGGTTCCACCGAGACCCTTCACTTTATTTTCGTGTGACCTCTAGCTCTTTGGATTCCACCCAATCTTGTATCTCTAGTTTCGTAGGTTTCCACAACATATCCCTCACCATAATGATACATGGTCCCAACAAGAGAAACATTTGTTGGCTCTTCATGTCTCTCTATTCCTTTTCCTAGGGATATCGACCTAGGTTTAGGCCTTTCTTTTCAGCACAATAAATCTCAAGATATCGACCCGCCAAATCAAAGCTCAGCTAGTAGCACATGCGATGCAAATGTCATCTCACTCAATATATCTCTCTTAATGGTTAACTTCTAGAACCATGTTTCCGTAGTTGGGTAGGGGGGTTTTTAGTAACTTGGCTCTATTCCAAGGATCTCAACGAAGTCTGGGGGTGGATTATTTGTGTTCACCATACTTCAACATCTAATCTACACCTCCACCTCTCTCTATGCAACTTCAGTAAATAAACAATGGACATGCATCATAATCATATCCAGTAATACAATGCCACCATCATACATCTATTCATTTGTAACAAAACCTATAATCATTCATCAAATACAACATTCACACATATATATAAAGTACTTTCACATTCACAAATATACATAGATTATAACATGGAAATCCATCTGAGCAAAAACCAGAAGGTGCTCTTCATCTAGCATGAGGAAATAGATGCACCTTTTGTCTACATACTAAGTTGCATACTCTCCTCAAGATATTGTTATCTAACTTTACAGAAACTTCCTCCCTCTCATGCTCTCTCATCTTGTCTTCATTCTATTTTTATTATACTTCTATTAGTGATCTCTACAAAATGTGGATCAACTCAATCGTTGCTACCGATCTGTGCACTTAGGTACAGTTCCTTTACTCTAATGCACTCAGTTCTACTAAGCCACTAACCAAGAAATCATGCTTTTATCCAACAAGATTTTACAAAATTGACTGTCGGGAGAATGTCTAATTGAATTTTAGCTTGAGAGTCTAACACACATTTATATTGGGTTACTTATTTTATAAACCTATTACAGAATTGATACAAATCCCATACATATCAAACTCAATACCAACTCAATAGAGACTCAATACCGACTCGATATAGATTCTATAGAAGTTCATTACAAACTTTTTTTCTATCACTATCTCAACCGACTTACTATATCCAGCTAACATGATGTCTTTCCTATTCTGGAAACACCTAACAGGAAGCACTAACAAATTGACTTACAAATATTCATTCATGCATGTGGTTTCTGTCTACTACAACCAAGCTCATACCCAATATCATTAAGTCCTGTCACCTTCCTAGCCATTATGCTACTTGCATGCCTTCTTTTGTTTAGATTATGTTGTAGTATCTTGTGTCGCACTCCATCCTTCTATTGTAGATTAATTTTTTGGCATAGATTATTCTAATGCCTCCTCCTCCTCTTCTTCTTCTATTCTACTTCCTCTTTTTCAACATCTTTAATCTTCTCCTTTATGCTGCTTCCTCAGTCGTAGATCCTTCCTCTTCTCCTTTATGCTCTTTTCTCAATCGTATCTCCTTCCTCTTCTCCTTTATATATTCTCCATACTTGGGCATAATTTTGCATGAATTCCGCATTATTGTCCCTAGGACGAACACCTACAAAATTTTCTAAGAAGAAAGGTATAGTTGAGGACACTGGTGAAATGAGAATTCCTTTGAGGCCTAACACAATTGCACTCAAACAACGACCATACAAATAAAACCCATGCTTTAAAGAAAAATTTAAAGGTGAACTAGACCGAATGCTATAGGAAGGCATGATAGAACTTTTTTGAAGCATCATAATGGATCAATTCAAATATAGTTCAAGACAAGAAAAATTAAGGGGAAGTGAGAATTTGTGTCATCGTGAGGAAGTTAAATGATTCCTATTTTCATGATCCATTTCTGACTATGTTCTCAGATGAAGTATTGCAGAATGTCGGAGGGAAAGAAATGTATTCTTTCACTAATGGATTCTTGGCATACCATTATATAACTAATGAAAAGGAGGAACAATACAATACTACCATTGCGACATAGTGGCGATGCTACCAGTACACCATAATTCCCTTTGGACTCAAGAATGCACTTGCAATTTTTTATAGAATCTTAGTTGCCTCATTTAAATATTTTATACATAAATTTATTGAAGTCTGCTTTGATGAATGGATAAGCTTTTGTCTTGTAACAGATCATATAGAGAGCCTCAGAATGGTGCTGGAATGAGACTGTGAGTACCAAATTTACCTAAATTTGAAAAAATGTATCTTTTGTGCACCTTTTGGAGCTCTCTTAGCCCATGTGGTATGTCACGAAAAAATTTTGGTTGATCCAACCAAGGTTGCGATCATTCTTGACTTACTACCACCTACCACAGTTAATCACTTAAGAGAAACATTAGGGCATACTAGAAGCTACATAAATTTTATGAAGGGTTTTGCGGAGGTGACTATCCCAATGGAAAGACTGTTGAAAAAACACAATAAGTTTTAGTGGACAAAATAATGTCAAAAGAGTATGGACAAGCTAAATAATAAGATGGCTACTGCACCAATAGCTGTCTTTCGAGACTAGAACAAAGAGTTCCATGCTCATCTCGACGCATCATCTATTGCTATCATGCATGGTACTGACGCAACTAGGTGAAGGATGAATTGATCACCCCATTTTCTTTGCTAGTAGAAAGTAGTCAACTATAGAAAAAAAATTATACCACGGTGAAGAGACAAGGGCTAGCGATGGTATATGCACTTCAAAAATTTAGATACTATTTACTAGGTGGACATTTCAAGATGTAGACTGACCATTGGACGCTGAAATATTTGTCCAATAATCCCATGTTGGGGAGGAATTTATGTCGTTGGCTTCTCCTCTTCCAGGAATTTAATTTTGGTATAATTATTAAACCCAATTGTTTGAATTTGGGTCGAGACTGTAAATTTTCGTTTAAAGCATAAGTATGGATAAAACAATATATTCAAATTTAACTAAAATAATCACACATGAACTTCTTTACAATATGCAATAAAATAAAAAACTGAAAACCATTTACAACATCAATCACATAAATAGAAAAAACACAATTGTTTTTGGGTAGAAACCCTCGAACAAAACAAAATATGCGAAAACCGGTGCCTTAGTATGAGAGGTTATGTTATTAAGAAAATACATACTTTTACAATATCAAAAAATCGATTTTTTCCCTAAATGGAATACTCAAAACACCTAAAAATCACTGAGAAAAAACTGTGAGAGGGAACGGTTCCGAAGGAATCTTGCTTCTATACGTTGTACATCGACCAAAGTCTTATGTCTCTCTCCTCTGTAATTTAAGGATGCATTCCTGAGTTAGTGCTCCTCCATCTTATTTTCCAAAATTCCCCTTCACACTTATTCCTTCACCTATGTCGGAATGCAACTGTGTCCTCTCCACCAATTGGCATTTCTTTTATAACTTTAGGGAAAGAAAAAACCCTAATTTCACTTTCACTTTAACTATTGTTTCACTAAAGTTAATTTAGATTACTTTAATTTATTTTCCAAAGTAAACTTAGGAAAAGTAAATTAAATACAACTAGTTTTCTAATTTAAGTCTTTTGCATCCAAGGACACATGCTTCCAGGAAGACCTTCTTTGTTGATGTTATTTTAACACTCTCTCTCAACGAGGAAGGGATTTAGTAAAAACCCCAACTTATCCCTGCAGTTCTCAAAACCGTGTCTACAAAATCCCTTGGTGAAAATGTTTGCCACCTTCTCATATTTATGTATGTACTCCATTCAGATGGTTTCTCTCTGGTACCTCATGTCTATGTGTTTGATTTGGTCATGGAACACTGAATTTTCAGATAGGATGATGGCACATTGATTGTCAAATTGAACTACTATAGCCTCTAGGTCACACACAAAAAACCCAGAAATAAACTTCGTTATCCACATACCCTCACAAGAAGCCATGCTGACTTCCATGTTCTCATTCTCTGCTGATATCAATGCAACTGAATTATGCTTCCTACTAAACCAAGACACAACACTTCATCCAATGCTGAAACAACAACCTGAAGTACTCTTCATGTCCTCTACGCATATTTCCCAGTCAACATCTATGAAACCAGCTCACTGCACACTCCCCTTGTGCTCATAAACTAATCCATAATCCATTGTACCTTTGATGTAGTGAAGTATGTGCTTTGAAACCATCCAATCCACTCTTTGAGGGTCCACTATGAATTGGATCAAAGAGTTGGCTGCAAAGCTGATGTCTGACTGTGTGTTCACAATATACATAAGTGATCCAATAAGATGATGATACATGGTAGGATCAAATATGTTTGACCATGATGCATCAATCTCTCTCTTGTTGGAAACTAGAGGTATGGCCATAGGATTGCATTCCTCCATCCTGAATATCTTCAATATCTCTACTACATACTTCCCCTGTAAAATGAAGAAGCATCCATCTGTTTGTCAAAGCTAGAATCCCAGAAAGTAATGCATCAGCCTACGGTATTTCATCTCAAACTACACTACAAGGTTGGACTTGCACCTTCCAATCAACCTCTCATTTCTGTAAAAAACAGATAATCCACAAATAGGACCAATATAAGAGGTACCTCACCTTCCAAGAAATACAGGTTGTGATGAGCATCACTATGATGAAATCCCATCTCCTGAAGAGAGTTGTCTATCCTTGAGTACCATGCTCGAGGTTCCTGCTTGAGCCCATAAAAAACTCTATGCATCCTGCATGCATGCCTCTCCATGTTTTCCACAGCAAACCCTTCTAGTTGCTCCATATATACCTTCTCATCTATCACTCCATTAAGGAAGGAATTCTTGACATCTAGACAATGGACTCACCAACACATCTATGCTGCTAAATAGATAATAGCACGAATAGAGGAATTCCTAGAAAAATTGGAGAATGTCTCCTCATAGTTAATACCATCCTTCTATGAAAACCCCTTTTCCATGAATATTTCCTTATACTCTTCCACACATTCATCTACAGTATGCTTCACCTTCTAGATCGATTTGGATCCCACAACCTTTTTCCCTTGTGGCCTCAGCACAACCTCCCATATCTGGTTTTTGATAATAGATTCATACTCCTCAACCATAGACTCTTGCCACACATCATGTTGTGCATCCTCCCTGAAGCTAGAAGGTGCATATTTAATCAACGCTATCATTAGTGCCATGTAACTAAGCCTCTATGGTTGTACACTCTATCTAGAAGATCTCTGTGGTGGATCTAACTGCATAGAATCCTACACCATGTACCTAAACCACTTAGGCCTTTCCCTAATGTCAGCCTATTGTGACTATTGGATATCTGTCTCATGATGTAGCTCATCAACCAAGTCGATGACTGAAGGATATTGTCCACATGACTCCCTATGACTACCAAAATGTGTTCCCTATTTCTTTCTCAGTACCTATACATTTAGATCCTCCAACTTGATCCCTTTGTCTTGTGTTTGCTATTTCTCTGTTGGTAAGTCGATAGATCTCATCAAGGGGATGTCCTCATCCAACTAAAAATCCATGCTCAGAATGATCCTCTTACAAGCAGGATTGTAAACTCCATATTCCTCTAAAGTCTCACTCTAACCAAAAAGTAATCCCTTCTCTGTAGAAGTGTCCATCTTCTTCCTATTCTTACCATTAGCATGACAATAGCAGGCACTCTCGATTATGTGAATATGCCTCACATATGGCCTAGTTCTTGTGAATACCTCCTCTTGTTTCTTCCTCCCCAAATCTATGTGGGGACACCTATTCTAAATGTACACTATAGTCCTGTATGGCTTGTATCAAAGGAACAGTGGAAATCCCTGATCAAATAGAATGCCCTTGGATTCTGCAACAATATTCTTGGTCTTCCACTTTGTAACTCCATTCTTGTGTGGGGTATGGGGCACAATGTGCTCCTTGTTTATCCCCTCTATCAAACAATAATACATGAACTCATTGGAGGTGTACTCACCCCTATTTTATGTTATCAACACCCAAATATTCTTTCCTGTTTGGTTCTCCACAGAAGTCTTGAACTCCCGGAACCTGGAAAATCCCTCTTACTTGGCCTTAAGGAAATAGGTCTAGGTTTTCTTGGAATAATAATCAATGAAGGTTATGCAATACTTGTAACCATTGAACGAATGGACACTCACAGGTTCGCATAAATCAGAATGTACAAAGCCAATGAATCCTTATAATTTTGGACATTCTATGGGAAAGGATTCCCCATGTTCTCCCCCAAAGCACAACCCTTGTAGTGTTTATGCTTATCCTCTTGTACATGAGGTACTCCAATTATAAATTGTCTCAATTTCTTCATTTCTCCATGGTGTAAGTGTGCCATCCTCCTATGCCACAAATCACTGTGGCTACTACTACTATATCTGAATAGAGCCTTTAAAGGCTCAAATTGTAGTCTGGACACTTTCCTGCTCCTTCTACCAATCACCCAATCCAAGCTCCTATCTAACCCCT
Organism: Pseudotsuga menziesii; assembly: GCA_001517045.1. Classification (NCBI taxonomy): domain Eukaryota; kingdom Viridiplantae; phylum Streptophyta; class Pinopsida; order Pinales; family Pinaceae; genus Pseudotsuga; species Pseudotsuga menziesii. Next base: position 657,439 of record LPNX010359953.1, on the reverse strand, counting down.
TACGCCTGATATATACTGTATGGTCATGAAATTTCACTTGATATCCATTGTCCTCCAAATTGGATACTGATATAAGGCTTTTGTTCAATTCTGGAACATATAACCCATCAAAAAAACTCAATAGTTTTCAAGAATCCCTCTCAAATGAAACAGTTCCAACTCTGTGTGCCTGATTCTACGCATCATCACACAACTCAATGTGGATCCCTGTTCCACACTCCTGTAAGTATTTGAAGAATCATTTCTATCTAGTCATGCGACTAAATGTCTAGTGTCAATGTACCATATATTTCTCCCTGTGGTGCTTTCCATGCAAAATATCAAGAAGAACTCCTCATCAAATTTCCTACTAAAATCATCCACCTCTACAGATACATCCATATGAGTGTTACTCTTCTTCTCAATTTCTAGGCACTTGGAGGAAATGTGTCCCTTCTTGTGGAAGATAAAACACTTGACCTTTGACACGTAAAGGTTCTTCTTACTATCGTGCTTCCTATTTTCCTTACCCTTGCTCTTCCCTGTCAGGGCTAGAACCTCCTCATTCACAATATGAGGGGCAGTACTTGATGAGCCTTATCCTTGAACCAAGCTAGTATCCTTTTGCACAAAGTTATCCCATAGTCTCTTCGAGTCAAGGAGCTTCTCCCTAGCCACAACACCCTTGATAAAGGTGTTCCATCGCTTAGATAATCCATTGAGGGTTATCTAAATTAGATCCTCATCTTCATTCTTATAACCAACAACTCCAATCTCATCCCTAATCTGTGTGAGCCTTGTGAGATAAGGTAGCAATATTTATCCCTTGGTGATCTTGGTGTTGCGCATCCTCTCTTGCAACACCATATTTTGGTTCTTGTTCTTTCTCTGGTCTAGAATTTCCAAATCCTTCCACATCTATAATACATTCTTCTTCCCAAAAAGGTGAGGCACTATGTGTGTCTTTACCCCATCCAATATGATCAACATGGATCTGGAATCAATATTCTTCCATGCTACTAACTATGTCGGATCTGTGGGTGCAACCTTCATGGAGTCAATGTGATCCTCTCCATCATTGACACCGAGGATCCTTGTGATCATTTTTTTCCATGTAGGAAAGTTATGAGAACCCTAGATTCTATACTCAACTCTCAACTCGAAGTCCATAGTTAATTTTTACCTATCAAACCCTATATCTAGAAGTCTAGGTTTGTGTCTTAAATAGATCTTCCCTTGTTCTATCATTGCTGCTGCAAATATCTCTGCTTTAGATCACCAGAGCTCTAATATGATGTAAATTTTCCTTTAAATAATAATCTAGGATAAAAAGGCTATTTGCTATAGGCTAAATAAAAATTCTATCTCTAAAACCAAGTTAATTCTCTTGGATCTTATACACAACAAGATTTGAACATGAAATCCAATGTCTGAATTCGACATCATCCGACATTTCACACGAATGTGTGGGACAACAATCAATCAACATAATGCCGACAACAAAATATTTATAGCGACATCGATTATCTGACACATGGAAGTCAGATTTACGACTCATGTGGTGGCGGTTATCTGACACTTCCGGGTCAGATCTTCGACATCTGTGAACCCAAAAAATGTCGTTTATCTGACCCCTAAGTGTCGGATCTCCGACGGGAAGTATATATTTTTTTATAAAAAAAAATTAAGGTTTACATGATTTTAAATTTTATAGTCCCATACTTTCAATGGTAACTATGTTCAAGGCGTTGAATATCCGACGCATGTCCATTATAAATATAAATTGTTTTAAACATTTCGACATTTTTGTTGTAGAAGCGACAGACAGTTGCAAAAATTATTTGTTCCTCAATGGATGTTTTTAGGAATTGTTTTATTCTTCAACGGGCGGTTGTGGGAATTTCTTTTTTTCATCAATAGAAAGTTTGCCGGGAATTTTTTATTCTTCGAATTCTCTCCGTTTGACAAAACCTTGATGCATGGTTATGCATGGAACTTGATTTTTTAAGCCAACTGGTTATATTTATTAACGAAGTTTATGACAAAACGTCAAATAGATTAAATATTCCGGATCCAAACAAAGACAACCGACAATTGCTTGCTAGACAATGGGATGCAACAAAATGAAGGGGTGATGGCAAATGTTATAGTCCATGTACTCAATGCAGGGGATTTAAGAGGATAAGAATATTGATCTCAACAACCACAAAATATTGCAGGGAACATGGACATGCTAAGGGGGGGAACGAAGATCGTCCATATGTAGGTTTAGCATTATAAATATTATTATAATCGTTTGTTTTTGTAATTGTATGTAGTATTTTTTTTTCATATATTAATGCAAATACATTGATATGTTTCCATGTATTTATATTAAAGGAAAGACACCCTATAGCATGTCATCTAGAGGAAGTGCTTTCAAAACAAGTTCAGGATCAGGATCATAGAGAGTGTATGTTTAATGGAGAACAAGTGAATGCTCATATTGAACAACATGATCATGCCGATGATGTAATTGAAGATGATGGTACAAATACATTGACCCATGATTCATTTAACGTTAGAATAAATGAAGATGATGTTGATAATGAAAATGATGATGAATTTGATGATGTTCATGATATACCTCTTCTTGATAAGGCATATGAACCCCTTTATGAAGGCTGCAAAACAAATCTTCTCTCTTCTATATTGTTGATAATGAACTTGAAGGTTATGAATGGTATTTCAAACACTGTAATCACAAGTATGCTAAGGTATCTAATAATTGTATGATCGTGATAAAGTTTATTTGTATTCCTCTAATAATTGTATTGTTAACTCATTATTGATCATCCTAAGGATGAAGCGTGTTTCGTTAATATTATTTATTTATTACATTAACAATTTTTTTTTTGTAGCTTGATAGCTGAATTCTTGTTACCACCATTAAATATTTTACCTTGCACATATTGAGATTTATGTTCCATCATGAAAGAGATTGGAATGCATTATGAAGCAATTCATGCATGCCCCGATGACCACGTTATATATTATAATCAGCATGAAATTGCAACAAAATGTATGGAATGTCATGTAACTAGATATCATACAAATAAAGTGACAAAAAATATGCCTCAGAAGGTTCTTCGTTATATTCCCATCATTCCATATTTGCAACAACTGTTTAGGTGAAAAAACATAGCGCAATTTATGGATTACCATTCCAGGAACATAAGTCAAGATGATGTTATCCGAATGCCTGTAGATGGTACTGCTTTTAGAGATATTGAGGAAAGGTGGCCTCACTTTAAAGAAGAACCACATAACCTTAGGATTTATTTGGTAGCAAATGGTGTTAATCCATTTGCATAGATTAAATCCATTTACACGGTGTGGCCTATTTTTGTTATCAACAATAACATTCCTCCATGGTTGTCAATAAAGAGGGAGCACATAATGTTGTCAATGATTATTCCAGGTTTTATTGATGAAAACTGTTTTATTTATAATGTAGTTGTGGCATCTCATTTGTCATAATATGTATCTTAATTTCATATATATATCTATTATTTTACTCTTCTACATGGTTTATATATCTTAATGGTTCTCATAATGATATATTTTATATGTTCTTCAAATTATTAATCAGGTAAGTTCCAAGTCAAAGATATGAATGTATACATCAAACCTCTTATAGATTAGCTACTGAAGTTATGGAATGGAAAAAATATGTATGAGGTATCTAGACCAATACAACAAAGGCAATTTCAATTCCATGCAATGGTTGTATGGACAATACATGATGCCCTTGGGTTAACTTCATTTTGTGGTTTGTAATTTTAAGTTCCACTTTAATTGCATTTAATGATATGGAGTAGTTATAATATTTTATAAATGAATATATTTGACGTAGATATTCCATATGTAAATATTGTAGGTCTTTAGACAAAGGGTAAATTTGCATGTCCAGTTTGTGGTCGTAAGATAAAATCTTGTCGTTCAAAAAGCTTAAGAAACAAGGTGTTTGACGAGTATAGGAATTTCCTCTCTAAGAATCATAGGTATAGAACAACTGAAAGAAATATTTTCAATGGGAAGCAAGATACTGCATTAAAACCATGAAGAATGACACCTCACCTTTGGAAGATGCAATACAATAGAAATCATCATCATGGTATGTATGGATCATCGTATATGAATTTTTATGTATTTTAATTTTTATTGAGAGTTGTTTGTTGTAGTGGCCATATTTGATTTATGATGTAATTTATTAATTATAAACTAATATTCATGATTTACATCATGATCATGAAGGCATTAATGGTGTTCCACAAGGAATGAAAAGTTATCCTATTCAATTTAGCAGATTTCCCTACTATGAGCACCTACAAATTACTCATTTGTTTGATACAATGCATATTGGAAAGAATGTTACTAAAACCTTATGGAAACTACTAGAGCTAAAAAGGGAGAAAGATAAAGTTGTGAAAGTGTGCAAATACAATCAAGAAAGAAACCATGCAATGAAAGACGCCATCCAATTTCATACCAACGGAGAACAAGTTAATATAAACTCAATTCCATGGATGTTTATAGAGCAACAAAACAATGTTGTCAAAGAAGTAATTTGGAAAATTATATTTCCCACCATTTTTTGTGCAAAATTGAAAAATATCATAACTAAAAAAAGTGATTTTGTGGGGGTCAAAACACATGATTGGCATGTCTTCATCAACGTAATTATTATTGTTATGTCCATATAATTTTTTCTTGTTGGTATACTCTTTTTTTAATAAGTGGCATGGTTTGTATATTGATATAGTATGTTTACCTCTCTCTCTCCTATAAAACTTCGAAAACAATGTCAAACAAGTTATATATAATATTGGTAAATACATGAGGTAACTAGCGATTACTTGCATGTGCTTAGTGTTTCTTTAATTCTCTGTATAATAATTTATATTTGTTTTTTTTGTGCACTATTTCAGAATATATTGTAATTTAATGTTTATTTTTGTTAAATATCGTTATTTGTTTGCAGCAGTTGTAGATGGTTCACATCTAAAGAAATCCATAAAGAAGATATAAATTATTGGAGGAGATAAATTCCTCGTCTCATGTGTGAAATGCAGAAGCATCTACCATCTTCATTTTTCAATGCATAGGAGCACTACCTCATACACCGAGTTGATGAGATTGAGTTGTGTGGACTTGTGCACTCAAGGTCCATGTGGATGGTTGAGAGGCACTTGAAATTTATGAAGGGTTTGGATAGACAACTAGCACATCCAGAGGGTTCTATGATGGAAGGATATACGGTATACCAAAATATGTTGTATGTTAGTGGATATCTTCCAATTTTAGCGTCAAAGCTCAATTTATGTCGCATTTGTGATCCAGACTCCAATAACAAATTTTAAGAGGAGCAACTGAAGGGGAAAGGTATATTGAGGAAGCTGAAAGATAATTATTAGCTAGTGGATTTTTATTATATTCTTCATATTACAATTGTATTTTCTAGTCATCATTGCTTCAATTAAGATCATATACGTCTTTGTTAAGGATATTTACACATTTATTTGATTTTAATGGTTATTGTCATTAAACATTTGGTCAAGAATGGGATGCAATTCATTGATACATCACAAACAATATTGACTGGATGAAGGTATGGATTGAACGATGTGCACAATCGGGTCATGGAATATCATGGGAAGGCGTGGATTCATTGGTAAAAGAAGGACACCGCAATGGAGATAAAAATATAACATAAAGGGAAATCGATTTGGCATATGGTGTAACAGATAAAATGGCAAGTATATAATTAATCCCTCTAAATAATTTATTTTGCAAATTTCGTTTTGACATACATGTTCTTTTTTTCCATGTATTGTTACATAAGGATTGATTGGTTGTGTAATTTTTTCATGTATTTCTTATTGCAGGTAAAACACCATAAGGCTATGGTCTGCAATGGAGGTAGATATCTGATCAAAAAACTGGATGAAACAAAGAAAACATCATATTCTAGGCTTTCGGATGTCTTTGAGGTTACCAATGTTTCATCTAGAACTAACAGACATATAGAAGTCTCAGAAAATTGATACTATGGGTATTTGGAAGATATTATATAGTGTGACTTTAAATCCTTTAAGGTAGTTCTATTTGTTGTGAAATGGTACAGGCTACGATTGAATCAATGTGATCTCGATAGAACTATTATTGAAAGTGATAATGGATTTACCATGGTAAACACAAGGTTGTTTAAGCCAGGAACAGAGCCCTATGTTATTCCAAGCCAATGTGAACAAGTATTTTACTTAGAGGTTCCAAGTAAAGCAGGATGGTTGTTTGTTGTGAGACACGATCCAAGGGGAATGACGGTAAAGTATAACCTAGATGATGGCAATGAATAGGGTTCTCTAGAAGAAGAATATGATGATGAAGAGCATGATCAACTTGAGTTAGTAGATAATGATGTTGAATATTATTCCATTGATGGCATGATGAGAGCAACCGATGATGATGACGATGATGATATGGCCAATCCTTACAATGTTGACTATGTATCTGATGATACAGATGATGACATTGATGAAGAAGACACTGGCATGGATGAAGAAGATGCTGACATGGATGAATAAGACGATGAAATATATTGAAATTTTCATCATCATCATCATCATTTTCATCATCGACATCATTATCATCATCATCATCATCTAATGATAATCATCATCATCAACATCATCATCATCATCATCATCACCATCCTCACATGCTTAAATTTTCAATCATCCTTCAAAGCTATATTTTAATTTATCTAAGATACTCATCATCAAGATCATCATCATCGTCATCCTCATGATGATGATAATCGTCATCATCATCATCAAGATCATTTTCATCTTCATAATGATGATCATCGTCATAATCATCGTCTTCATCATTGTCATCATCATCATCGTCATCATGATCAACATCATCATCATCATCATCATCTTCATCATCATCGTCATCATCATCGTCGTTGTCATCATCATTATCATCGTCATCATCATATTCATCATCATCATCATATTCATCATCATCATCGTCGTCGTCGTCGTCGTCGTCATCATGATCAACATCATCATCATCTTCATCATTATCATCATCATCATCATTGTCATCCTCATGATGATGATAATCATTATCATCATCATCAACATGATCATCATCAACATAATCATGATCATGATCAGCGTCATAATCTATTAGTTTTTCAACATTCAAGCTAGCATTATGTTAGGATCTTTAACTGAGAGAACAACAAGTACAACAATCAAACACAAAAGACAATGAACATAGTGTTTTTTCTCGGCGAAACCATAAATGGATAAAACCCTGCAACTTCCTCAAATATGGAATCAGCACAAAGGTAAAACCACAAAATAGTAAGATGCACTCTCGACAGTAGTAACCTTCTTCTTCACTAGCCCCAGTGTCTTCTCCTTCCCCAACTATGTGCTACACTTGAGTGTGTAAGTGATGTGATTTAAATAGAGAGTCCAACTCTCTATTTATAATAATCCTGGCATGACTAAAACCCTACTAGGGCTGACCTCTACTAGGAGTGTCTAATAACCCTAGTGCCCCGGTACTGTAGGGACTTTAACCCTTAGACAATCAGAAGGTTACCCACAATGACCTAACATGACTTTTTTATATTATTGATTCTCCCGATCGAAATATTGGGGCATGACATAACATGATAAAATCCCGGAATAGACATCGAGTTACAATAGATAATAAATGCAAGTGAAATACATTCTGAAGTTACAATTACATCAACGCTCCCTCTTAACTAGGAAGGTATTCTCTCGACACAATTTTCATGACTAGTATTCTTCTCTGTATCAACTGGATCATCTCGTCATATGCATCTTCAAGTATTCTTCATCTTCAAGTCATCTTTCATTTGGATTTGGATCATCACTCGATCTAGATCATCGTCACTGGATCATACTCGATCTGGAACATCATCACTGGATCATACTCGATCTGGAACATCGTCACTAGATCATCATCACTGAATCTGGATCATCACTCAATCTAGATCATCATCACTGGACTGGATCTAGATCATCACTAGATATGGATCATCACTTCCGGATATGGTTCATCACTTGATCTTGATCGTTATTGCTGGATCTAGATCATCACTCGATCTGGATCATCACTACTGGATCTAGATCATCACTTGATCTGGATCTCTTAGAGTCATCTTAACTGGATCTAGATCATAGCTCGATCTGGATCTTCTCTCTCATCATCATATGTTCTATCTCATGATTCTTTTTTTCACAGGAAGTTCTACAGAGCCATCCTTCTTTCATGCTGGGTGTATTCCTACCTCCTTGTAGGTCTTTGGTATCCCTTATATCTGAGCTACTCATCACAATGGTAGTAGCCATTACATATGACCTACTCATCAGAATGGATAGCACTCACATATGATATGGAAGGAGCCTAATCCTTTAGCCATGATAGAATGGCACTCCCCTTACATCTGACCTGCTTGTCAGAATGGTGGTAACCCTTACATGTGATCTACTCGTCAGAATGGCTAGATCTCACATCTATCATGGGAGGAACTTAATCCTTTAGCCATGAACAGAATGGAACTACCCTTACATCTGACCTACTCATCGGAATGGCGATAGCCCTTACATCTAACCTACTCGTCATAATGGCCAGCTCTCACATATGTCATGGGAGGAACTTAATCCTTTAGCCATGAACAGAATGGCATTGCCCTTACATCTAACCTACTCGTCAGAATGGCGGTAGCCCTTACATATGACCTACTCATCAGAAAGGGTATCTCTCACATCTATCATGGAATGAACCTAATCCTTTAGCCATGAATAGAATGACACGGCCCTTACATCTGACCTACTCATCAGAATGGAAGTAGGCATAACATTTGACTTACTCGTCAGAACGACGGTAGCCCTTACATATGACCTACTCATCAGAATGGCCAGCTCTCACATCTATCACGGGAGGAAATTAATTCTTTAGCCATGAACAGAATGGCACTGCCCTTACATCTTACCTACTCATCAGAATGGCCATGGGACTGATCACTTTCCCTTGGAGGAAACCTCTATCTAGAGAACACCAAGCTTCTCCCCGAAGTACTTGCACTTCACCCTAGCAAATGGCTTCATCAAAACATTAGCTATATGTTCCTCTGTTGCAACATATTGTAGCTTCACTACTAACCTCTACACCATATCCCTGATATAGTGATACTTGATCTCGATGTGCTTCAACTTGTCATGGAACACTGGATTCTCTGACAACTTCATGCAAATATGGTCATCAGAATGTATACAAGTAGCGTCCATATGGAGATCAAATAAATAGGACAGTAGCTTTCATAGCCATACTACCTCAAAACTAGCTGAACAAGCTGTGACATACTCTACTTTAGTTGTACTCAGTGCCACACATGATTGCTTCCTGCTAAACCAAGAGATCACACTTGATCCCATACTGAAGCACCACCCTAAATTTCTCTTCCTATCAATGGCACTTCCTACACAATCTGAATCAACATAACCCTCCAGGTTAATCTCCTGATTCGCATCGTACTTGAGCCCATAATCAACTGTACCCCTCAGGTACCTCAGAATATTCTTTGTAGCAATCAAGTGAACACTTCTCGGATCTGTCAAGAATTGGCTCAAGGTGTTCATAGTAAAGAAAATGTCAGGCCTCATGTTCATCAAGTACATCAAGGACCCAATCATCTCATGATACATCATAGCATCAACTAAATCTAATGAAGCATCACTCAATAGCTTCAGGTTCAATGCCATAGGTTTGGCCATAGCCTTGCAGTCCATCATCCCAAACCTCTTTAGGATCTCTACTGCATACTTCCCTTGTCTAAAGAATATTCTATCTGTACTCTTCCACATCTCCATACCAAGAGAATAGTGCATCATACCCAAGTCCTTCATCTCTAACTTGGCAGAAAGCTTTCTCTTTGTATCAACAATCAACCCATCCATACCTGTCATAAATAGATCATCTACATATAGTAGAAGTATCACCAGGTTGCCATCTTCAACCTTCTAGTAAATGTTGGAATCTTCTTTACTCTTGGTAAAGCCCAAACTGAATAGAAAGCAATCAATTCTTTCATACCATGTATTGGGTGCCTGTTTCAAGCCATACAGGTATTTGTTCAATATGCACACATGAGACTCCCTGTCATGTGTGTCAAAACTGAATGGTTGTTCCACATATACTTCCTCTTCTACTACACCATTCAAGAAAGAAGTATTCACATCCATCTGGTGTATCTTCCATTTCATTATTGCAGCCAGAGCATGTACTGATCTGATGGAAGTGTATCTAGATACAGGTGCAAAGGTTTCTTCATAATCTATTTCTTCTTTCTAAGAGAAACCCCGATCCAAAAATCTTTCCTTATATTTTTCAATGCTACCATCTGTAGCATGCTTGATTTTGTAGATCCATTTGGAACTTACAATTGACTTCGCTTCTGGTCTTGGGACAACATCCCAAACATCATTCTTCATGATCGATTTGTATTCTTCGATCATAGCATCCTTCCATTCTTTCCGATCTGCCACTTCTTCATAACTGGAAGGTTCTTTGTCAATGAAATCACATAGTAAATTCACATACCCAGAGCAGGATCTGGTCCTCTTTGTTTCTCTGTGATTCTCTTTTGGAGCGCCATATCTTTCTACACCTTAGATAAGTTCTCGTACGCAAGAAGGTTTCCTCTTATGAGGATTCATCTTCAGAGGTGGATCTATAGGTCTTTTTGGTTCTTCAAATTCTCAATATTCTTCTTGAGCTTCTTCATTCATGGTTGTATCATCAACTCTGGGTGCTTCTGCTTCTTTAGATTCTTCAGTAGGTTTCTTTCTAGATTTTTTGTATGCTGTATCTTCATCAAATGTCACATCCATTGTGATGTCAACATTCTTGAATCCAGGGAAGTGTATTCTGTAATCCTTCGAGCTTTCAGAGTATCCCACAAATATACCCTTCTTTCCTGAAGGATCTAATTTAGTCCTCTTTTCTTTTGGAATGTGAATGCACACTGGATAGTTGAATATTTTGAGATTGTTGACTTTTGGTTTCTTGCCAGAGAAGACTTCTTGAGGTATCTTGTTCTTGATTACTCTATGTCGAGTATGGTTCTATACATACACTGTTGTTTGAGCAGCTTCTTCCCAAAGGTGCATAGGAAGGTCTTGATAATGAAGCATTGCTTTTGCAGCTTCCATGATAGTTCTATTCTTCCTTTCTACAATTCCATTTTACTGTGGATTATAAGGAGTGGACAACTCCCTCTTAATCACTGATTCTATGCATATCTCTTTGAATTTATTTGAAGTGAATTCTCCACCATTATCTGATCGAAAAAACTTGATCACCTTTTTAGTATGGTTCTCGATCAAGGATTTGAATTCCTTGAGATTGCTGAATACTTTGTCTTTGTTCTTCATGAAGTAAACCCATGTCTTCCTAGAAAATTCATCAATAAAAGAAACATAATATGCATACATGCATAGTGAGTTTGATGACATAGGACCGCATACATCAGAGTGGATGATTTCCAAGATTCCCTTTGCTTTGCTCTCGCTGCTTGGAAATGTCTTGTTTGTATTCCTTCATTTCGCACATCCTTTGCAGATCCGATCATGTTTTACTTGGATTTATGGAATACCTTCAACAACTTTGCTTGCAATCGATAGTGCTATGTAATGCACATGTGCAAGCCTTCTATGCTAAATTTCACTTGGATCTACTGTGTCATGGACCATGGCTTGTTCTAGATGGCCCTTCAATTTGTATAATCCTCCTTCTTGTTCTCAAATCACCAAACACATCATCGATAATATTTCCGTTTCGCCACATGATGACTTGACCATCTAAAAATGCAACCCGAATTCCTTTTACATCTAATGCAGATATGGATAGGAGGTTCTTCTTAAGTCCTGACACAAACAATAATTCCTTCATTGTTAGAGACTTTCTAGAGTCTAGTTTATAGGAATATTCCCCAATACCTTTTATTGGATATTGGTAGTCATCTCCTAGCTTTACCTTGTGAGGTGATTCATATTCTGACAGTGTTTCAAAGGATTCCTTGAATCCTATCATATGTTCGGAAGCCCCAATATTTATGATCCAATCATCACTTCCATGAGTAATGTTTCCTGTGAGAGTGGAAATCAAAACATATTCATCCTTGCTTGAAGAATCTTCACTTTCATATATGGTTCTCTTCTTGGATGGTTCATCATCCTCTGTAGTATGAGCATGATGTCTTCTTTTGTTGCTCTTCTTTGTTGGCTTTGGTTTTTTAGGATAGTTCTTTGCATAATGTCATGCTTCATCACATCTATAACATATGACTCTAGATAAATCCTTTTTGAGATAGGAATTACCTCTCTGGAAATGAGATCTTCTTTTGGATGTCTTGGAGTGAGACTTGGAGTGTATCGTGAGAGCATGATCTTCACTTCCCATTTTCTCTTCTCGAGATGCTATTCGAGATTCTTCTTGAGAACACTCTTCCCATAGTCTGCTGAACTTAACTAACTTATTTCTAGCATAGATTCCTTGGATGAAATAATCCCATGACCTAGGGAGGCCATTCAAAGTAGTCATCACAACTATGCATTTTCCACTTCTTCATCAACAGCTTCTAGTTGTTCCTTGATTTGAGAAACTCTTGTGAAGTAAAACTAGATTGTTTCTTGCATTCTAAATCTTCACATTCTTCAGCTGGTTTCTCAGAGTCATCTTCCAGTTTATGCTCTTCCCTTCAAACAATTTGGTTGCGGCATCAAACATAGCTTTATGTGTCTTTAGGAAGGACACCTGTGGTATGAGATGATCCTTGAGAGAATTAGCAATGATTCTCTTTTCCATATCCAACTTCTTCTTATGCAAGGCCTTAGCCTCATCTCCCTCTGGAACTGGAACCCCCTCATGGATGTAGGAGTTTAACTCATTCTCTTCCACGACCAGGGAGATCCTATACTTCCAAGATCCGAAGTTATCAGCTCCCTCAATATTTTCATCATTCTTTCTATGATGAGACATCTTAACTGAGAATATGAAATGGAAATACAAAATATTTTAGATATTACCAGGTCAATATGTCGGATCTGAAACTTGAGCTAAAATCGTGCAGAATTCGTTCAGGAGCAAATTAGGGTTTTGCTTTTTCGAAGTTTTATCCAACCAAATTCCTTGAAATTTATCCCTAACCTCGATTTTGGGGAGGAGATAATTCCAGGCCAGGGATCACTGAAAAATTCCTCTTCTATGAAAAGCCCTAATTTCCAGTAGTAGTGACAAGTCCAAAACTGAAAAACCTCAAAATTGGATTCTTCTTTGACAGAAATATGCGCCCTAAGGAGGAGAGTTATTCCACCTTACTTTTGCTGAAAATATGTGGAGAGAGATACACAAAGTAGGAATCCCTAGTTCCCGCAGTTGCATAGTTTATTCTTCTCAAGTTAGCTCTGATGCCATGTTATTTTTTTAACATTCAAGCTAGCATTATGTTAGGATCTTTAACTGAGAGAACAACAAGTACAACACTCAAACACAAGAGACAATGAACATAGTGTTTTTTCTCAGGGAAACCAGAAATGGAGAAAACCCTACAACTTCCTCAAAGATAGAATCAGCACAAAGGTAAAACCCCAAAACAGTAAGATGCACTCCCAACAGCAGTAACCTTCTTCTTAACTAGCCCCAGTGTCTTCTCCTTCCTAAACTATGTGCTACACTTGAGTGTGTAAGTGATGTGTTCTAAATAGAAAGTCCAACTCTCTATTTATACTAATCCCGGCATGAGTAAAGCCCTACTAGGGCCGACCTCTACTAGGAGAGTCTAATGACCCTAGTGCCCTAGAACTACAGGGACTTTAACCCTTAGACAATCGGAGGGTTACCCACAATGAACTGACATTACTTGTTTATATTATTGATTCTCCCGATTGGAACATTGAGGCATTACATAACATGATAACATCCAAGAATAAAATTTTGGTTACAATAGATAAGAAATAGAAGTGAAATACATTCCAAAGTTACAATTACATCAATATAATCATAATCATCGTCTTCATCAACATCATAATCATCATCATCATTGTCATCATTGACATCATCATTGTCATCATCTTTCATCAACATCATAGTCATCACCATCATCATCAACATCATCATCATCAACTTCATCATCATCATCATCATTATCATCCTCATCCTCATGATGATGATAATCATCATCGACATCAACATCATAATCTTCATTATCATCGTCATCATCATCATCATCGTCGTCATCATCATTTTCATCGTCATCCTCATGATGATGATAATCATCATCATCATCATCAAGATCATCATCATGATCGTCATCACAATCATTATCATCATCATCAAGATCATCATCATCGTCATTTTCATTGTCGTCATCAACATCATCATCATCATCAAAATATTGTCATCATCGACATGAACATCACAGTCATAATCATCATCATCATCATCATCATCATCATTGCCATGCTCACATGCTCAACTTTTCAATCAAAGAAATATTTTCATTTATTCAAGATAGGGATTTGTCGTTATGTCGATGGTTCTTCCCTCATTAATGTGAAGGTTATTTATTCAAGTTAGGATATAATAAAAACATCCTAATACTATTATGGCAATTTATATAATATAAAATAACATATAACAAAAATAAAATAGATATAATATAAAATAATATAAAATAAAAATAAAAAACATATAATATATAATAATATATAATAACAAATGACAAGTGTATTTGGACATTGCCGTGACTCGTTTTGGATAGTTCAGTTCAATTTGGAGGTTTTTGTCAATTTGGGAGTAGGTTCGCTGGAGCACAGGGTTCAGAATTGGAGCTGATGATACAAATTTGGAGCACACGGTTCATGTTTTGGAGTTCCAGTTTTGGATTTGGAGATCATGGCTCAATGGGTAAGCATCATGACCTCCTTTTTTTGGGCATGCTTTGACAATCGTTTTTGGGCATCCTATGACAAGGGTTTTTTGTACGAACTCTGATTTTTTCTCCTTTGTGGGACAATCTTGAATGCATACAGACCCTTCCTCCTTTAGAGGGTTATTCAGGGATTTAATTTACAAACCTTCTTACATTACAAATGAGAAAATCATTGTTTGGGTAATGAAATTAGAATAGGGCTTCACGCCTCACCCCCTCTCGTATCTTTGAGTCACTATTATAGTGATAATTCATTTTGTAGTGAATCTATAGATGTAATTACGCAATTTCTCTAGTTTTTCACAGACAGGATTGATCAAAGAACTAGTTCAAAGATACTGATTATCCAGACCTATCAAACAGTTAAAATAGAACTAGGAAATTGGGGCCCCTGACTACAACTAGTAAAACCTCTCTTAAGGTAAGGAAGGTCAGACTATCTTATGGGAATAATAAGGGAATAAAGACTTCCACAATGAGGAGGTATTACTTCACAAGGAGTTATTAATTCACCAGACCAATTCATCCTCATATTCAACCAGTAATGTCAGATACCACATGGAATAGAAACCCTTAATCTTTTAGAAGGAAAGAGAAATAAGGGGTAGGGGTTGACATTCATGTTTCCATATCAGGCAATTCATAAGGTAGGAAAGGAAAGTAATAAATAAAGTAATAAGCAGGTGCCCATCACCCGCCCCACCACAGGGTACTCGTTTTGGCGGTGCCAATAAAGAGCAGGTCTTAAGGTAGAGAGTGGTACCATATCTAGGGAATGACCTTGGATCAATCAGAAATATACCATAGGGAACAGATCCTCTCAAATCCAGTACCTTGAAAAGCACACTAGTTCAAGGACACAAGTTTGGGAACAAAGAAGCTGAAATAAGTAGCGACTTTTAAAAAACCAAGGCAAAGCAAACAATTTCTTGGTTGGGGTAGTTATACACCTTAACAAGTTGGAGAATACCGTAGGGACAACCATTACGGGAAGGTTCTAAGGTCGAAATTTCAATGCCAAAACCCTCAAGGATTGGGGTTAGGAAAATTGGGATGACAAACTAGGATGCATGCCCAAATTCCTGTTAATATCATCGTCAAACAAAAACTATCCATGAGGACAAAGTTCAAGAACTCTGTCCACATGAACTCTATCTCACAAAAGATATGATTTAGGAATAAGTCCTTAGTTTTCAAGTGTGAACTAATTATTTTCCAACTATGAATTGATTATTTGAGATCATATTAGACTCCTTAAGTGTATAGAGCCATTGGAATCGCTTATAATGATTAATGGGTTTTAAATTTAAGTGATGAAAAACAATAATGAATGCAATAGGAATTTATTATAAAAGTAAAAGTATAGTATTTGGTTAGGATATTTTTATTACTATATTCATAGTAATAAATTGTTTGTATTAAATCAATCAAAAGAAAGATGTGGATTGTGTCTTTAATAGTTGGGAATATTATTTACATTTAATTGTAATTTGTTTATAATACTTATCATTATTCCATCGAGATGTTTCCTTTCAAGGTTGTTTATGTTAGGAATAGTTACAAAATAACATACATTAACTATTCCCCTAACTTTTAGAACTCAACCCTAAATTAAACCCCTTAGTTACTTTGAAAGAAAAATATTTACAAACATGATTCTCATACTTCTTTGGTAAAAATCTATCCATATAAAAGTCAATCATTGACCTATTAGCTGAGCTAGAGATAAATTGGAAACTTCTGCAATGTCTCCTATTCAATTATGGCCTTTAGTGCTGCAAAACTACGTTTCCAAAATTTTTGTAGCATTTTCGCTTGTTTTACACTATAGGCACTACAAAAGTTTTACCTTCAGAACTTTTGTAGAATTTTCATTGTTTTTACACTGTTGGCACTGCAAGAGTTATGAAAACTGTATTTTTTGTGCAAAAACTTTTCTGGATGCTTTCAAACCTTTTCCAAGGCTCTAATACTAAAATTTAAGCATGTTATGGTCTAATTTCATCAAATTTATCTCTTGCGTCAGCAAGAAGTTTTAGATTACGTGCACTGACCCCATCTTTCAACATTTGCAACTCTTTCTTCATATTTCTGTTTTCTTCTTTAAGGGATCTGTTATGCTTATATAAATTTTAAACTTTCTTATGTAATGGGAATATTCTCCTTAGCATCCCTCTAACATCCATAAAATCTTTTTCATATAGGTATATACTTCCATCTACTTCAAACCTATGTTTTATGTCTTCTTCTTGCAACTGAACAATCATCAACTCGTCTTCTTTTAATGGTATATTTACCTTATTCACCTCTGGATCATCCCTCTATGTCTATTAATATGGTTGTACTTTGGAGAGATTTTTCTTCTTTGTTTGGATAGATTTCTCAAGTGGAGTCTCTGATGTATCTTCTTCCACATATTTTTTCCATTTCGTTGCTAATCTAGTCCTAGGTCTCTTAACCTCCACCCTTTCATCAAAAAAATCCAACTTTATTCCTTTCATTTTATTTTTACTCTTTTAAAATTCATATCTCTCCTCTATATCTATAACAACCCTAGGTTTTTTCTCCATATGAATCTTACCCTTTCTCTACTCCTCACTCGTGTCTTTTTCTCCATCCTGTTCTTTGCTTCAGTAGTTGTTTTTTCTTTTGAGCTTGGAGTACATCACCTTGCTGAAGGAATACCCAGCACCTCAAGGTCATAACCAACAAGGAAAAAAAACATGTTATAATCCCTGCTCATTTTCCTAATCTCTTTAAGCACGAGCAATTTGATTAATCCAAAATGAAATAAACTAGTGTTCTACCTTATTAGGTTTCGGCTGCACCTATGTGCCATCTTTCCTAGAATTCTGTACAAATCAAAAGCGATGTCTAAAAATGTTTTTCCAATGAAATGTAACAACAATTTGAAGTGAAATTGATACACCGTGTCAAATATTCCTTCACATGTAAAAGAATTCCTTATGGAAAATAAAAGTTTCTCATATTTCTCTGATAGCCAAGCTTTGGGTATCCCATGAGTTAAATTTGATCCCTTGTGTTCTTCTTTAGAAAATCATCATAATTTATCAACTAAAACTTCATCACTTTGAACCATTTCTCTTGTAACACCTCCTTGAGTAACATCAAACTAAGCTAACATGGACAATTTTTTTAATGTAAATTAATTACGTTATGCACACAGTAGCCGAAGTATGACCCTCTAATGAGATCCATAATTTATTTAGAAAATACTAATTGCATAATACATATCTATTAATTTTTTTTTTACATGAATACTAACTTTAACTCTAATTATCAAATGTGTTAGTCAAGAAACTACTAGCACTCGTAGAAATAACAATTACAGACATGTAACAACAATAAAATAAACAATTTCAAGACTCTTGGTTAGTTACAACAATAGTTTCAACAAGTAACAACAACAATATCAACAAGTAACAACACTAGTTTTAGAAAGTAATAACAACATTTTCAGTGAGTAGAAACAACAACATAAATTAGTTTAAAACTACTAGTGAGTAATAATAGCAACAATGATTAGTTCGAAACTAATGATTAATATAAGACTCAACTTAAAAACAAGTTTATTAATTTGATTAACGTACTTTAAAATTAATAAACCAAACTAATTTCATCCAATTAAAAATCATGGCTTAAACTTGGAAAATAACAACATGAAAATTCCTCATTAATAGCATGGCTTAGTGAACAACACGTCCAACCATTCCTATGAATTTCTTACTCTTCACAAACTTAAATTTTGGTAAATATTCTCTCATAAATGAATTTCATTCATTAAAAATGAAAAAAAAAACTGTCCATGAGGACAGAGTTCAAGAACTCTGTCCACATGAACTATATCTCACAAAAGATAATAAGTGTTCAGCCAAGCAACGGTGATGACTCGTGGTATTATGCCTCACTAGTTTTCGATGTTGCAACCCCATGAAACATAATACCATGAGTCCTCCCCATTATTAGCCAACACTTATTAGCTATTTTAGAGTTAGTGAATTGAAAGTGGCTAAGGCAACGCAAAAAATAAAGGTAATAATTTTGACTAAATAAACTATTTTGATAATTGTACCTACATCTTCCGCTATTTTGATAATTTTACCTAATAAAATCTTTTGATAATGGTGACGATTCTTGGTATTTTGTTTCACAAGTTTGCCATGTTGCAACATAATGAAACATAATACCAAGAGTCATCACCATTATTAGCCAACACTTATTAGCTATTTTAGAGTTAGTGGATTGAAAGTGGCTAAGTCAAAACAAAAAAGAAAGGTAATAAGTTTGACTAAATAAACTATTTCGATAATTGTACCTACATATTCTTTGATGGGGCTTCAGCCAATCAAATTGGAGGTATAGGTGTTCATCTTTTGATCACCCAGGACCACTATTTTTGCTTCAAATTGGGTGTTGGTTTGAGTACAAACACCATATTTGAACTACTTGCTTTATGGACTCTCCTCTTTTTTGCTAAATCCATGGTCCTTCCCACTCTACACATTCATGGTGACTCCATAGCCATCATTAATTGGTTGAATGGAAGATCATGACTAACTTTACTTGCTCTTGATGGCTGGTGTCAATGTATCCGTGATATGGAAACTTACTTCATCGAGCTAAAAGCAGTTCACATATTCAAAGAGCACAATACCAAGGCTAATAGCTTATCCAAAGAAGCATTAACCTTGGCCTCATGCCATTTTCATTTTATTGAATTCAGTGATGGTGAATGTACTGATCAGGGCACTTTCCATCTTTTCTAGCCCTTAGTACTTGGGTATTTTATGTGCTATTGCTATTGACATCCTTTGGATGATTGAGGTGGATGATCCCCTCATATTACTGATCTCTCTTATTTATTGCTTCTTTGTATTAGCTACTTCAGTATTAGACTTGAATTTTGAGTCTTATAAAGGTTAGTGATGTGGGTGTAGTCAAGATTCCTAGATTAGAGGTGTGAACTTTGAATGTTTGTCCAATATTCCTATGAAGCTGATCAATTGTATTACTTATGGTTTCCTTAGGGTTGAAAATTAGCATGGGAAAACAAGTTAGCATTGCCTTAGGGTTGAAAATTAATATTGGAAAACAAGCATCATAAAGACAAGCTAAAAAGAATAAATCAACAAATATTACAGACTGATATAAATGTATTTCACTTGCCAAGTAGCCAGATCTAGAAATTTATTCTCTTCACCACCACTGGGAAATATGCCTCTGAAGTGCTGGCTTATGCACTTCAGAGTAGCACGTAGGTTAAAAGATCCACTCTATAGGAATTAACAAAATCCTATAACAATAGTTATTAGTATGACTCTTAAAGGGTCCTAGATGAGATATGTGCACTTTTAGGCAGTTCAACTTTTAAGCAAAAGAAGCCATCAAAAAAAAGTATGTGCACCCTAGAAAACATGGAAAAGATCATATAACATATTAGGTAAAATGGATAATCGTCTATAACATCACAAAATCATTCATGGGAAAACTAAAAACCACTTAAAGGAGATATGTTCTTTGAAGGAGATAGTCCAGTAAAGGAGAACCTTCAGGTTTTGTATAGACATATAGTTGCATAAATTGTAGTGTTACATGTGATGCATATGCGTAACATATTGTCTCAAGCTTGACAATGTTGAAAGGCTAATGTACAATGGAGACAAGCATACATTTGAAGCTTATGAATCCTACCCAATTCATGTTAGCAAAAGGCAATGCAAGCAATAAGTTAGAATGGAGACTTGTATGTAACCAAAAGAGGGGCATACATTAGAATTTTTAGGGCTACCAAATGCCCACACCTATTAACCGAACTCATTCTTGACAAGCTTTTTATTTAACAAGTTGTTGGCTTACAAATCTTTCGAAGTTTTTTTTCTTATAAGTATTTCCACATTTTTTTGCTGGTATTTTTCTATGCTTATGCCAATTTATTTTTTGGCCACGGTGTAGGTAGAACCAAATAGGTATTTGTCAGACCTATCTTCCTCCAGCAAAGGGAGTTTGAGAAGTCTAGAGGAAAGTGAGACATCCAATAGGTCTACACGGGCTATATCAACTAGATGTCAAAAGATCAGAAGCAAATTCGACAAATGCATGATTTTGTTTCTCCAAGGAGGGGGGTCATGTTCCTACGATGATGAGACAGTGGGAGACATCGACATGCCCTTAAGGTACCAACACCTAGTGAAACAATGGCTTCCTAGCGATCTTCCTAAAGTAAACACTGACTTTTGTGTGAATGAGAGGATATATAGAATTGCACCATCCTCATTGCATGCATTGTGCTTGTTTTGCATGGACGACATAAAGGTTGGATATGGTAGATGTACAGAATTGATGGAGTATGTTGGACCTTGTTACAACTACAGTGATTGGATGCGCCTGGTACAATATACACAAAGTATGCGTAGATATGGGTTATCAACGAATTATATACAACTGAAAGACAAAGCTCAAAATAAAGGAGCAACGATGTACATAATCGGAAGGCCAAAAACAACAGGTAATATTGCAAGGTTTATAAATAGTACACAACCACGGTCTACATTAAATAAACCCAACTGCATATTCAAGTCGCATGAAGGAAATCGTGTCTTTGTATGTGTAATTAAATCAATAGTTGCTGGCGAAGAACTGCTTATTGATTACAATTTGAATCATGGAGATACAAACAATGTTAGTATGGTTGTGGTACAATAAACAATTTAACCACCCTTTTATTAATTATTTTAATGCCTATAGGAATTTTTGTCAGCATATAATTGAAATTATCTACTTTTCATGTTTCCTTATGTAACTTTTAGTATGTTTTTGATGAAGGGTTCTCTCAGGGGCACCTCCATCTCCGTAGATGTTTGTCGACCCGAGTCAAGGCAGGAGGTATACATCAATATTTCCAATGTAATATTAAATTTTAGGATGGACATATAGATATGTTGTTATGTATTTTCATTAATATATTTGTTCGTTTATATAATATTATCGATTTTCCATGCAGAGTGTTGATCAGGGAAGCGAACCGGCTATTGATCATCCAACTATAGCATTAGGGCAAGAGCCAAACATGAATGTAATTCTCCATTTCAAATACTTTAAAATCGTAAACACATCTATCGTGACACATTATGTTTGTTTGTTATGTATTATTTTGTTTTTATGTTTGCGTTCACGATGGTAATGTTGTATACCTTTTTTGCAGATTGACTGGGGAAACGTCCTAGCTATTGATCAGACGACTGGAGACTTGAGGAAACCATTTAACCTAAATGTAATTCCACATTCTAAATACTTCAAAAATGTACACATATAAAACATGTAGCATAGTGTTTATTTTTGTTTATGTTATGTATTTGTTAGCTTATACCTAAATCGATACATTGTGATAATATTCTCTACTTTTTTTCCAGGTGGTTAATCAAGGTAAATCCCCATCTGTTGATTAGACCACACCCTCGACTAGGCATCAGGTAATCTTAGATGTAATCCCTAATATAATTATTTGCGCACACTATATTTTCAAAGACTAAGAAATTTTTTATATATTTCAATTGCAGATAGGGGATTTCGTTTATCAAACGGTGTCTAAAAACTCTTTACAGAATGAGGTCTTTCGGTTGATGATAGATAGTGAAATTAGAGAGTCTGCAGACCCGTTGAGGGTGCTACAAAGGACAAGGGAAAAACAAAATGAGGAACTAGTTCATCTGACATTGGCAGTTCCACTAATAGAAGGGCTTGAACAAAGGATTCAATTGTTGTTATAGCAAGGTAAACAAGTGGACGTAAGTTATTGAATAAACCAATAAAGATAGAGAGGATTCAAGGTCATTATAGATTGTTCAATTTATTTTTTATAATTTGTGCCTAATATATCGATAATATTTTCTAATGTTGACTAATGATGGAAATAATGTTTTGTAGGAAATGATATATTTTATAAAGACATGAATGATTTGGCCTTGGATATATTTGGGCCCACCATCTACACAATGTGGAATAGGAAGCCAAAAGCTTTAAAGGATGATCTGACTAACTGCTTGGTTAGTCTATTCAGAAAATGTACCTTTGATACATTGAAGGTACTAGAGAAGGCTAGAAAACATCTAAAGATTGTCTGAGACCAAGATAGGGTTTACCTAGAAAAGAACCCTAGGTATGAGCGCCCTCTAATGATTCCATCTATGGAGTGGAAAGCCCTGGTGGAAGATGGAAAAGAGAAGGGCCTGAGAAAATCAGGAAAGATACCACTAGATGGAACAGGGAAGTATGCAATTCATTCCAAAATGTAGTGGTAATCTTTATTATTACTAGTTTTTATATAAATTTTGGTACATAGACTAATGTATTTAAAAACTTAATTAGGCTCTTGGACACATCTAAGGCCACAAAGGCAAGAATTGAAAAAATTGTCCAACACAAGGTTAGGGATGGTGGTTACTCCAACTTGGCAACCCGATATGTATGTATCACAAAACTCGAATCCGTATTCAAATATCATATAGATTATTATTTTTGTTTTGTTCTAACAAAAGGCTTTAAAATTAATGACATCATGAAAATATGAAGGACGAGCAGTTCATAGAATTGGCCAGTGCGGATTACATGAAGCTTGGCATCGAACATGGCTTTGACGCCATTGTTGAACACCAGAGAAGCTTGTCTGTGAATACTGCACGATATTCTGCTGATCCATTTGGTGACCACGTATGTGAAAACTGTATATTTTAATGATAATTTATTAATGCTCATGCAATTTGTTCCTTATAAATAAACTATCGTAAATTATTTATTCCTTTTTGTGCAGGAAAGTAATGATCCTGTTCATGTCGAGGATGAAGTACATGACCAAACAAACAAAGATAATGCTTCTCATATTGGTAATGAATTTATTAATGTGCTATTTTTTTTTATAGACCATTGCAAATGATCAACATTAATTCTAATTCTACACAATTCATTTACAGAGCATGTAGCTGCAGATCATAACACGGAACAGGTTCGGCCAGTAGGAGATAATGTTGAACATGTTGATGTGCACATGGAAGGTAAAAACACACATTCATAATGTTTTTTTAATGAATTAGTCGTATTTGTCAAAATATAAATATATTATGCCATTATTGCAAAAATTTGTCACCCCTCACCTGAAGTTCAACCTTGCGAGCAGACTAGTAGGGATACCGATAATCAGATTTATGAAGATGCAACTCTAAATAAATATTTAAAGAGAAGAAAAGTAAAAAGGAAGTGACTAAACAAATTTTGAGTAATTCTTATTCATAAAAAAAAAATCATTCTTTTTTCCTCTGTTTTATGAATGAATGCTTTACTAAATTGTTTACGAATATTTTTTTTTCTGCCATTGACTAAATTAATGTTTTAATGAATGAGTTAATGAATGGTATTTTCAGCTGTTGAATGATTTAATGGTTTAATCAATGTTATAAAGAATGATTTATTGAAAGAATTTTTCAACTATTGAGTGAAATAATTTGCATTATAGATGCATTGTTATTTGCAAGTATATGCATTGGGTTTGGGGAGTTGAGAGTGATGTGAGGGGGGGAAGGGGCCATAAGAGCTTCCACCTTCACGTGGTTGGTCATGTTTAGTAAAGAATATTAAATTATTCTCAAAACAGAGAGGAGCTCAATGAATGGTAAGGAAGAATACATTAAAAAACATCTATTTCTATATTTTTACTGTGTAATTTTCATGATTGCTATTTGACTCCTCCATTGGAACTTGTTACAGATAGTGTTGAGAAACATTTCCATATTTATGAGGAAATAAATGGAGTTTTGATTATATCGATGGCCTTATTTACATAGTATTTTTGGTTATCCATGTTTTATCAGGTGATATATTCTTCCTAATTATAATTTTTTGCTTACATAATTTATGTTAGAGCATTATATTTTAAATTCCTTGATTAGATTAAGAAATTGAGTGTCATTTAATGTTGCTTGAGGATTTTAAAGAACTCAGTTACTTGAATTGAATTAGTAAATGATAGATGTTATATAACATGTTTATATAAATGGTTGGGCATGATAGCTTCGAAGATAAATTGTTTGAATACTTTGTCAATTGTAGCAGGATGCATTTATTTTCACAACACACTCATGTCTTCATTTTATGTTTTCAAGATTCTTTTGAACAAATAATGGCTTGTTTCTGCATCATAAGTCCACATTCAATGTTTTCAGGATGCTTTTGAACAAAGAATGGCTTGTCTCTACATCATAAGTCCACATTCAACAGCCTTTGCAGCAAGAGTTTTTATATACCAAAAAATTAACATTCATTCTTTACTTGTTTATGGATTTTGCAATCCTGCAGATGCAAGATGTGGACAACGGTACATTGTTAAAGTGGACTCTTCAAAGGTTACCTTGGAAAATAGGGCAGATCTTCTTCAACGAGTTGAAGTTCATGTGTGTGCTTTTGATATAGATACAACCAAGCTTCCTTTGAAGTCCCCTGATGCTGAATATGACATGATAATGATGATTTTACACATGGTGAATGGGCAAGGCTATCTTATCAAAAATCGAGAGGTAAAAACACTTGGCATTGTTTTATGCCTATTGGTCAATGTATTCATTGTTTGGGATTTTTTTCATCTATGTTTTGGGATTTTTATTGTTTGCAAATTGATGTTGCATTGATTGTTATGAACATCATTGCTCTTCTATAGTTTTCCAATTCCTTTTCATTTGTTTCCTGAGTGTGTAGGGGTGGGGCATTGAAGACTTGGAGTACACTCCAAAACCAGAATTTGAAGTAAATTTCAAAGTAGCCAATGTGCCAAATGAGGTATATCTGCCATTTATTGTTTACCCTAAGACTATAATTTTGAAAACAAGTATTGATCCCCTCGAATTTTTCTATGTTTTCCAGACAGAGCTTCTTAGGCGGTCGTTCAATCACATGCAAGAATTGAAGCCTGGGATTTATGTCACGTATAATGGAGATTTCTTTGATTGACCTTTTTTCGAATAACAGGCTAAGCACCATGGAATGAAAATGAGTGATGTATGTTAATTTTTTTATGTAATACACTGGCATCTTATGCTTGCTAAGTCTTGCTGGATTTTCGCTCAATTCTATGTTTAATTGGAAAAGGAGTTTATTATTTAGTGTATTACAATGAATGTATTGATCCACAGAGTGGACATCTCAATGCCCCAATATATACTGTGTTCTTGAATCCTTTATAATTTTTTCTCTACCTATTTAAATTCCTGCATTGTTTTGCAACCAAGGATATGTTTTTGACCATCATTATAAATTTTGACCCCTCTATTATCTAGCCACTTCATTTAGCAAGAACAATATGTGCTTACCTTGGTTGCTTGGAATTTGCAAGAGTGAAGTTAAATATCTACTGCACATTATTAATAATGATTTAAGGTAACATACTCTGTTGTTTCTTTGTCTCTTTGCTATATGAAGTGGTTATGTATTTGTAGGATTCAATCTTATTCTATATCCCTTCCTTGAGCAAAGCTAGACTATTCTAAAAGTATTGACTGCCTCTTGGTCAGCAAGTTTATTTCTGTTATTTTTTTATCTTAGCTATTTCCTTTGGTAGCCTTTGTTTAGAGTCTCTATAGGTTCAATGTCCTCCATCATCACTTACTAATATTGGGGATGTAGAGAACTCTTTGCATGAGAGATATTTCTTATACAGGAAGAAACTTATGTAGATACTTATACAATTAGCACAATGCATATGAAGGATAAACACAATTATTTAGACCCATTTCATCTTAATCATGTTATAAAAAGCCACCCTTTAGAACTTTAGTTCAACTAGGAAAACTTGATTGCAAGCAACCTTTCTCCGACTCTCTCGAAAACCAAGTCATATAGGCCATTTCTAAGTGGGTAAGTTGGAACATGCATGCATGGGATTACATGACCTTTGTACATGTGGTTCACACTACCTGAGTTACTTGGAGAATTGTGTAGGTAGAATTTGCATTGTAATCACTTACCCTTAGCACATGTAATGTCTCTAGTTAAGGAACATTCTCTTAAATTGTTGATGGATTGGTTAGATTGGACTTTGTATTGTTAAGTGGTCCACTTGCAGACCTAGTATAAGGTTTGATTGTAATTACTCTCTTCCTTATTCTGTAAATAGAAAGGAGGGTGCTACTCTTGAGGATATTGGGTTTTCTATTTTGTGAAAAGTAAAGTTAATATTAAAGTAGTTGTGATAACTATATTTATAAGGATGAAATATATACTTGACATAGAATCCTCTAGTTTGCTACCACGCTTCCTTCAGTGGTCAAATTCTAGGATGAAACCATGTGGTCGTAAGTGAAATATTTGGATTTTTTTTTAAATCCATTAAGAGGTGTCACTTTTCCAATGTTCTTCCGACACTCCAATCAACTGATCTAGCGGCCATGCCATGAATCCAATGCTTCCGCCCATCGGACAACCGACAGTTAAAGTGTTGGAATTCGTCGGAAGGATGACTATTCTAGTGTCAGATTGCATCGGATTTCTGACACTTCCTGAATTAAAAACCAATGATACCTCCATTTCTATGACACTTATGTCTGTCGGACGGTCGATGCTGCAAGGGTCAGAGAATGTCAGATTTCCAATGGGTTATGCATTTTTGGTTGGCACTTCGGAAGGAAAAACGGTCAAATATGTGACACAATTTCCTGTCAAATATTCGACTCACATTAGTAGAATGTCAAAGATCCGACGTTATGCCACCGATGCCAAAAAAACATGTATGTGTCGAAAATGAGACAGACATGCAAGGCGTCGAATTTTTGGGTTGAAATTCTGTTGTGATATTATCCAATATTTCTCAGGAAATACACTAAACTGAAATGCAATCTATGAAACCTGGTTAATTCTATTGGATCCTATATTATCCCAATATTTATGATTAATTACTGAATCATAACCCAAAACTTTAACAATAATCTAGGATAAATCAACTATTTTCAATACCCTAATTCCACATGCAATCTCTAAAACCAAGTTAACCCTATTATATCCCATATTATGCAATATTTCCCCAGTAATTATTCAATCGTAGCCAAAACCTCTAACAAGAATCTACAAGAAAACAACTATTTGTAATACCCTAATTCCTGCACTTATTGGGTTTTTCATTTTTATAGATCAAATATTTCCTAGTTATGTAGAACTCTATGCTAAAATATAGGTAAGGAAGAAACAAATATATGTCAAAACATATACATAAAATATAAGGATCCCATGTTATCTAATATTTTCTAGTAACTATTGAAGCATAACCTGAAACTCTAACAAGAATCTAGGATAAAACCTCTATTTACAATTTACCCTAATTCCAAATGCAATCTTTGAAACCAATTTAACTCTATTGGATCCCATATTATCCAATATTTATTAATAATTATAAATCTATGATAAAACCACTATTTTCAATACCCTTATTCCCACGGAAATCTCCAAAACCAAGATAACTCTTTTGGATCTGATATTGTCCAATGTTTCTAAGTAACTATTAAACCATAACCCAAACTCTAACTAGAATCTAGGATGAAATGGCTATTTGCAATATCCTAATTCTAGATGTAATATCTCGAACCAAGTTAACTATCTTAGATCCCATATTATCCACTATTTCTCAATCTTTATTGAATCATGCTATCAATATCCTAATTCTGAATGCAATCTATGAAACCAAGTTAACCCTCTCAACCAAACAGACTAAAAAAAAATAACCCCAACCAACAAGCAAACCTCATCTTAACTCAACTTAGAAAAAAATGTAAAACCATATACATAGATGTGGATGTGGAAATAAGAAATACAAAAATAAAAATTAACACAAATCCCAGATCCCAAATATTGATTGTTCAGATAAAGAACTGATAAATAACTAATAACAAGAGCTTAACATCTACCCAAAACATATTTACTTATTCAACTATGTAATAAGCTTCACATACTCAAAAAGTAGACTTCTCACCAAATTGAGTGACCAAGACAAGATTTGAACACTGGACCTATGTGTGGCTTTCCTTACCGGCTCTCGTGCTTCTTTATTCACCTATAAATGGGAAATCCTCTTGGAAAAGAGGTTAGGTAGTCAATTTCTATAGCCACAAAAAATCCGTAAGGGAGCTATTGCAATAACAACTAATAATACTTTTAATTTAGTTTTACTCATTTATTTTTAATCATTTTCTAAAGATTTTTTATTAACTTTTGAAAATATAATATATATTTAAAAAATTCAATTTCTATTTTGAAATTTCAATATAATATTAGGGAGTATATTTAAAAAATATAGTTTTATAGTTTTTACTTCTAAAATTGTAATTTCTAAGAAGAAAAAAACATGATTTGTTTGTTATTTTTTATGATAAAGTATGTTATTTTAAAATGAACAAAACATAGCCAAAATTATTTAGGGATAATAATATGTGTTTTATGTTGAGATATCATAAGTTAAGATACAAAGTGGTAGGGTATGTACCACATTGTAAACATTACCAATCAAACTTTGTCCATTGTCCCACAAACAATGGTCTCTCTTTTCCATTTCAATATTACATGACCTTTTTATTACTACATTAGATTATTATAGTTATTCTAATGTTTAAGATTGAGGTGTTACATTCTACCCCCGCATTAGGAAACTCATCCTACAGTTAGAACTCCATAGGAACAAATGAAAAGACTTACTCATTTTGTCATGTAGTTTATAGGTAATATAGATAGATCATACTAAATAAAATAAAATAAGACAAATTTAAATAAAAAACCGCCAAATAGATCTACGTAAATTTACAACTTTGTCTAAACATTACCAATCAAACTTTGTCCATTATCCCACGAAAAATGGTCTCTCTTTTCCATTTTGTTTTTACATATTACATGACCTTTTTATTACTACATTAGATTATTATAGTTATTCTAATGTTTAAGATTGAGGTGTTACATTCTACCCCCACATTACGAAACTCATCCTACAGTTAGAACTCCATAGGAACAAATGAAAAGTCTTACTCATTTTGTCATGTAGTTAATAGGTAATATAGATAGATCATACTAAATAAAATAAAATAAGACAAATTTAAATAAAAAACTGCCAAATAGATCTACATAAATTTACAACTTTGTCTTGTAGCATCATAACAGATCTGAAATAAAAAAAACTTAATTAATATTTAAATTAAACCAAGGCAATTTATCAAATTAATAATATTACGATCTAAGCACATATTCACATACTAATCATAATCATGAGGATATGTCCCAATTTTTATATCAAGAAAATTACACAAATTTGAAACCAATTACTTATCTACACAGATCTAAACAACACACAAAAGATCAAAGGAAATATAATCACACATCAAATGAAAGTTAAGAAACGGATTATGCACCCAATCATATTCATATCTGAATATTTACAACATTTAATTAAAAAATGTATAATCTACCATGGCTAAGTGCTAATCGTTGAATTTACTCTGCAATAAAATTACCAAATCACATTAGAATCAAATCAAACTTATCTTCATTAGAGGTTGTAAATCCCTTTATTCCCTCAAATCCTTAGAAATATAGTAACTTTGGAACTCATCTTAACCGCAATAATCAATGGAAGCATACCTAGAACTGAACATTGGTCTAAGTGTACAGTAAAGTAGTCGTTCTATGCTAGTGTATTCATTCATAAAAACCTATGTGAGTTAGTTTAAAAAGCACAATATATTAATTATAAACATGTCTTAGTAATAGAGTTAAGGGATGAATTCCTTGCCTCACAATATAGAAGGATGAAACCTGAGAGTAGAAAACCCTTTAGAAACCTTCGCAAGGTTCGAATTGAAAATATTCATTGACATACATGCAAGGGTAGAAAACTATATATATTTAATCTTTATGAAGTTTTAAAACAAAATATATACCTTGACGCTATGCAAAAGTTACACTGAAGGAAAATTGGGGTCGTGGAGGAAATTCAAGGCTTATCCCAATCATTTTAGATACCCTTTCATGGGAACCCTGGCTTCACCTGCAAGAACAAAGTTGTGGTTTTAACATATTTCTTTCATGCTATGGAAATTGATTTCCCAATAAACAAGTGCATAGGCCAAGGATTTCAAGTTCACTAAACATGTAGAGGGACAAGGGTTTACTCTTCCTCCCTCCCCTCTCCACTCTTTACCCTACACAAA
Source organism: Pseudotsuga menziesii (assembly GCA_001517045.1). Taxonomy (NCBI): domain Eukaryota; kingdom Viridiplantae; phylum Streptophyta; class Pinopsida; order Pinales; family Pinaceae; genus Pseudotsuga; species Pseudotsuga menziesii. The sequence continues at coordinate 626,140 of LPNX010359953.1, read as the reverse complement.
TAAATTCAAACCTAGTTATATTTGTTAAAGACTATGAAAACTTCACTTAAATTATTGAGTAAAGTTTTAAAGATAACACATTTTTTTCCATACATCTTACATGTTAAATTCTTGCAAGTCTGGGAAGCCCTATGCTAGAATCAAAAGTGAACACACAGAGGTCTCTATAACGATAAACTAGAGGTCATAGGGTCAGGTCTTGTAGAGGATTCCATAAATCAAATGGAATTCAAGTGGCCACCATCCACATCCAAATACGAGTAACACCATTAGAAATTTGTTAGACATGGCACATACCCATGTAAAATAATGGGAGTCATCCCTGAATGATAAAAAAATCCACTACATGCACCGTCATTCATGCTTAAATTAGTTTGAGGGAGACAACCTTTGACAACCACAATCACAAAACCAAACAAAAACCCTCACGACCAAATTAATGTGATGATAAAAACCCTATATTCTTTCCAATGAAAACCACAAGATCAAGGAAATATGGAAGGATGGGAATAGTCCTCTCCACACAAAGCACATGAGGAAGCGTCATCATTTAATGTGCCTCATTGCATTGTCAACTTGCACCTAAGGGTTATGACAAGGTTTAAACACGTCATTAGAAACCAAGCTAAACCCTTTTCCTTGTAGTTTTTTTACACCTTGTATCTCTCATCACTCTATGCCAAACCATGGCATAAAACTTTTATAGCATAGCCATAATTTACACTATAAGCCTCTTCACATGTAAATCCGACTAGCACCGCACCTTATGCAAGTACGTTATACAAGTAAGATAAGAATACTTATTACAATGGGTAAACCATATGTCCAGGCATATTATGGCTTATGGAATGTTAATATAGTCATACCATATAACTATCACCCTCTCATCGCTTACAAATCCTACAAGCTATTATGTCAAATTGCATGTAGCGTAAGGATAAAACATAATCTTGAACACATATACCTTATGTATAACATGTATAGTTAGGACTAGTTCCAAAATTGTAGGATGAAATACTAGATAAGCAAACCCAAAATATTAACGAATATAAACATTAAAATCATCTTGGCAAGGGTTGTGACCGAATTGTCGTTACAATTGCAGTCAACGCCGAGCGGAGAATAAGCCTACCACCAAATATCTAAAAGGTCTACTTAATATTATCCTTGAAAATAAATAAGAAATATATTACATGTAAGAAAAACATTTGCAACTAGTAAGAGTGGTAAATTATAAACATATTTATTTTTTTATTTATGAATTTTACAGGTTTGTGACACTACACTTTATTCTAACTAAAGAGAATATTTGAATCTCTCACTTCTCTAAAATTTGTGAGATATTTTCAAAATGGAACCCCTCACTAGACACGAAAAACTTGAGATCTCTGTTATATACCTTAAACTTCTTTTACTTAGTTTTGAATGTCATAGTTCCTTCAAATTGCTGAAATCTTTTCAAAATGGAACAAATTTCTTGGAATTGGAAGAAAAAGTCGAGATCTCAATATTTTACAACATTAGACAACCTTAGTTTACTATTTAGTGATGTAGAAAGCTATAATACTATCCCATGGCGTGGCATAATCCATAATACTTTATTTCATAAACTATTTGTGTGTTTTTAGTGGGAAATGTTTACCAATGTTGAAATTCCATTGGTAATTATCCATTTGTCATTTTATAGTTAAAAATAATCCCACTACATAAAATTCAAATTCATTAATGAATAGTAAATTTTAATTTCAAACATCATTTTGAAGTGCATTTTTATCTATATCTCAAGTGAATTTAGGTTTTGATGGGTTTGAGCCCTTTTTTACTTATTGTTTCATAGATTGTTAACAATATCCACAAATTTGTTCATTTCTTTTCATTTAAAAATTTTCCAATGGTCTGCATCAATCTCTACTACGTATTTTTAAGGTTCTTCTTTGTATGTTAAGAGATACTCTCACTAAGTCAATGACACCTAAAAATAAAGTTAAGTGTCTGAGTTTATTTTACCTCAACTCATCATTTGATATCGTAATACGATATTGTTCAATAAATCAGTTTAGCGATACTGTCCAAAATAAGTCTCTCGATCTTACCTCTAGCGAGGTATGCAGTGTTGTAGGTGAGTTGTAACCAGGTTTGCGTTATAGAGCTTCAACCAAATCTTCTAAATCTTTCTCTCCTTCAGACATAGGTTTGTACTCCTCTTCTTCTTCACAAGAGTCTTCATCCATGTATAATGCAAGCTCGTATCCATCTTCTTCTCTATCTATGCAACAACTCCCTCTTCCAAATAGAGTCTTTCTTCTTTTTTCGTACCTAAATATTCTTCCACTTCTTAAAAATACCGACTCTAATTTAGTTCCACTATCTCCTGGGAACATCTCACTTTAGGATTCTTTTGAGACATAGCCTCTCTATTTCTATACAGTCTAGTTACATTCCCATAATTCATTTTTCACATACAAGCATTTTTATCCACGTATCTAAAGATAACATGTATCTACTGCATGGGCCTTGAATTTTTTTCGCTTTTCCTCACTGTATGAATTTATATTTTCAACAACAAATTCAATTATGTATTACTCTAAGATACTATCTACCCAAAAATCCACATCCCTCTATAAAGGGTTGTCTACTGTTTTCAGTCACTCAATCAACTAAGGAGTCCACTCTCTCGATTCTCCTCCTTGGAAATTTCTTTGTTGGGTTTCCAACTTAGATAACCATTCATGAAAAAAATGGGAAACTCAGAAAAGAAAATGTCATGAATGTATGAATAAATGTACTGGCCCAACCACTATGTTGGGTTCCACCAAGATACTTCTCTTTATTTTCGGGAGAACTCCAACTCTTAGGATTACACCCAATCTTGGATATTTGGTTTTTTAGGTTTCCACAACATATACCTCATCATAATGATTGAGAGTCATGTAAACAAAACCATCAATTTTATTTTCATGTCTCTCTATCCCTTTTCCCACGGATCCCGACCTAGGTTCAGTCCCTTCTAATTAGCATGACAAAGCCTGAGCTATCGACCTGATGCAGATGTCATCTCACCCAAGATATTTCTCTCAATGGGTAACTTCCAGAACCATGTGTCTGTAGTTAGGTGGGAGGGTGTTTAGTACTTTGGCTCTATACCAAGGATCTCAATGATGTCCAAGGGTGGATTATTTGTATTCATTGTGCTTCAACAAATAAGCTACACATCAGCCTCTCTTTATGCAACTTAAGTAAATAAATAATATACATGCATCATAATCATATCGAGTAATACAATGCGACCATCATACATCTATTCATTTCTAACAAAACCTACAATCATTCATTCAATACAACATTTACACATATATAACCTAGTTTCACATTCACAAATATACACAGAATATAATATGGAAACCCATAAGGGAGAAAAATAGAAGGTTCTCTTCATCTGGCATGAGGAAATAGATCCACCTTTCGTCTATGTACTATGTTGTAGACTCTGCTAAATCTATTCTTATCTAACTTAATAGAATTTTTGTCCCTCTCATGCTCTCTGATATTCTATCTGTTCTTTTTATATTCTACTAGTGATCTACACACAACCTGAATCAACTCAACCCTTCTTACTCATCCACGAACTAAACTCCAAATCCTTTACTCTGATGCTCTCAACGATACCAAGCCACTAACCAAGAATCATTCTTTCAGCGAATAGGTTTCTACAAGAATGACTATTGGGAGAATGTCTAATTGAATTGTATCTTAAGAGTCTAACCCAAATGATATAGATCCCATATGTACTTGATACCGAATCAATACTAACTCAATAGAGACTCAATACTGAATTGATAGAGACTCAATACTGACTCTATACAGACTCATTACAAACTCCTTCTATGTCGCTATTTCAATCAACTTACTATATTTAGCCAACATGTTGTCTTTCTTATTCTAGCAACCCTTAACAGGAAGAAGTAATGAGCTGACTTACAAATATTCCTTCATGCATGTGGTTTTCATCGGCTCCAGTTGAGTTCGTACCCATTATCATTAAGGCCTATCCCTTTCCTAGCCATTATGCTACTTGCATGTCTTCTTTTGCTGATATTCTATCGTACCATCTTGTTCCGCACTCCATCCTTCTTTCGCGACTTACTTATCTGATGTAGATTCACCTACCCATGCTTCCTCCTATTCTTCTTCTTTTCTTCTACTTCCTCTATCAAAACTCCCTTCCTCTTCTCCTTTATGTTTCCTTCCTCTTCTCCTTTATGCTCCTTCCTTAGTCGTATCTACTTCCTCTTCTCTTTTATTTCTTATCCATACTTGGGAAAAAAATTTCATGAATTCTACATTATTTTCCAAAGGATCAACACCTACCAATTTTTCTTAGATGAAAGGTATAGTCGAGGACATTGGTAAAATAAGAATGCTTTGAGTCATGATGCAAGGTCGGTCAAATAACGACCATATAGATTAAACCCATGCTACAAAGAAAAAGCTAAATTTGAACTACACTGAATGCCATAGGAAGGCATGATAGAACTTGTTGAAGCATTATAATTGATGAATCCAATTGTAGTGCAAGACAAGAAAAATTCAAGTGAAGTGAAAATTTGTGTCGACCTAAGGAAATTAAATGATGCCTATTTGCATGATCCATTTCTAACTCCATTCTTAGATAAAGTAAAGGATAATGAGGGAGGGAAAGACATGTATTCTTTCACTGATGGATTCTTGGGATACCATCATATAACAATTAAAAATGACCAACGCAAGACTATTTTTTCCATAGAGTGGGGATTCTACAAGTACAACATAATTCCATTTGGACTCAAGAATGCGTTTGAAATTTTTTCTAGAATCATAGTTGCTTGATTTAAATATTTTATCCATAAATTTATTGAAGTCTACTTTGATGACTGGACAATTTTTGGTATCGTAAAAGATCATATAGATACCCTCATAATGATTCTAGAATGAATTTTTGAGTATCAAATTTCCGTAAATTTGAAATAGTGTATATTTTGTGCACCTTTTGGAGCTCTCTTAGGCCATGTGGTCCGTCGTGAGAATGTTTTGGTTTATTTAACCAAGGTTGTGATCATCTTGAAATTACCATGACTTACTAGGGTTAAGAATTTAATAGAAACCTTAGGACATAGTATATACTACAAAACTTTTATCAAGGGTTTTATGGAGGTGACTGCCCTGATTGAAATACTGCTGAAAAAAGACACTAAGTTTTGTGGGAAAAAGAATTTCAAGAGAGTACAGACAAGGTAAAGAACAAGATGGCTACTGCACCAATACATGTCTTTCGATACTGGAACAAATAGTTCCATGCTTATTCCAATGCATCATCTATTGTGATCAGTGTGTTACTCATGCGGCCAGGTGAAGGATCAATTGATCACCCCATTTCCTTCACTAGCAGAAAGTTATAAACTACAGAGAAAACGTATACCACGACAAAGGGTTAGCGATGGTCTATTGGCTACAAATATTTACACACTATTTACTAGGTTGACATTTCAAGATGTAGAATGACTATTTCATACTAAACTATTTGATCAATCAGCTAAGTATGGGGGGGAAGATATGTCGGTGACTTCTCCTCTTGCAGGAATTTAATTTTGAGATAATTGTTAAACCCAATTGTTTTAATTTGGGACCATACTATACACTTTCCTTTAAAGAACAACTATGGATAAAACAATATATTTAAATTTAATTGAAATAACTACACATGAAATTATTTACAATATGCAACGGAATATAAAACCGAGAACCATTACAACATTAATCACATCGATAGAAACGACACAATATTTTTTTGGTAAAAACCCCTAGAAAAAAACCTAGATGGGAAAACTAGTGCATACGTATGAGAGGATATTTTATTAAGAAAATGCATAGCTTTAAAAATATGAGAAAATTGATTTATTCCCTAAATGGAAAAATCAAAACACCTAAAAATCACTGAGAAAAACCTGTGAGATGGCACGGTTCCCAAGGAATTATGTTGATGTACAGTGTACCTTATCCAAATTATCCTATCCCTTTCCTCTGCAATTTAGTGTTGTATTCTTGAGTTAGTGCTCCTGCATATTCTTTTCCAAAATTATCTCTCACAAATCTTCCTCCATCTATGTTAGAATGCAACTGTGTCCTCTACACCAATTGGCCTTTCTTTTATAAATTTAGGTAAACAGAAAACCCTAATTTCAGTTTCACTTTAACTAGTGTTTAACTAAATTTAATTTAGATCACTTTACTTTATTTTCCAAATTAGACTTAGGAAAAGTAAATTAAATACAATTCGTTTCGTAATTTAATTCTTCTGCATGCAAGGACACATGCATGTAGGAAGACCTTCCTTGTTGCTGATATTTTAATACTCCCTCTCAACGAGGAAGGGATTCGATAGCAACCTCAAGTTATACTTGAAATTCAGAAAACTATGTATGAAACGTTCCTTGGAGAAAATGTCCACCACGTGCTCATATTTATGTATACACTCCAACCGTATGGTTCCTCTCTGAACACAATCTGTCAGGAAGTGGTACCTGATCTCTATGTGTTTTCTTTGGTCATGGATTACTAGATTTTTACATAGGATGATTCCAATCTGATTATCATAGTGAACTACTGTATCCTCTAGCTCACACTCAAATAACACAAAAATTAAATTTCTCATCCAAATACCCTCACAAGAAGCCATGATGGCTTCCATGTACTGAACCTTTTCCAAGATCATTGCAACTAATTTATTCTTCTTGTAGAACCAAGACACAACCCTTGATCCAATGTTGAAACAACAACCTGATGTACTCTTCCCTTCATCTGCACATCTTTCCTAGTCAAAATTTGTGAAACATGTTCACTACACACTCCCCCTGTGCTCATCAACCAATCCATACTCCACTATTCCTCTGATGTAGCAAAGTATGTGCTTCACAACTGGCCAATGCACTTTGTGAGGGTCCACTATGAACTGGATCAAATAGTTCACTAGAAAGCTAATGTCTGGTCATGTGTTAACCAGATACATAAGCAATCCGATAAGATGACGATACGAGGTAGGATCAAATCTATTTGACCTTGATGCATCATTGTTTATCCAGTTGAAACTAGAGGTATGGACATATACTTGCATTCCTCGATCCTGAATCTATTCAATATATCTACAGCATACTTCCCCTTTCCAATGAAGAAGCATGCATCTCTTTGTAAAACCTCCAAGCCTAGAAAGTAATGCATCAACCCAAGGTATTTCATCTCAAACAACACTACAAGTTTGGACTTGTAACATCCAATCAAACTCTTGTTTCCTATAAAAAAGAGATCATCCACATATAGGAATAATATAAGAGGAACCTCACCTACCAAGAAGTATAGGTTGTGATCATCCTCACTTCGATGAAATCCCATCTCCCGAAGATAGTTGTTTACACTTGAGTACAATGCTGGAGGTTCCTGCTTGATCCCATGAAGAGCTCTATGCATCTTGCATACATGGGTCTCCTTGTTCTCCACATCAAACCCTTATGGATGCTCAATATATACATCCTCTTCTATCATTCAGTTGAAGAAGGAAGTATTGATGTCCATATGATGGACTCGCCAACCCAACTCTACTGCTAAAGAGATAATGGTCCGAATAGAGGAATACCTAGAAACATTCGAGAAGGTCTCCTCATATTTAATACCATCCTTCTGTGAATACCCCTTTTCAACAAAGTGTTCCTTATACTCTTCTAGAATTTCATCTACTACATACTGCACCTTATAGATCGATATAGATCCCATGACCCTTTTCCCTTGTGGCCTCGACACAACTTGCCATACCTGGTTTTTCATAATGGAGTCATACTACTCAACCATAGATTCCTACCACACATCATGTTGTGCAACGTCCTCGAAGCTAGAAGGTTCATATTTAATCAACTCGTTCATTAGTTCCATCTAACTAAGACTGTTTCGTCATACACTCTGTCTAAAATATCTCTGTGGAAGATCTAATTTCCTGGAATATTGCATGATGGAACTAAACCACTTAGGACTTGGCATAGTGTCAACTTGATATGACTGCTAAATATCAGTCTCCTACTCCATCTCATCCTCTAACTCGCTTTGACTACCAGAACTTATGCCCTATGTCTTTATCTGTACCTGTACATTTGGCTAATGCAACTTAATCACTATGTATTGTGTTGGTTGTTGCTCTGCTAGTAAGTCCATAGATATCCACAAGGCCTTGTCCTCATCGAACTAGAAATCCTTGCTCACAATGATTCTCTTAGAAGAAGGAATGTAAACATTGTATTCCTTTAAAGTCTCTCTATAACCAAAAAGTAACCCCTTCTCTCCATAAGGGTCCAACTTCTTCCCATTGTCGGCATTAACATGACAATAGCAAGAACTATCGAATATGTAAATATGCCTCACATCTAGCCTAGTTGTTGTGAATACCTCCTGTGGTATCTTCCTCCCCAAAGTTGTGTGGCGACACCTATTATGAGTATAGACTGTAGTATTGTATGGATTGGCACAAATAAATAGTGAAAATCCCTGATCAAATAGCATGGCCTTGGGTGCTCCAGCCATAGTCCTATTCTTCCATTCTGCAACTCCATTCAATTGTGGGGTATGGGGAACAATGTGGAAGGTAAAACACTTGATTTTTGACACATCAAGATTCTTTTTAATATTCTTCTTCCTATTTTCCTTACCCTTTCTCTTCCCTATCAGGGCTAGAGCCTCCTCATCCACAATCTGTGGGGTACTACTGGATGAGCCTGATCCTTGACCCATGCGGGTCTCCTACTACACAAAGTCATCCAATAGTATTTTCCAATAAAGGGGCTTCTCCCTATCCACAACACCCTTGGAAAAGATGTCCAATGGCTTAGAGAATCCATTAAGGGGCTATCCGAAATAGCTCCTCATTCTAATTCTTACAGCCAACAACTCGAAGATCATCTCTGATCTCTGTGAGCCTTGTGAGATAAGGAACCACTCTTTATTCCTTGGAGATCTTGGTATTGTGCATCCTCTCTTGCAGCACCATATTATGATTCTTGTTCTTGCTCTGGTACAAAATTTCCAAATCCTTCCATCTCTGTAATATGATCTTATTTCTGAAAAGGTGATGGACTATGTGGTCCTTTATCCAATCCAAGATGATCAACATGGATCTGGAATCAAGATTCTTCCATGCTACTAAATCGGTCGGATCTGTGGGTGTAACCTTCGTGGATTCAATGTGATCCTCTACATCACTAACATCCAGGATCGTTGTGATGCTTTATTTCCATGTAGGAAAGTTATGAGCACCCTAGAGTTTATCCTCAACTCTAAACTACAAGGCCACAATGAATTTTTACCTGTCAAACCCTATATCTCGAAGTATAGGTTTGTGTCTTTAATAGATATTCCTCTGATCTATCATTGTTGCTGCAAATATTTCAACTGTATCTCACCAGAGTTGTGATGCGATGTAAATTTTCCTTTAAATCACAACTAGGGTTAAAACAATATATTTAAATTTAACTAAAATAACCACACACATACTTCTTTACAATATGCAACATAATATAAAACTGAGACCCATTTACAACATTAATCATATCAATAGAAATTACACAATATTTTTTGGTAGAAACCCCATGACAAAACCCAAGATGGGAAAACTAGTGCAATAGTATGAGAGGATATTTTATCAAGAAAATATAGATGTTTTACAATATCAAAAAATTGATTTATTCCCTAGATGGAAAAATCAAAATACCCAAAAATTGAAATTGATTTATGTATGGTGTACCTCCGCCAAAGACTCGTGTCTCTCTCCTCACCAATTTAGGGTTGTCTTCCTAAGTTAGTGCTTTCCTTCTTATTTTCCAAAATTCTCTCTCTCACACTTATTCCTTTGTATGTGTCGAAATGCAACTATGTCCTCTCCACCAATTGACCTTTCTTTTATAACTTTAATAGGTAAAGTGAAAACACTAATTTTACTTTCACTTTAACTAGTGTTTCACTAAAGTTAATTTAGATAACTTTAATTTATTTCCAAAGTAAAATTAGGAAAAGTAAATTAAATACATCCGGTTTCCTAATTTAATTCTTCTACACACAAAGACATGTGCATGCAGGAAGACATTCCTTGTTGCTTTTGTTTTAAGATAGACCATATTTCAAGGATTGAAAGTGGAGAAGAACCTAGTAGCCAAGAAGATCACCTGTCTGTTGCGCAACTATTTGTGATAACCATGTTTGATGACTAGTATAGAGATACCATACATTTTTCGAGTACCTGTTATGCACCAAATGCGTTTACCATGACTCCAAAGAAGTAATTGGTGGCAACAACTGCAGATTTCCACTTAATTGCTCTACATTTGTATAAAATGGGTCCTAATGAGATACTTCAGTGTTATGTTTTGGAACATGAGTGGTCGATGATATTAAGTGAAGCACAAGATAGTGTCACAGGAGGTCACTATGTAGGAAACACTATAGTGCGCAAGATATAGCACGAAGGATTATGGTGTCCCACCATGCATGTCAATGCTCAGGATTATTGTTGCAACTATAAAATGGGTCCTACTGAGATACTTCAGTGTTATGTTTTGGAACATGAGTGGTCGATGATATTAAGTGAAGCACAGGATAGTGTCACAGGAGTTCACTATGTAGGAAACACTATAGTGCGCAAGATATAGCACGAAGGATTATGGTGTCCCACCATGCATGTCAATGCTCAGGATTATTGTTGCAACTATGATATATGTCAAAGAACTAGGAATACATAGACAAGAGACAAAATTCCATTGGTACCACAGGTAACATAAGAGGAATTTGATAAATGGGTTTTTGACTTCATATTCCCCATTAGTCCAATAGCAAAGCATGTGAGACAAAGGTAGATTATCACTACGATTGATTACCTAACCCGATGGGCATAATTCATGTCAGTAAAGGACTATACTATTGCAAATTTATTATCTGAAAATGTTGTGACTAGGTTTGGTTTCCCAAAGGTTTTTATCAACGATCTACGTACACATTTTTTTGATCAATTGATTGAAGAACTAATTGACAAATTTCATTTTTAGCATAAAAGAACAACTCCACATCACCATCAAGTAAATGGACTTGTCGAATAATTTAACAAGATTCTCGAAAATTCACTAAGAAAGGTATGCAATGCATGAAGGGATGACTGGGATCATAATATCTCTGCATTACTATGTGCATATCGCACAACATGTAAGAAGTTTACAGGTCATACACCATTTATGTTGGTATATGGAAAAGAAGTTGTCATGCCAAGTTTAAGAGTTGTTGCAATCGCTAAAATGACATATGTTGATGTTGTGGAAGATATATTAATTCAACAAATACACTTGGAGAAAGAAATATTTGTTGCAGTATTTCACCAGGATGTAGAAAAGAGAAGGGAAAAGGTATGACACAACATACACATTAAGATAAAGCATTTGGAATTCAGAGATCTTGTTCTAATGTATGACAGTAAATTATTTAAGCACCCAGGAAAGAAGAAAACACATTGGTTAGGACCATATGTTGTTAATGAAATCACTAATGAAGGAGTAGTGAAGTTAGGGAAATGATATGGGACATAGGTTAGATGGTTCATCAATCCGAACCTGTTATTCACCTGAATGGCACCTCTCCATCTGAGTGCCAACATTCACTATGTTGGAACACAAAAGGACATTTATGGATTGAGGGTTGCCTAAAACACTATAGATGGGCATATTATGAACTACATTTCTCATCCATCCAACTGGTTATTAATATGTCAAGTCTTGTACATGACTCTTATTATATGCAACTCGTGTGTTGTACGCGAGTATTGGTTATTGCATCTCGCGTACATATTTGTATGCAGTTTACCCTTAGAGCAACTCGTGTGCCATACGCGAGTTGCCAGTATTGATACCCACATACACCTTCCTTCGACATTAAAAATAATAAATCACAATTATTAGAGATTTGCTAAGCCCTTAACCATAATCACCTTAACTGTCTCAACCTCCTCAACCCTAGAAACTACCTTATTTCACCAAGTATAAATAAAGGCCTTGGGGAGGGTGTTAATCAGATATACTTGAGAGCAAAGTTATGTTGGTGGAGTCAATTCAGAAGTATTTGGAGCAGTGGAACTTAGAATCCTTTCATTGTAGAGGAGTCCTTGTCTCAAGAGTTGGGTTGTAATATGAACTCATTCATTATTGTTAATAAAGAGAATCCTTCTTCCATATGTGTCTTGAATGTCTTTCATGTATCATGGTTTGATGAATACTTACGATTAAGCACTTTGTATATGATTTATCTAATTTGTTTTATATACATGTATCATCTTGCATTTGGAGGATTTGATCTTGATAGGTGAAGGAGAAACATCCCAGAAGGCTTTGGAGGAGAAGCAGAGCGGAAGAGGACAAATCTAGGATCAACCATCTTGTATCAGGTGAGTCTTCTCTATCCTCCTATTTCCTTTTTTTCACTCTAGAGTTGATTGCCTGCAAGTTTCATGAGTATGTTGGTAACCCCAGACCTTTGCTTATAAGGTGTTTATTCCTGTACAATAGAACTAGCGACTGCGCTGGGGAACCCAGACTACTGTAGGTTGTTTCTGTCACCCTTGACCAGTCTTTGATTTGAAGTTTGTGTGTGGTATTTTATCATGGGTTTCCCTTATCACAGTGTTTGAAATCCTTGTGGATTTTTCTTATTTTTTGAGAAAACTTTTGTACCTGTACGTGGGTTGCTCTGCTACACAGTCACGTATAGAGGCCTGCATATGTGGGTTGATCTCTTGGATAGTCATGTACAATACACGAGTTTCCCTTCTACACAGTCGCGTACAAGCCTGGAAATAGGGATTTTTTAGGATAGGGTTTTCTTGTCCCTCTCTTTGTGTTATTCCTGTTTGTTAGTTGGATTTATTTATGGATACTGTGTTGTTTGTCTAAGGACCTTGGTGACCACGCTTTCTCATAAATCCCTGGTATTTATTTTGTTTGGATTTTCTTCTGTTTGCATGTTGAAGTAGCTTGGCATGTTTGGGTTATAGGGTGAAGTGTCTCCGTCCGGATTAGTGATCAGGGTATTGGGCATTGTTTTTCCAGTCTATCTTTTTGAATAGTAATTGGTTTGCCACTTACCTTTATGAATTTACAGTGATCTTTTGTCATTGTGTGCACCCAAGCTAGGGTTCCTACTATCCCTTTGTTGGTCGATTCTTGGTTCTTTTAACCTGTCTACTTCAGTTTGTTTGTTTTATACAGTTGATTAGATCCAAATATACTCAAGTTTAGTGCATTTTAGGTGCATCATAGAGTTTGAGGATATTAAAAAGTGAAAAGAAAAACATTGTTAAGCTTTTGCATTTTCTTTTGCATAAGAGGTTTTCATTTCATTTTTAAAATATACTCTCAAAAACTACAAAAAACATAGGCTTAGTTTCTTTTTATCGCTTGCATTTGTTCATCAATATATATTTACAAAAAGAAAAAGAAGTTTGCTTTAATAGTTGTAATTTGCTTTGAATACACCTTTACTTTTTTATTTCTTATCAAGTCAAAAAAACCATAGTTCATCACTCCCTTTCCTTTTGAGTAAGAAACAGCCCTTTAAAATGAACACAATAATTAAAATTACTAGTAATTTTTGTTTTTAGGGGCCTTACACCTGCTAGCTTAGGCTAGAATTGTGGGATAGGAAGTGTAAACTTCCCATAAGTTTTAAAATTCAGACGTAGTGGACCTTTCCTTAGGTAAATCCTTGACTCTATCGATTGTATCTGGGAAGCTACTCTCAAATGGGAGTCAAGCACGAGGCCACGTGGACGCATTGGACTGAGGAGATAACCCTCTGATTCCTTGTCAAAACGTAAATCAAGAATTTTACGCATCTGGGGATTCTGTCCTAGACAGAGTTTCGGGCTCAACTGCCTTGCCCATGCATACGAGTTAGGCTTGTGACTATCCCCCCAGACTATTGTTATTGTTAAGGTAGCCTTTAGTCTCTTGACATTTAGGGTTCATACCTAGTGTTGTAAAGGAAAGTGTCCTATGGCTAGGGTTTAAGAGGCCATCAACGTACTGGGGTTGAAAGAGAGATGCACAATGTTCAGCAAGTATATAACAGCAAGTTTCATAGATGAGAAAGGTCCACACCTGATAAACTGAAGGCTTGTCCAAGCTTTCTCTTCAATCCTCTTCTTGATCCTCTCACTCCAAGAGACCTGCAAAACAAGTTATACCTTCCTCAAACCATTATGACCATACATAAGACAATGATAATCAAATAAACATAAACAAATGATCTGAATAACATCATCATATGATCAGAAACAGAAATTCAATCACAAATTGAACAATTATTTGGGAAGAAGAAGGACATAAAATCTTTATTAATCCTGAAAACAAGTACAAGTATACCTTCTCTTCAAGTGGGCACCTCACGAAACCTTGATCTTGTTCTGCTGTTTCTCTTCTCCAAAGAACCCAGCCTCCAAGCTCTGCAACACAAGGGAAGACCTCTAGGGCAAAGGTGTAGGCAAAGAGAGTCCCAATTCCTCCAGCATAACAATGCATAAATTCCAAGTCCTTCTCATGGCCTTCCCTACCTCTATTTATATGGGTGAAACAAGGTAGTTCGAAGGTTAGAGAAGTTACAGCAGTTAAGGAAATCCAGTTATATGACATAACTAATCTCTACTTAACGCGTGTTTTAAAGTTTAAAATGTTAAGATACACATGCGCGGGTCTGCAGTAGAGCAACCCCCGAGTGATGCGTGACTATATAGAAGAGCAACCCGCGCATACAAGGATGCGCGACTTACTACAAGGGAGAATCGCGAGTGATGCGTGAATTGTCAATATATAGAGTCGCGCATACATCCTAACATGGCTAAAATGGAAAAGTAACTGGCAAGGTAAAGGCAGAAATGTATTCCATAATAAGCACAGCTACAGTATTCTAGGCAAACCTCAATCCATAAGTGTCCTTTTGCGTGCCGACATAAGGAAAGTCAACAATCGGATGGAGAGGTGCCATTCTGGTGTATAACAGATGCCCGCTAATGTGTGAGGTTAGAGGGGAAGACGATAGCCGAAATACATTATAAAGGAAAAAGCAGAGTATGGAGAGAGAACAGAGAATCCAAGATCGAAAGGCTCGAGTGATGGTACCTGTAAGAGAGATAAATGTCAGAAAACTGATCTCTGGAACATACACGTCCATATACAAAACATCGCCATAAAGATACAGGCGGATCCAACATATGTATAACTGATGAAACTATCATGGTCGCTCAATATGCAAAAAGTCGCCATATCAAATCTAAAGGAGTCATGGCCACAAATGAACAAGGTGGATCCATGCTCAACAATTGATCATAGCCACAAAAATACAAGGTGGATCTATGTCTCAGCAAAATGTCATATAAACTATAACAAGGTCTTGCGCAACTTGGGAAATAGCAAAATGATGATGCTACTGTCAGCCCCAAGGTATTCAATCCAAACCGCCCAAAAAAGGTACGAATCCTAACCATGCGAATAAAAGAGCTAAAGTCGAACATGGAGGAAACCGTTTGATTACCGGTCAATGATGAAAACCGTTAACAAACGCGAGGGAAACCACCATTAATGAAAATGGTTCCCAAGGTACCTAGTACATTCTAACAAGTGTGATTATAAGGACTTGAAGTCGAACACTTGAAGAATACATTGAGTAGGAGACATTAAGGTATTCCCAACTAGCCAATAGCGAGGGAAATTGCCATTGAGGACAACAATTCCCAAGGTACTGTCATGAAACTCTAAATCTCGTCCCCAGAGCAATATGTGTTGTAGTCGATAGGAAGAGATCCGTTGGAAGGAAGGCATTAAGGAATCCTTCATCATCCAACACGAGGTAGCTCAAAGACTAATTGGATCTGGAATTGGTACTGAATTTCACAAAAAGGACCGCTGAAGACATGATGTAATGAACTGATACCAGGGAATGGCCGACACAAAAGATCAAGGAAACTGCAGAATGGCCGACAAAGGTTTAATCCTTGAACAGTGAGCACGACACAAAAGTGACTTAGGCAGCGTTTGACACAAAATAGGACCAACGAAACAAATATGCAATGTAGGAGACATTAACAGATTCCCCATATAATTGGAAAAGAGACCAACTGGAGGAGTAAGAAACTCTAAATCAGGATAAGGTCAAAAGACTAGGACCCAACTATTGATAGACTCAAAACTGGTGCTTTGTTCAAGGAAACAAGACTTCCTGCCAAGATATAAAAAGACATGGAAATAAACCTTCCCCTTCCCCTCTTTCTTGTAAAGGTTTAACGAGTCCAAGAAAGCAAACTTGGGACCATCTTCATTTTTTGACAAGCTCGAAGAAAAGAAAGAAGAATGCTTGATAAGGCACTAATTCATGGATTTTAGGAGCCCGAACTAGTACATGCTCGACGGTGTTTTCATAGTTTAGAGAGTCTGAAAACTCCAAAGAAGACTCCAAGGGGGTCCTTTTTCGTACAATTTAGTCTCCTGAGGCCGAAAAAGTATAAAACAAACCAAAGAAGAACTCTCTTAACTTCCGAAGAATAAAAGGCGCACCTTTTTCGTAATTAGTCGGGAAGGTCCAAAAAAGGTTAAATTACCACCTACCCAACGCTCCTTCAAAAGAAGCATATAAAGCCTGAGTTTTACGAGTGTGAAGGAAGGCAAGATCACTCGGAAAGATCCATTTGAGTATGAGAAATGGAGCTTACAACAATAAACTCGATGCTTTGTTCTTTAGGGTTTAACGAGCATGACAAAGACATAAAGTACACTCGGAATCTTTTTCATGTTTTGGTCCGGAGCACGAAAAAGAGAAAACTAAGCTCATACCGGGGGTTCCTTTTCCATAAGTTTAGTCCCTTAGGTCCGGAAAAGAGATAAACCTATGCCTGAGAATACTCTTCTCAATTCAGTAGAAAAGAGAGGGATCCTTTCTCATATTATTCCACATGGTCCGAGAAAGAGATAACCTACCACCAATGTGGATGCCCATTCACATATTCTTAACGAGCCTGAATGGACAAGTTTACTCGGCAGTCAAGTCTATTTTAAGGAGTCATACTTGGCCCTAAAGAAACTCATAATCTTTCCCGTGAAGTTTTAACGAGTCTGGAAAAGTCAACTCGTGGCCTCCTTACTGTTTTTAACGAGCTCGAAGGAGAACAAAAAGAATGCTCTAAATGCGAGGAGACGAGTGTCATAAATAGGCGAAACTAGTTCCAAGCGCAAGGAACAGACCTATGCATAATGCAAGGAAAAGTGAGAAAGATAAGGACACTCGGGGAACGTCTCCTCGGGGTAAAGGTTGTCAAGTTGCAAAGGCAAAATGATACAAGGCTAAGCGGCGATGAGAACAAAGATGAGGGCTTATACAACGAGCTAAAAGCGTAGAAGCTGGCATCAGGATCAAAAGCGCGAGCAGGGCACATGCAAATGCAATTACGTCTTGAACAACAAGGTGAGGCCCATAAACAGTTGTGAATCCAACTAATAATCATGTCTCCAAGAAACAACAACATCAGAAGACACGATCCAATGCGGGTCACTTTGGCAGAAACACTTGTGACTTTGCTATCTTCTACAAAAAAGGAAAGTCAAGGCAGAATCAACCGAAGAAGATTCTATAGGACCAAGGCTTGAGGGTTTATAATCAATAAGATCAACCTCAGAAGAGAAGCAAAAATAAACAAGGGAGATAGAGTCTGCAGGAACAAACTCAATATCACAGGAGCTGAGAAATTCATAAGAAAAAATCAAACTCATCAGGATCACTGACTTGCTTTTCAAATGAAGAATCAAAAGACTCAACAAAAACCAACATAAGAAAAAGGGAAGGCTTACTAAGCAAATCAGGGTTAGACTTAATCACAACTGAAAAAGAAGGTCAGACTGTATCAAAGACTCCAGGAAGACTTCATCCGAAGGGAGGAAATCATCCGAGATAGGACACATATCTGAAATTTCAAATGGATGGACAGAGTGGAGAGAAGGCTCTACAATCTGTATAGGATGACTCACCCGATCAACTGCTGGGACAAAGTCCCGAGAAGGTAAGCATGAAAACAGAGGCTGCTTCTCAGTAGCAATTAAACACAAATGACAAGAAGCCACATAGTTCACCCGTGGCGGGGTGGTGTCTACAGAAACACTGGGAATCAAAAAAGGAAAAACTTGGTCTCTAGTTGGGTCAGGAGACGGATCAAGAAAATCCAACTGATCTATAGTGACAATTTCTTTGCCATGATTAAATTACATCACACGAAATAATTTTGACACCACAGCTTGCATGGCATAGACATAATCACGTCCAAGGAGCATATTAAAGTCCAAGGGGTCTTCTATTACCATGAAGTCAACTAAGACAGTCTTCCCACCCAAAGTAACAGGTATTTGAGGAAGAATTCCCAAAGCTAAACAAGTTCTTCTATCAAATGCCAGTAACTGACTAGCAGTCGACACAAGGCTTGGAGATCCCATACCTCGCCAAGCACGAGCAGACAAAATACTAACTGAGGCTCCTTCATCAACAATGCAACGAGCAATTGTATAGGGTTCAACTTTGACCTTTATCTGGAAAGGTGCATGGGAAGGAAGGCGCGGCTCAACTAGGCTATCCCAATCAAAGGAAGAAATCTGAGAGCTTGGTGGGGGTTGATCCGAAACAAGTTCAGTGCCCCCTTGTTCAGTAAGATCTGAACTGGCAATGAAGAAAATGTGACTAGTAGACACTTCACTCTCCAAAGGAAGAGTGGGATTGATCGATACTGGAATCGATTCAACCGCTTGGTGAAAGTCACTCTCCGAAGGGAGAGTGGGATTGACTAAAGATGACATTGGTTCAATCACGTGAGGAACACTCTCCGAAAGAAGAGTGGGATTGACCAAATCTGAGATTTGTTCGACCACTTGATCAACCAAAGGTTGAGTAGGAGGTTGAGAAACTATAGGGTGTTCAGAAGAACGAAATCCATGAGTCTTGGACCACACTCTTCGCACCTCTAGGATAGCAGGGCACAGATGAGTAAGGTGATCTCCCTTGCATAGCACATAAGGGAACTTAAGATGATGCTTCGAACGACCAGTTTTCTCAACGCTATCAGCATGACTAGCAGTGGCTGACAGTTTTCTCTCAACATGACTAGCAGAGGATGAGAGTTGTCCCCCAGCGTGAACAATAGAGGCTGGGTAACTGGGTCCAACCTCACTAAGAGAGGCTGGTTGTTGAGAGAATCCATAATGTTCAAAAATGGGATGATGATGAATCCAAACTCTTCGCACCTCCTCAATAGAAGGGAATTTATAAGTAAGGTGGTCCCCCTCACAAACCTTACAAGGAAACTTGAGCTTGTGTTTTGAACGGGTAGACTTGTCAACAGTGTCAACAGTGGTTGACAGGTTGTCTTCATCTTGAACTATAGAGGCTGAAAGACTGCCCCTAGCGTGCCTCGCAGAGGCTGAGAGACTAGGTCCAAATTGACTTGCAGAGGTAGGACGAGCACCATCAACATGAACAATAGAGGTTGAATGGTTAGGATCAACATGCTTTGCAGCAGTTGAGTGTGTGCCCCCAGCTTGAGCAACAGAGGCTGGGTGAACGGATCCAACGTGAACACCAGAGGTTGGATGGGGAGGTTCAACTTGAACACCAGAGGTTGAACGAGTGCACTCAACATGAACACCAGAGGCTAAGTGACAGGATCTGACATGACCTGGAAAGGTTGGAAGGATCCCAACAGCATGAACACCAGAGGCTGGATGGATGGATCCAACTTGAACAACAGAGGTTGGATAGGATGGTTCAACTTGAAAACCAGGGGTTGAACGGGTGCACTCAACGTGAACACCAGAGGTTGAGTGACTAGATCCAACATGACCTGCAGAGGTTGGATGGGTGCCCCCAGCCTGAACAACCGAGGCTGGGTGGTGAGGTTCAACTTGACTTGCAGAGGTTGAACGGGTGCCCCCTTGCTTATGTGCTTTCTTCCTATTCCTCCTTCTTTTACTCCTTTTAGACTGTCAGTTACTAGTATCAGTACTTTCACCGCATGAGGTAGAAGGAGGAGGAGAACTAACTACAGGTGAAGGGGAGACAGTGTTTTGATGCCCTTGATATAAGGTGCTTACTTGAGAAGCATCAGGAGCATTCAGGACAGTTGGAGTGGAAAACAACCACACCGGTATCCCTATGGTGAATCCCGGAAGATTCAAGGTGGCCATCAAGGGAACACCAACATTCCCTGTGAGAGGAATATGACAAGGAGTTCCCATTGAAGGGATCTCTTGGTTGGTGTTCAAAGGGGTGTTAGCCATAATTTCAAAACAAGAGACAAAGTCTGAGGTTGATGATCAACCAAAATTACGAATAAGACACCTAAAGTCCCACTAAGTACAGACAAACCACACGGCACTCACTAAAAAGATCCTAGAGTCTCAAGCAATCTAAACAGGCTATAAAGATATACCTTCCAGAAGAAGGCTGATGAACAGTTACTTGGCGTCCTTGAGGGGTTCTCAGGCACAAGCGGAGGAATCACCCACCACCCTCCTGCACTTTCCACAAGGGTTACCTTCCAAGTCTGTCCGAGGTGAACCATAAATAACCTTTCGGTTTACCTGTGTATGAGCCCTAAAAGAAAAGAGACTAAAGGCTACCTTGATAATACCTACTGTCTAGGGGACAGTCGCAAGCCGAAATCGTACGCATGGGCAGGGTAGCTGAGCCCGAAATTCTGCCTAGATAGAATCCCCAGATGTGCAAAAGTCCTAAGTTACGTTTTGACAAGGATTCGGGGGGTTATCCCCTCTATCCAAGCCTCCACGCAGCCTCGTGCTTAACTCCCGTTTGAGAGGAGCTTCCCAGATACAGTGGTAGAACCAAGGATTTACCTAGTGAAAGGTCCACTACGTCTGAGTTTATAGCTTGCGGGAAGTTTACACTTCCTATCCCACAAGCCTAACCTAAGCTAGTAGGTGGAAGGCCCTAAAAATAAAAACTTACTAATAAATTTTTAAATTTATTGGCATTAATTTTAAGGGCTTTTTCTTACTCAAGAGGAAATGGAATGGTAAACTAGTGGTGTTTTGACTCAAAAAATGAAACAAAATGACTAAGCAAAAGAGAAATGAAATGCAAAGAAGCAAATAGCTATTATCTTTATATTTCTTTTTCAAATAGAACCTTGAAAGCCAAAAAGAACGAAATTCTTTTTATATTTTTTAAATTTTCAAAAACAACGCTATGCTATGCAATCTAGACTAACAGCCTAATCTATATGCATATAAAGCAAATATTTTTGTATTTTTCTTTTATAAATGCAAAAGAAAAATCAGCCTATCTACTTATGCAAACAAGTACTGAAAGCAAAGAAAATAGACAACTACTTTATACCCCAAAAACAAGCCCTAGGTTTCCCTAAAGTTGAATATAAACCTCTTTTAAAAGGAAAGCTTACAAAAGTAAACAAGCCAACACTTTGGAATGAAAATACTAAGCATAAAAGACTGACATAAACAAAGGTCAAGAAGTCCTAAGAGTCAATCTAAACCTACAACCAAAGGCTGCTCAGCACCTTGTCCAACAAGGTCAAACCAAAGAAAGAGGTAGGGGGAAAAGCAACAAAAGAAGTTCTTTTTAAAATTTTCTTTTATAAAATGCAAAAGAAAAACTATCTACAAAGCAAAGCATGCAGATAAAAAGAACAAAGCAAAAGGAACTCTGCTATGCAACCACCCAACAAACTCTAGAAAGAACTAAAGTCAGCATAAACTTTACTTGGAAGGAAGGCTTGTATAAGAGACAAGTCAACAACTTTGGCAAGGTAAAGTAAACCAACAAAAGAAGGAGGAAAACAATACCCACAAGCTTCTGAAATCAAACAAAGGCCACTAACAGAGGCTGATCAGAAACATAAGCCAAAAACAAACCAAGAAAAGGAGACATGTGAAAGAGCAAAGAGTAAATCCTAATGCTATAAAGGGGCTTACCACATAGATAAAGAACAACAAAAAGAATGACACAAACTCCCTGGATTCATGCACCCACAGAAGACCTTAACAGACCTACCATGCACCAAGAAATGCACTGTGCTTTGAGCAAACTTGGATCTAATAAAGCAGACAAGCAAGAATTACTCCAAGCCAAAAGACTCAAAGGCTTTTGAAAAAAGCAGGTAGGGTGACCACAAATAGTCTTCAGACAAGCTACACAACATTCATAAAGAGACACCACTCACAAACAGGGATTACCTGAAGAAGGGAACAAGGAAAAACTTGACTTAAAAAATCCTAACTAACAGGTATATGCACGACTGTGTATAAGGGCATGTCGCGAATGATACACGACTGTTCAGTAGAACAACACGCGCATGCAAACTTGTATGCGCGACTGTCCAAAAGGACAACCCGCACATAGGTGTAAAAATCACAAACAAAGGTAGAAAAACTGCCTTAGGAAGGCAGGGGAGAGGGTGCAATCAGACTTAAAAATGCTTCTAAGTGGCAAGAAGGACCTGAAACAATGCAAAAGCTGAAATAAATCAAGAGAAAAACCCCAAACAGACAAGGCTAATCCCCAGCGGAGTCGCCAGTTCTGTTGTAAAGGAAAGTGTCCTATGGCTAGGGTTTAAGAGGCCATCAACGTACTGGGGTTGAAAGAGAGATGCACAATGTTCAGTAAGTTTCAGAGATGAGAAAGGTCCACACCTGATAAACTGAAGGCTGGTCCAAGCTTTCTCTTCAATCCTCTTCTTGCTCCTCTCGCTCCAAGAGACCTGCAAAACAAGTTATACCTTCCTCAAACCATTATGACCATACATAAGACAATGATAATCAAATAAACATAAACAAATGATCTGAATAACATCATCATATGATCAGAAACAAAAATTCAATCACACATTGAACAATGATTTGGGAAGAAGAAGGACATCACATCTTTATTAATCCTGAAAACAAGTACAAGTATACCTTCTCTTCAAGTGGGCACCTCACGAAACCTTTCTGCTGTTTCTCTTCTGGGCACCTCACGAAGCCTCCAAGCTCTGCAACACAAGGGAAGACCTCTAGGGAAAAGGTGTAGGCAAAGAGAGTCCCAATTCCTCCAGCATAACAATGCATAAATTCCAAGTCCTTCTCATGGCCTTCCCTACCTCTATTTATATGGGTGAAACAAGGTAGTTCGAAGGTTAGAGAAGTTACAGCAGTTAAGGAAATCCAGTTATATGACATAACTAATCTCTACTTAACGCGTGTTTTAAAGTTTAAAATGTTAAGATACACATGCGCGGGTCTGTAGTAGAGCAAGCCGTGAATGATGCGCGACTATATAGAAGAGCAACCCGCGCATACAACGATGCGCGACTTGCTACAAGGGAGAATCGCGAGTGATGCGCGAATTGTCAATATATAGAGTCGCGCATACATCCTAACATGGCTAAAATGGCAAAGTAACTGGCAAGGTCAAGGCATAAATGTATTCCATAATAATCACAGCTATACTATTCTAGGCAAACCTCAATCCATAAGTGTCCTTTTGCGTGGCGACATAAGGAAAGTCAACACTCGGACGGAGAGGTACCATTCTGGTGTATAACACCTAGGTAAACCAGAAGGCTATTTTTAGTTCACCTTGGATAGGCTTGGAAGGTAACCCTTGTTGTAAGTGTAGGAGGGTGGTTGGGTGATTCCTCTGCTTGTTCCTAAGAACCATTTCAAGGATTCCAAGTAATTGTTCTTCAAATTTCTTCGGGAAAGTACATCTTTCACCCTTGGTTGATTGTTTGAGGCTTTGGGATTTTTATAGTGTATGCTCTGTGGTTTTGCCTGTGTTTAGTTGGCCTTAGGGTTTGATTTGTCAATTTTTCAATCATGGAGGACCAACCTATTATAAGGTCAAGAAGGTTGTGAAACGTTCCTCCTTTCTTCACATTGGAGCCTCCACCTCCACCCTAAAGGAGGAGATTGGACACAGACGGTTCATTTTAACCGATAGGGATAAGTGAAGTTCTAGGTGAACCAGAACTTATAGCTAACCGTTTTGATATTGATAGTTGAGATAGAAGACTTGCAGACTGACGAGTTTGTGACAAACTTTAACAGACCCTTGACTGATTTAAACAATCCTGTGATCGTTCAGGTTAGACCTTTTGATTCACCTGTTTTAGGTGTCTTTGTGGGTAGGATTATGTCTTCTACGTGAGAAAGTTATTTTTTGTTCACCTCAACCATTCTAGTTGAAGGGATACTACCTCCCCCAATAAGTTCCTTTAGATATATTATACCTTATACACCTTTGACTCCAGCGAGCTGGGTTGTTCAACCACCGGTTCACTCAAAACTAGTAGGTACTTCTGGTGACATGGTTACTAGGATCCCCAGTATACCTACTGTGCCTTCTTCCCTTCCATATACTACCCAGAGTGGTCTAGTAGGATCCTCAATGTTTGTCCAAGGATTTCCTTGGAATGGGGGGCACATTCCCCCATCCAGTCCATACGTAGGGCCATCACCTTCTTATGTAGGAGTGCAGTATGGGAACAATATTTCTTATGGGAAAAGTTTCCAAACTCTGATTTCGGTTCCATTTACAAGATATCCCTTTTAGTTTTTAGCGGAGGGAAACCGACTCCTATCTTTTAGTCGCCTGTTTCTATGGGGACAGCCTGCACTTCTTATACTGCACCTCCCACACACAATCCTGTGGCTTACTGATGGAATCCGTTTCACATTACTCCACCCACTTTGTAATCGGTGGCAAGGGGCAACCCCACTTTTACCTATGGCCATTTGGGGGCAGGGTCCTCTAATCCCCAGGCTGGCACACTTACTACCCCGGTTCGACCCAAAATTCCATTCTTAGCAACCTTATATTTGCCAGATTTGTCAAAACTGATGAATGAACTGGTGAGGCATGACCCCTTATGGCCACGTATTCCCACCAAATTGCCATCGGACATCCCTAAATTCGAGGGAAAAGTGGGTGAAGATCTTGGGGCTCATGCCACCACATTCCATTTATGGTGTTCTTCGAATTTGCTGAATGAATATTCAATAAGGTTGAGGATGTCCTAGAGAACCTTAACAGGCACTGCGGCAAAATGGTATATTGAATTGGATTCTGCTGCTTTCAGCAGTTTCTGGGACTTGGCTAGTGCATTTCTTAGCCACTTTCAGCTTCCCATCCAATATGATTTCAGAACAGACTTTCTGTCTACCTTTAGGTAGAACAAGGCAACCCACATTTCGAATCACATCCAAGAGTGGAGGAGGAAAAAAATCCTTATAAAAGCCACTATCCCTCCTAAGTTTCTTCTAGAGTGGTTCCTTAAATCCCTGTTTCCCTACATACTTAAGGATGTGTCCACCTCAAGAGTGACGAATGAAGAAGAATCCATTCTGAGGGCCCAACAATTGGATTTGGTTTATTCACAATCTGGGATCTTGTATGAGATTATCCCTGAGGCACCGAGGCCTATGCACAATGCGGAGAAGCCTAAGCATGGACCCCATGCCGATGGTGTGGTTGGGTTCATTAACTCTCCCACCGTAGAATATTTGGCTAAGCAACTTCATAAGTTGTCCATCAAGCAGTCTATGGCAGAGGTAGCAAAGGCTACCCCCTCCCCCCAGAATGCAAATGTTTTTGCACAAACCTCTCAGAAGGGAAATCAGTAGCCCGGCGGGAAGAAACAGAAAGGAAATAAGGGAGAGGGAAACCAAAACAAGCAAAATCCCATGAAAAATGATGATGGGGGAAATAAAGAAAAGAATAAGGTCAATTTCTCGTGTAACTTGTGCCATGAGAACCACCTTACTCACCTTTTTCCCCTTATGGATCAAGCCCGGAAGCTGCTTAAAGCTCAACAATCGGCTGTCCTGAAGGATCGTTTTCCCTAAGGACAGAACTCTGCTTCAGCTTCTAATGTAGCAGGGGGCACTCAAAGTGCCCCTGACCCTAACCATATCAACATGGTTCAATCTTTGACTTTGTTGCAGACAAGGAACAAAAATTATGAGAAAGAGACTTCTAAGAAGGGTAAAGCTGTAGGTGAAACTTCTAACCCTCTCATAATAGAGAAGCCTTCTGAAACTATGTCGAAGATACCAAAAGGTGTCTTCAAGAAGACCTTGCATAACCCTAACGCTAGGGCTACTTCAAACTACTTCGTGGTTGAAGATTTAGCTCAAACCCTGTGTGCAATGTCAGCTTTAGAGGTGTTACAGAGTTGTCCTGCCCAGTGGGATGCCCTCTTAGCAGCTTTAGGTAGCATGGACTCATCGAGTCTCATGGAGAAATTTGATTTTTATGATGTTAAAATTCACCTACCTTACCATGTAGCCTTATCAATAAATGTCATCCATGGTGGAAATACCATTGGAAGGGTAGTTGTTGATGAGGGTGCTTCTACTTGTGTTATGTCCTTGACCTGTTGGAAAGCTCTTAGATCCCTAGAGCCGGTCCCATCAAACACTTTGCTTACTACTTTTGATGGAAGGTCCTTCCGTCCACATGGTATCCTGCTAGCTTTTGAAATTAAGTTGGTAGGAAGAGAAGCGTCTATTTAAGTAGAAGTGATTGATGCTCCTTTGGACTAGAATTTGTTTCTGGGAAGGAACTGGACTTATGCGATGTCCGCTATTGCGTCGGTTGTTTTTCATGTAGTGGTTTTTACACATGAGGGCAAGTTGGTTACTG
Source organism: Pseudotsuga menziesii (assembly GCA_001517045.1). Classification (NCBI taxonomy): domain Eukaryota; kingdom Viridiplantae; phylum Streptophyta; class Pinopsida; order Pinales; family Pinaceae; genus Pseudotsuga; species Pseudotsuga menziesii. The sequence goes on along the minus strand of LPNX010359953.1, from coordinate 599,353 downwards.
TTAATCAAATTGATTATACTTGAAAAGGTCATTTAGAGTCTAATGAGTCCGCTATGCCATCGGTTGATCAGTTCAAACCTGCTACACAGAGCTTGGGGGTTGGAATGTACACATCACTGATGGGCACGTTTGATCTTCTAGCCCCGAGAAATTATAATGGTTCTACTAGTGTGGGGAAGTCCATAGCTACAGTTTTCGATAGGACTAATCCTTGGGTTCTCCCATCCCCCATGAACTAGAAGTGCCCTTATCAGCAGTGGAGGTAGATTATCAAGCTATCATGTAAGCCATTGTTGATTCCATTCCAGATCCTCTAACAGTCTCGGAAGATATGGAAGAATTCTATTTACCCACATGGGCAGAAAACTCTTTGCACTCTATAGATTGTTTAGACATGGTTTTTCCTTTTGACGAAGCCATTTTGGAAGCCATGAGTAGACGTGGTAATATTTGTGAGGATCTTCATCATCGATCCTATTTTATTCCATAACTAAGTAGAATAGAAAATCAAGAGTTTCAGTTGAGACTGTCAGAAGATGTTGATATACTTATTAATCCCTTTCCTAGGGAATGAATGTTTGCTGAGGGGAATATGGAAAATATTTCCACCACTATACCTATTAACATCTCTGTGAACCCTGATGTCATGGAAAACATATATATTGGTGCAAATTGCTCACTGAAGAGATTGCCATCTATACTGCCATGTTTAAGAAATTTCGCGATGTCTTTTCTTGGTCATATGAGGAGATGCCAGGTTTAGATCCATCAATTGTTGAACATGAAATCTAAACATATCCTGATGCCAAACCGATTTGAAAAAATTTACGACCTGTTAACCCACGTAAAGCGGTGGCTGTGTAGGAAGAAGTTGAAAAGCTGTTGAAGGCTAGTTTTATCTATCCCATAGCTTTGATAGAATGGGTATCCAACCCTGTTCCTGTTGATAAAAAGCAAGGGACTATTCACATCTGTACAGACTTTAGAGACCTCAATAAAGCCTGTCCTAAGGACAACTATCCCACGCCATTTATAGATCAGATTATAGATGCTTGTGCAGGAAGTGAGGTGTTTTCGTTTATGGATGGTTTCTCCATATACAATCAAATTCAAATAAAATCAAAAGACCAACATAAAAATGCTTTCATTTGTCCTTGGGGTACCTTCGCGTATAAGAAAATGCCCTTTGGATTGAAAAATGCTGGGGAAACCTTTCAATGGGCTATGAACTTTTCTTTCCATGACATTAAAGCCATTGTCAAGCCATACCTTGACGATATACCTGCACATTCTCGTAAGAGGATTCAACATCCAGATCATTTACAGTTGATATTTGAGAGATGCAGACATTATAAAATCCACTTGAATCCGCACAAGTGTGTATTATATGTCGAGTCAGGAAGATTGCTCGGGTTCATTGTCTCTAGTAGAGGCATCCAGGTGGATCCATCGAAAGTTGAGGCCATTGTAAATCTGCCTCCTCCTTGTTCTATCAGGCAACTTCAAAGCCTGCAAAGAAAGTATAATTTTCTTCGACGTTTTATTGTTAACCATGCCAATATTACTAAAGGTTTCATGCGCTTTCTCAAACAGGACACCCCATTTATATGGGATGAAACCGCACAACTTGCTTTCGAGGCATTGGAAAAAGCTTTGTTGTCGGCACCCTTATTGCGTCCGCCAGATTATTCTAGGGATTTTATATTATATCTGGCCGTGTTTGAGTCGACCATCGAGGTAGTACTAGTCCAAGAGGATGATAGGCTTGTAGAGCATGTCATTTATTATCTTAGTCGTGCTTTGGCCAGACCTGAACTTAGATACTCCCACGTTGAGAAATTAGACTTAGCTGCTGTTTATGCTGTTCAGAGGTTACGTCACTACATTTTACTGAGGACCACCACAGTAGTGGTGGATGTGAATCCATTTCAATATGTTTTATCCCAATGGATTGTTGGGAGAAAATTTAACAAATGGATAGTCATTCTCCAAGAGTTTGACTTGGATTTCCAGTCCGCTAAGTCTAATAAGTCCTTAGTTTTTGCTGAACTTTCAGCAGAATTTCCTACTGAAGAAGATGTAGCTGTTGAAGATGAATCATTCTCAGATGAGCACATCTTCTTAATATCCACCTCTAATCCTTGGTATGGATATATTCTTATATATCACCATACTTTGAAGTATCCTACAGCTTCCTCAAGGGAGCATGTGGGGGTCATTTATCTGGGTTAGCAACGTCGCAGAAGATATTACGTGCTGGTTATTTCTAGCCCACTATCCTTAAAGATTGTGTGGAAGCAGTGAAGCGCTATCATCCATGTCAGCTTTACACCAGGAAAATGCGGTCACATCCTGCTTCGTTATTTCCCATTGTCACGGTAGGCCCCTTCATGAAATGGGGGATTGATTACGTGACATGAAACCCAGCCTCGGCTGGGGGGCATAAATACATCATTGTCACTGTTGACTATTTTATGAAATGGGTAGAGGCAATGGATACTTTCAAATACAACTGGGAAACAACATCTTTCTTTGTATTCAATCAGATTATAGCGCGATTTGGTATACCCAAAGTGATTATCACTAACCATGGCAGTCATTTTCAAAATAACATGATAACGAAACTGACTACTATGCTCGGATTCAGACAAGAACATTCATCTTTGTACTATCTGCAAACAAACGGTCAGGTTGAGGCTGTCAACAAAACTTTAAAAACTATCCTTAAACATACAATTGATGCAGCCCATTCTAACTTAAACATCATGCCATATCCTGCTCTTTGGGCTTACCAAACCAATGTTAAAACTACTACGGGTTTTTCCCCTTTCCAACTTGTTCATGGAGTGGAAGCAGTTACTCTAATTGAGTGTGAAATTCGGTCTTTAAAGATAGCTATTCATGTGTTACCTGATACGACGGATCTTGAGGAACGTCTGGTACATTTAGAACACCTAGATGAACAGTGTAGAGATGCGCTAATCACTAATCAAGCTCATAAAAGTAGGGTCAAAAGTTAGTATGATAAATCGGTCAAACCTAGGGTTTTCTCTGAAGGGGATCTTGTCCTGCTTTGGGACCAAGACAAAGAACCCCTGGGGGCAGGAAAATTCAAGGCCATGTGGTTAGGATCTTATGCCGTGTCGAATTTTTTTAAGAAGGGTAGATATGAGTTAGTTGATTTTGATGCAAATAAGCTTCCTGAGCCTATAAATGGGCTCTACTTGAAGAAGTACTATGCTTAGGCTTAGCACTTTTTCTTGTATTTTTATTGTATGTATTTTTATGTACATTAGGTTGTCGGTTTTGTTTTTTATATTATCTGCTGGTTTTTGCAGATGTCTTCTAAAAGGTATATAGGGTTCACTGATGGCGCCAGCCGTCACATTTGTAACCTAGCTCCAACAGCATGGGTTATTTACTCTCCCTCAGGACAGCTTGTTTCTGCAAGAGGCGCTTGTTTACATCCTGCTTCTAATAATTTTTTTGAGTATAGGGCCGTAATTGAGCTCCTATGGGATGCTTTGTCACGTGGTATCACCCAGCTTGAAGTTCATCTAGACTCTCAGCTAGTGGTCTCGCAGCTCAATCGAGCTTATTAGGTATGAAATCCTATTCTATTACATTAGTTCATGCAAATTAGGTTACTGGAAAGAAATTTTTAAGTTATTATATTCAATCACATTCCACGAAATCATAATCAATTGACTGATGCATATGCTAATTACATTTTAGATTGGCACCTAACACACATTTCCTAAAGACATATAGGACACATATAAAAAAACATTTTTACATAAACTATGAACAACAACCATATATATATGTAAAATATCTTTCCATAGATAGGTCAAGTCTGATCCTCAGATCCTGTCATATACAAAATATACAAAAATGTGGAACGTAGTCCATCAAAATGTCCTAGATCTACGTAGAACCACCCTAGTCACTTGGAATACCTTGGCCCCCATGGTCCCTCTATACTCTAGCTTCCTCAACCTCTTTGGCTTTAGCAGTCTCCACATCCTCTATATACACAAGCACCGCTCTGACCACTCGCCTAAAATGATGTAACCAGATTGGTGGAACTCCAACAATGAACTCTTGCATGGCAGTCAGGATATGCTCTATCCTCAAGGTCGGTACTCTTTGGGTCAGCCTGGCCAGCTTCCCCTTTAGCACCCTGATCAGTCCCGGGTCTTCACCTACGACAGGACAAACAGACATGTGTGGATGTCCCTCAGGGCAGACCGGTCCAATATTTGCATTTTGATACATTCATAGGATTAATACATGTACATATGTATATAACTATCATTTTAAAATTCATAAAAATTTGAAAAATGATAAAAAATAAAAATTATTTACCTAGCTCTCCCCATGCTCCTTGTCACGTCCCCATCCCTCCGACTGACGAAGAGGATTCTACCATGGTGTTAACCATTCGGGCTAAGAGCCCCATGAACATGTGAATTCATAAAAATGCTAAAACAGAATGCTAAAGCAAATGTTTTGAACAAGAACATGCACAGATGCAACTATTTCTCATACACAGCTACAATTATTTATCAGACACAACAGAATTCAACATACATTCATACATGCATTCATTCATCATGTTCATAACAATAATTAACACTAAATATGGTTGTAGAATTAAAAATGGACAAGATCACTTATCTTATGAAGCAGAAGAGGGATATTACTGTAGTTCACTACAAAGAAACCACCGCCATCACTACAAAGAAACCATCCCCATCACTTGAGCGAACTCACTACTGGATTCTATCCACGAAGGTGCTGGACACTCACGCACTCTCTCCATTTTATGTTCATTCCTCATGTTTCTTGTTCACCCATGTGCATAGGAAGAGTTGTTCGTCCTCACATAGGGACCATATTCTGTCCATTATCCTCACGCACAGGTATTCTTCTGTTTTGGGCTCACACAGCAAGTTGGGAACTGTGCGTTTTCATCCACAGTTTCCCTGTGAAGGGCCATTCGCATTTTCGGTCATGCGTATGTTTTTCCTTACCAATTTCTGGCCTGTACATATGTTTGTCTCTGCCCAGCTGTGAATTTGGTATTCTTTCCATCCTCAGACTGTGTAAGCTCCTTGGTGACTTCACTTATCTCATCTATGTAGTTCTAAACACTTAAAGGGTCACCGCCTTGGCCAGTTCCCTCTAATTTAATCGGTGCTCCTCGACATGACAGACTGGTTATGAAATATATGTCTTCAGTGGTAATCTCCAAGGTTTCACCCTGTAGGTTGAAAATCTCCAAATCATGATCCCAATAATTTGTCATGAACTCAAGTAGGTGAACATTGGCCCGCATGGGTGATGTGCAAAATAATTTTAGTATCCCACTTGTTCGCAATGCATGTATAGTGGGTGCACTTTGAAGCACTACTTGGTCCATTATTTCATGCTCCCATTCCCTCCATTCCAGAACCATCTTTACACCTAGAAAAACAAGTAATTTGATTCAGTAAATTCATAGAAAAATTCTAAAATTTTTGCTCATTTTTAGCTTTTTATCTTTCACGCAGTACATGCGACTGTCTAGTTAGACAAGTCCCGTACCGTATGCGAATTTCTATATAGGAAACTCACGTACAAAACACATGTACGTGATTATTCACATTGGCAACCCGCATACGCTTCGTGACATGCTTCAGGATACTTTTAAACATGAAATTCAGACTCTAAATTAATAATTGCTAGGATCAAAATGAAGAGCTTAAGGTGTAGGCTTACCTGCAACTTGTGGAATTCAATTTTGTTAGTTGGATTGTCCACAATGATCGAACAAAGGTAGAGGGAAAGACTTGCTTTTTATGGCTCAAAATTTTAAATGGTGAGTTTTGTTTTGATTTTCAACTATTTATAGAAATTTTTATTTCTCTAAGTGGGTTTTTTCTATAGTTTGAAAATCCATTCAACTAATACCATATTTCTTTTTTCTTTGAAATAGGTTTTCCACCATTATCAAGTGTTGTTGCTCCAATAGGATGGTTTTGTCATTTCCAATACATTTTGGTATCTTTATTCAATCTACATTAACCTTAGAATTCAACATTTTTCTACTGACTATGGTATTATAAACCCTTAGTTCCCTATTTTTACCATTGTTCTTTCATGGATAGGACCCTTTTTTCATGATTATTTTCCTTGCAAGCATGTGTTGTTCTTTGGTACTCATGCCGCAACTGTTTCAGGTACAGGGGTGTCCTTTTATCTATTTTTCATCCCAAATAGAGTTTATTTTGAATCTCTTTTTACAAGCTATCCCTTTATAGGACTCCCCTCCCTTACGGAGTTTCTTTAGGCCCAGTTCTAACTCCTTCGAAATAGACTTGACTGCCGAGTTAACTCATCCATTCAAGCTCGTTAAGAATATGTGAATGGGCATCCGCATTGGTTGTAGGTTATCTCTTTCTCAGACCATGTGGAATAATATGAGAAAGGATCGCTCTCTTTTCTTTTTGAATTGAGAAGATTATTCTTAGGTATAGGTTTATCACTTTTCCGGACATGAGGGACTAAATTTAAGGAAAAGGAACACCCGGTATGAGCTTAGTTTTCTCTTTTTCATGGTCTGGACCTAAACATGAAAAATATTCCAAGTGTACTTTGTGTCTTTGTCATGCTCGTTAAACACTTAAGAACAAAGCAACGAGTTTATTGTTGTAAGTCCCATTTCTCGTAATCAAATGGATCTTTCCAAGTGATCTTGCTTTCCTTCACACTCGTAAAACTCAAGTTATTTTATGTTGTTTTGGAAGGAGCGTTGGGTAGGTGACAATTTAACCTTTTTCGGACCTTCCTGACTAAGTACGAAAAAGGTTCACCTTTTCTTCTACAGAAGTTAAGAGATTTATTATGTGTTATGTTTTATACTTTTTCGGCCTCAGGAGACTAAATTGGATGAAAAAGGACCCCTCTAGAGTCTTCTTTGGAGTTTTTGGACTCTCTAAATGTGAACACACCGGCTGAGCATGTACTAGTTTGGGCTCATTAAATCCACGAATCAGTGACACTATCAAGCATTATTTTCCCATCTCTTCAAGCTTGTTAAAAAATGAAGAGGGATCCGATTTAACTTTCCTGGACTCATTAAAATTTAACAGGGAAGTTAAGGAAGAAGTTTTTTCTTGTTTTCAATAGTGGCATCATGTCCTCCTTGAACATAGCACTCTTTGTCTTTTTCGATATCCATGTTTTAGTGATCACTTTTGTTCAGCTATAACTTTGAGTTTTCTATTCTTCCTCCTCTTTGTTTTACCTGGGGAATCTGATCATGTCTCCTACATGACAGATAAGTCTAGTTTTTATATTTATAAGTTAACCGCTACCTTGGGTCATCTCTCTGTCGTGATTATTGTTCAAGGATTTCACCCACTGTTTGATCTATATCCTGATCCCATCATTGTTATATCTATTATCTATTGTGTATCCCTTATGTTACCTATTTCCTAGTCACTCTTGTGATCTGTTGGAGGATGTATTGCCTTCCTTATCACAGCATGGTTCCATTTTAGTACTTCCTGATGACGAAGACCTAGAGTTTTGACTATCGTACCTCAGGATTCACTTTTCTCATTAGTGAATTCCTTTACTTCATTTGTTAATTATCACTTATTGATTGACAAACTGTTGAATCCCTTCCATGTTCGACTTCAACATACTTTTATTCACATGGATGGGATTATACTAGTTCTTTGGGCTAGTTTATGAAGACCTTAGTTCCTCACCTATGGACTAATTTGCGCAAGATTATGTTCTATTCATGTACACAGCTTCCAGATCTTTGAAGACTCATCATTCTTGTATATTGTGGCTTCGATCCACCTTTGTAATATACATGGTTTCATACCCGTATCATATGATGTACTCAAATATTGTAAAGGAGCTAGTGTTCCAGTAAATTGAACATAACATCCTCAGATATGACTTTGTATATGACATTACTATGTATTTGTTTCAGGTACTATCTCTGCTCCATTGGATTTCTGAGTTCTCCAAAGATAAATATTATAATGTATCTCGGTCATCATTTCCATATGACCTCACACATTAGGGGGCGTCTGTTATTCACCTGAATGGCACCTCTCCATCCGAGTGTTGACATTCACTATGTTGGCACACAAAAGGACATTTATGGATTGAGGGTTTCTTAAAATATTATAGATGGGAATAATATAAACTACATTTCTCATCCATCCAGCTGGTTATTAATATGTCAAGTCCTTTACATGACTCTTATTATATGCAACTCGGGTTTTGTACGTGAGTATCGGTTATTGCATCTCGCATATAGATTTGTACATGGGTTACCCTTAGAGAAACTCACGTGTCATACGTGAGTTTCAAGTATTGATACCCGCGTACACCTTCCTTGGACATTAAAAATAATAAATCACAATTATCTGAGATTTGTTAAGCCCTTAACCATAATCACCTTAACTGTCTCAACCTCCTCGACCCTCGAAATTGCCTTATTTCACCAAGTATAAATAAAGGCCTTGGGGAGGGTGTTAATCAAATATAATTGAGAGCAAATTTATGCTGGTGGAGTCAATTTAGAAGTCTTTGGAGTAGTGGAACTCAGAATCCTTTGGTTGCAGAGGAGTCCTTGTCTCAGGCATTGGGTTGTAATCTGAACTCATTCATTATTGTTAATAAAGATAATCCTTCCTCCATATGTGTCTTGAACGTCTTTCATGTATCATGGTTTGATGAATACTTATGATTAAGAACTATGTATATGATTTATATAACCTATTTTATATACATGTATCATCTTGCATTTGGAGGATTTTCTCTTGACAGGTGAAAGAGAAGCATCCCAGAAGGATTTGGAGGAGAAGCAGAGCAAAAGAGGACAAAGCTAGGATCAACCGTCTTGTATCGAGTGAGTCTTCTCTATCCTCCTATTTCCTTTTCTGCACTCTAGAGTCGAATGCCTGCAAGTTTCATGAGTATGTTGGTAAACCAAGACCTTCGGTTACAAGGTGTTTATTCCTGTACAACACATCCCACTGAAACCGTATATATATATATATATATGTATATATATAAAGAAAGAAAGAAAAGACAGAAAAATAAAAGAAAAGAAAAAAGAGAAAACAAACGAAAGAATGCAAAATCCAAGTCACAAGGAGTTAGATGAGAAATTTGAAGAGATAAAAATGATGTGATGTGGGAATAATAATTTAGAAACCCCCTCTGACAATAAAGGTCGAGCGTTATTAATTTCACAAAATCAGAGAGAATATGACGACATACTTTTTGGTCATGATGAGCTGTATGAAAATAACTAGCATTTAAAGTGACAAGTAATTGGCAGCATAACACAAATGTTTCGTTAATGAGTTAACAGTATGCCTATGATCCTGAAGGAATAGAATCCTTTCTGATTAATTGTTCGTAGATGAAAAGAACGGATAGGGAAAATTGAGGTGTACGATCAAAATTTGACGCAAAGACTCCTTTCATTCCATGTGAAAAAGAGAAGAGCTAGTGTCATCTGGAATGTTGAGAGCCGAGTTGAGTTGATCATAGTATGGTCATCTCCATTTCCATCACAATCACATTTGGTTTTGATCCTACATAACCCACCACTTTCATGGAATATACAACTATTTGGGTTTTTCCTATTGTATCCAGTATCCTATTGTGGAGAGGGATTGTCCATTTGGGTCCTTTGGGAAGAATTAATATGATATGACAGTTGTTGCACAAATCGTGTCTTATATTCTTGCTGTGATCTAATCTATTGTGATGCTGCTATGATCATAGATCTATTATGATGTTGTGATCTAAAACTGTTATGATGTTGTGATCTAATCTGTTATGATGTTGCTATGGTCTATTCCATTTTTTATATGAGTTATTGATGTTGCTAGGATCTGTTCTAATTCTGTCACATTTCCGTTGCATTATGAGTTGAGATGTTCTACAAATGATGCTACTACACTAGTGATATTGTGACAACTATATGATGAAATATGTATTTGTGGAAATGAATTGATGATAAATGCATAGTTCTAGATCTAATAGTTATGTTGTCTCCTCGTTGGATCCCATATCCTTTGTCTTCACTGCCGAAAACTCAGTTTTGACATATCTTCATTGCACATATTAGGTGAGACTTCATTTGCTTTGCAGATGTTGCTGTGTAGGTAAGACCTGTGTGGGTCGGTGCTTAGGGAGATTGCGTTGGTTGTGGGTCGACAGAGTGAGATCCCCTGTCGACGAGGCTTGTTGGTGGGTTTTCACCAACAAATGGTTCTGTTACTAGGATAGATTTACAATTAAAAGGAGGATATATTTAGGCATCCAACTTGATCGAATATTAAGGGGTGGTTTGACCTAAAGTTGCGAGAATTTGTTGAAGCCAAAAATTAGAATCTGAAGTTGTCGAAGAGTCATTGGTTGGATAGATATGTCCATGAATGTCCTCACAAATGGTTCTTTTGTGAGTTTCCTATCCTCTTGCATGAATGGATGCCGAATTTCACTTCTAAGAAAATGAACTTCCAAGGAGGAGAGCCAACTTATTGTACTTCGGGACTAATTAAGGAATTACAAGAAACAGACAATAAGGCATCGCGAGTTGTCAAAGTGTGGCTGGATAGTAACCTGGAGGGATACATTACCGAGTTTGCGGTCAAAAAAAATAATTCATTTAGAGAGGAAGAAAGGGATTTTTTTAGTGGACCACGAGGAAGATTCTTACTATCACTGTAGGTGTCAATTAAGTAGCTAGTGTACAAAAATGGTATTCTTAATATGGACCAAGAGTAGTGGAACTATGGTGTGGGGAGGATATCGACACCACGATGAAAGGGGGGAGACGCATGGAAAGGTGAGGGGTATATGGGCATGCGTTCTGGTGAGAATGTGAAGGTCACTAAGGAAACAAGTGGTTGTGCAAGGGGAGGAGCAAGGTTTCCATAGAAGAGACAGAGGATAGGAGAAGGTACTGCTATGATTGAAATATGATACCATGAGGAAAAACCACATGGAACGAAGATATTTTTTTGTGATAATGAGGATGACCAGGCCTAGGTTATGCCTAAAAGGATTACAGGATTGAACCCAATAGTAATGCGTCCACACCTATACTCACTACACCACCACCAGGAAGAAACGTGCATCATGTGTCGACTTGCCCAGCATGTAAACAACAATCTAGAAGTGAAGTAACAGCCGAAGGAAGAAGGCCCAGAATGGTGGGAGATGAAATGAAGCTTCCAATATTTCATAGAAACGACATCAATGACCCGGAGCAATAATGGTTCTTATGTGAAGCCATCTGGACCACCCGATGGACTGTATATGATGATGTCAAGAAAAGCCAGCTGGCAACTACTCTTAGGGGTCGTGCGCTGGAATGGTTCATGAGGTTCATGCATCATTCTTAGGGAGATACCATGAAAACATTGGATGAGATATGAATGGTGTTATTCGAAGAGTTAAAGAAGCCAAAATCCGAGGATCAATACATTAACCAATTGGAAGAGATCAAATAGTTCCCCAATTAAACGATGTGGGACTTTGATCACTGGTTTAACACATTGATGGCTCGGGTGAGTTTCCAGATGAGCGACGTTCATCAAAAGGAGTGGTATCTTGTTTCTCTTGTCCCACATTTTAGACAACCACTAATGCAACAAAAAATTGTGACATAGAGCGGGGATCTTGAGATCGTGATGAAATTGGAGGCATCACCAATAGGAGAAATCGCAGTCAGAATGAACTAGATTCAAGCACAGCTGGAAAATCTAATGCTATAATTGCAAGATATCAAGAAGGCTAAGGAATATTGTGATGATATTTGTTGCACCCAATGCCATGCAGATGGATATACCAAGGACAGATGTACGACATTCCAGAATTATTTTCTATCAGGAGCCCCAAACCTGTTGAGCTATGCTCGTATACCATGGTGTCGCATATGTCAGTTCTATGGAAATTGACATGAGAACTACCAATACATGCAAAATATGGTTACGAAGGTAGAAAATCTGTACTGTACATTTTTCAATCAGTAGGACATGATGATAAAAATTATTGAGAATATGACCTACTTCAGGAAAGGACATATGATTCATACTTTGTGAAAGGTGAGGACCACCAGGAAATCCAAGCACAGCCGCAAGTGGTACAACTAGTAGCACAAGTGTAGTATACATCACCACCCCAGATGCAGTTTATCCCAGCGCAACTGCTATAAGCCACAGTTTGCACCTCAGCTGTAGCTTGTAGCACAACCACATTATGCACCACAACCATAATATAATCAGGCACCACTCATCCAGTCTCAGCCACAATATGTTCAAGATGCACACTATGTCTAACAACAAATTTCTTGACCTTATTTTTAGCAAGGAGGAGTCCAAGGAGGATTCCACGGTGGATTCCAAGGATGAGGAGGAGGCTTCGGCCGAGGATGAGGACGGGGTCCTGAATCAATCCAATTTTATACATGTGGAGTATTAATAAACTATTCCAAAGATTTCCCTCATGCAGAGTGTACATACTGCATATCCAACGAACATAATGTTGAATATTTTCCTTAACTGATTGCAAAATGGATGGTTGGAACCATTCCTCAGTTGCAGAATGCATAGACTCAGAACCAACCAATGTTCCAAGTACAAAAACATCCAACGATACAGAATCATATCCCATCATAGACTCAGGTTCAGAACCTGTCACGGACTTAGAATCAACTGATGAATCAGAACCCAGCATTAAATCAAGCTCATAACCTGAACCAAGGATTGATAGTTGTGATGATTCAAGCTTAACCAAGAATGAAGAATGTCGATGGTGGGGTTGTCACTCGTGATGGTGCGACAACTGGAGAATATGGAACATGATAGCAAGCTCATCTCACTAGAATGAAAAAACTATCATTTGATATTGCGATGGAGAAGGACACTTTCCTCGAAGCCAAGCATGCAATTGGGAGAAATCTGGGTAAGTTACCAATTATTGAAATGCCATTTGATTTTTAGCCATATGTAGAGGTAAGACCATTATGGGAGCATGGTACCTTACAACAATTCTTTGATATTTATCTATCGTTGGAAAGGGACTCCGGTTCCCTTATCAAGCTTCAGAAGTTGTTGTACCACTAGGATAAGCTAGTGAAGGATTCCATGGTGAAATCACTGCAAAAGAAGAAGACGGGTAAGGAGATGAGGATGAGTATCCATATTGGGGGTTACCAGGTTGACTCTATTATCCAAAATCTTAGATCAAATGTAAACATTATGACCAAACAAACTTGGAAGATGATGGGGAATCCAACATTGAGATGGTCATCGGTGCAGTTGTGACTAGAAAATCAGGAAAGGCTTCATCCCATTGGTCATGTCTCAAACTTGGTTGTTGACATTGAAGGTATGAAAACGCATGCTGGATTTAATGTGATAGAATTACTCGAAGATGGTAATTCCTACCCCGCACTACTAGGTATTGGATGGGATATTGATAGCATGGTAGTCATCAACTTCAAGAAAAGGGTTATAAAGTTTGAGAGCCAGGATGTCACAGTCATCGCTTCTATGGACCCTCAGGAAGGATGTCGATATATTGAACCTGTGAAGGATGAATTCGTTAGAAGTTGGGATCATGATTATAGCATCTCTGAAGACTATAACCATCCCACTAATGATGGAAAAATTAGATGGCACAACATAAGTTATGAGTCCTCTGAATCTGATGATGCTCTAGAAAATTGGCAGAATAGGTTGCATGAAGTATCCTTCAGGAAATGTGCATTGATCACATAGTCTCTCTGGTGTGTTGCAACTAAGATTGTTGAGTTGCCAATTTATGAAGGGCTTCTAGCGTTACTAGAATTCCTTAGAGAATTTGAAAATAAAGTGTTTGAACCACAAAGGATATTGGCCCTAGACGTCGCGCTGAAGGCTACTCCGGCTCGATCATGGGCGACACACAAATAGATGATCCATGATTGGGAACAGTGTCAGATATTGATGATGGTGAGCTTCGGTGATTCAGAGGCCTATCATGCTGGGAGATACAATGAATAGAATGACCCCACCAATCATTTAATTGAGTGTTAAGATTTATGGGCATCATGACCCAGAGATGAATGGGTCCATGATTTTGTTCACACTTTGGAAGAGATGCTGAAATCCTGGTATATAGAATCAAGGTTGCGTAGAACTATCACCACTTGGGCGTAGTTGTCTGTTTTTTTTATGCAAACATTTAGTTTCTGAGATTCCAACCTAGAGGTACATAATGTGTTGCAAATCCTATGAAATGTCATGCTAAAATTCATCGCTATTGCATACACAGCTGATCCACATGCACACTACTCAATACATTCCATGATGACCTACTACAACCTATCTAGGGAACCTAAAGATGATGACGAGTTTTGGAATGTTAATATTCCAGAATCAAAAGGAAGCCGCGAGATCATAGCACCCAACATATCGACAGATTCAATGAGTTAACCATTGAAGATCAAGAAAGTCAATATTGGGTCAAAAGAGAACCCAAAGTTTTCCAATGTCGGGGACTAATCGGACAAGGAGACAATGGCAAAAATCACAGACCTACTGCATGAATTCCAGGACGTTTTTCTGACATGGGTTTCATAAATGAAGGGGATACTAGGTGACTTGGGGGAGATGAAAATCGTGTTGAAACCATATGTGAAACATGTGCGACAAAGGCCGTTTTGACTAAACCCACAATAGAAGGACCATGTGAAGGCTGAGATAGACCATATGCTAGATGCTGGGATGATCGAGTCTATAGAAGAATCACAGTAGATAATCCCTATGAGGGTCCAGGATAAAAATACTAGAGAGATCCACATTTCTGTCGACCTAAGGAAGTTGAACGATGCATGAGTACATGACCTGTTCCGGACCCATTTTATAGGTGAAGTTCTTGAAGGAGTAGGCAGCCAGGAGATATATTCCTTTATGGATAGTTTTTCGGGATATCACCAGGTTCGGGTTGCAAAGGACGATCACCATAAGACCACATTTGTCACTAAATGGGGTTGTTTTCAATATACAGTCATGTCATTTCGGATGAAGAATGCATCGGCAATATTTATGGATGATTGGAGTGTCTATGGACTATTTAGGGACCATCTCAACAACTTGCAACTGGTGTTACAAAGGTGTAGGCAACATCAAATTGCATTAAACTCTAAGAAGTGCATTTTCTCTGCGCCGTTTGGAATGCTACTTGGGCACATAGTATGAAAGGAAGGTCTCTTGGTTGATCCGATGAAGATCATGCTAATCCTCAGTTTACCACCACTGACAAATGTGAAAATGATTCGGGAAATTCCGGGGCATACGGGATACTATCGCAAGTTTATCAAAGGATATGCTACGATTACTAACCCCAAGGAGAAACTACTAAAAAAGGATGAAGTGTATGAATAGACTCAGGAATGTCAATGAATTTTTGACACCTTGAAGGACAAGATGGCCTCTGCACCCATACTGGTTTTTTATGATTGGAATAAGGAGTTCCATGTTCATGTCGACGCTTCTTCTATTGCGCTTGGGGTTGTTCTTGCGCAACAAGATGAGGGCGAGTTGAATCACCCAATCACATATGCCAGTATAAATGTGTACTTTACTGAACGAAATTACACAAGAACTGAAAGAGAAGGCTTGGTGAGGGTTTATGCCTTGCAAAAGTTCATAAACTATTTGTTGGGAAGCCATTTCAAGATGTTCACCGATCATTCTGCTTTGCAATACTTGGTCGATAAGCATGTGTTGGGATGGGGGGGGGAATCTGTCGGTGGATTCTTTTATTCCAAGAATCTAATTTTGAAATAATTGAGAAACCAAGACAATTGAACATTGGCCTTGATCACCTATCTCATATTGAGACCAGAGACGAACCGACCAACATTGATGAGGGATTTCCCAATGCAAAATTATTTGTAGTTTTTGGCAATTGGTGTTACCTTGGAGGACATGTCCATGAGCCAAAAGAAGCAGATGGTTGTAAAGGATTTTAATTTCTAGTCGATTGTTGGCCAGTTATATAATATTGGACTAGATGAAATCTTGCGACAATGTATCTTACCACATCAGCAGGGTCCTATTCTAGAAGAAGAACATGTAGGAATTACGGAAGGTCACTATGGAGGACGAGATACTGCACAGAAGGTGTTGTGCGTCAGGCTATGGTGGCCTACACTACATAATGATGATGTAGAATATGAGAGGAGATGTGACATCTTCCAGCATGTCGATAAACCATTATAGCGAGATGAGATGCCGTTGGTGACTCTGCAACCGTTCGATAAATGGGTTGTGGATTTCGTGGGTCCTATTAATCCACCAAGAAAGAGGAATAGGGTGCGATACATCATTACTGCAACCGACTATATAACCTAGGTGGATGAAAGATAAACCAGTTTTTGATTGTACCACTATGACAGCAGCGAGGTTAATCTTTGAAAACATTGTGACACGGTTTGGGTCTCCTAGGATCTTGATGAGTGACTAGGGAAGTCACTTCATCAATCAAAATGTGAAAGCATTAAATGAGGAGTTGCAGGTGCAACACTAGAGGAGTACACCATACCATCCATAGGGTAATGGGACTCTTGAAGCATTCAAAATAAGTTTGGAAACAACACTCACAAAGGTATGTAATGCTAACTGTCATGGCTTGGACGTGAAAATTCTAGAAGTGCTATGGACCTATCGCATTACTTGCAAATGACTAACATTCCAGACACCATTCAAGCTGGTCTATGGGCAATGTGTATTCATGCCCACGGAGTACATTGTCCCTAGTTTGCACATCGCTACGAGGACTGCTAAGGATGATGTCGAATCATTAGAAGAGTCCATTGTGCAGTTGATCGAGCTTGAAGAAGACCATTTTATTGAAGTCTTTCACCAGTAGGTTGTGAAGGATCAACAGAAGGCATGGAATGATCATCACATTAAGAAAAAACAATTTTTGGAAGGATATTTGGTGCTGTTATATGACAGCAAGTTCATAAAGCATTCGGGTAAGTTACAGATGTAGTAGTTAGGACTGTATCTTCTTCATTCCATTACTTCTGGTGGTGTAGTTCAGTTGCATAAATTATATGGAACAATATTACCAATGCTCATCAATGGAAGTCCCTTAAAGCCCTATAGGACAGGGCCAAAGCTGTGCACTTCTTGAGGCGGCATGAAAAAAAAAAGGATTTTGTTACATAGAAACAAGGTGATCCTAGGGGAAGGGGATACACATGGTAAGAGTTAGTAGCAACAACAAGGAGACCACTTGCGACAGTTGTAGGGATATGGGTTTCTCAAATCAGTAATAAATGCAGGTAGTTAAAAAAATTAGCTGGTGGCACTTGTTGAAGTGACGCACATTAATGGCTGATCCGACCATTAGAAGGGTAATATTGCTGATGGAATTGGTGTCATTACTGCAAGATTTAGTCATCATGGTGAGCAAATATTTGGCAATGACGAGTTCAAATTGGAGATGGTTATAAAAATCATGTGGGACATGAGAGGACGACATTGTTCAGTTGAACGGGTAGAGTGTTGAAGCAAACTGTGAATTGTGTAGTGTGTTGTGATCTTTTAAGTGAGTTGCAGAGTAGAAGGTTAGAGTCATCATGTACATTCTAAGGCTTGAGGCGTGAGGCATGCTAAGCGACCTCGACGGAATTGAGATTTCTAGTGAGATAGAGTCCCCTATTCATCCCACGATAGTTGAAGAAGAATTTATGAGCATTCCATCCAAATCATCGTCCACTCCTAAGAGGAAGCAGTAGGCTCAGAATCCTAGTTCCATGCCACTATAGAAGAGGCACACCCACACATCGACGATAGTGGAAGGAGAAGGAACTGCACAGACCAGGCCATCGAACTCGGGAGCTATAGAGTCCATGGAACCTTGGGGCATCTTTGTTCATGATATATTAGGATCTGTTGCTCCTACTCATTCAGGAACCACGCCAAGGAGGCCGACAAAAAATTAGAAGTATCCGTCGAAATTGCCGCATTTACCAGAGGGGATGACCTACTTGGTCGATCTCATCCCTTCCCTGATCCGATTAAATTTTGATGAACATGACTTAGTATTAATTAAATATATCTTGGATGATCCCTATGATTCATTTTCGACAGCACCTGGTGCCCCAATTCAGCGGATTTCTCAACATTAGGAGAGTCGGTTAGCCAACTCAGGATTGTTGGGGATTGTTGGGCAATTCAACAAGGACCATGCATGTCTTAAAAAAAATTTGGCCTGTTTTCATGGTGGGACACTTTGGTTGAACACACCCATCCCTATCATAATAGACTTGATTATGAGAATTATGAGATTGTCGAAGGCGAGGCAAGATCCAACACAATATATCCGTAGGAGGGATAGCGACAAAAATCTTTCCAGCTAGATAAAGGAGTGCTTTAGCTTACAACGCAATTGCTGTGCTTATTGAATTGATATCATCAACTCACAAGTGGTGTGTATCGGTGCACGGATTCTAGCGAGTAAGCTTGTTCAGGGAAATCGACCAGTCCAATGTAACTCGAGCGTTGTCCCATGCATTCAGAAGTGCGCTAAAAGAGTAAAGATGAATTGGTCTTTGTTCCCGCTTAATCAATTTCTTGAATATGCTCTTGACACTCAGGATGGGAGACCATTTTCATATAGTTGGCTCTTAATCCTTATTCCAGTGGTTTCCTAGATGTAACCTGAAGACTACCAACCCATGGAAGTTGATGCAACACAGGTGGGCCGTGATGCATGTTACCAAAATTTGTGGTGGGTTGAGGAGCCTAGTCGATAGGCGAAATGTGCCATTCATTTTTAGGTCTATTGGGAGGTGCTACAAGCCACAATTATCGAAGTTCCATGAGTATCTCCTTATGCAGCATCCAAGTATCAATGGATCATTTAGTTCGCCATACGACCCCACTTTATTTACATTTAGGAACGGTGGGACCTTGAAAGGAAATGGATACCTGTAGCTTACAAAGTCACAAATCAAGAGCTGGATGCTATTTTTCAAGATTGGTTGGCTTAATGGTGCAAACTTGCGAGTCAAGAGGAAATTTCTAAGGAACCACCACCTGATGCCCCAGAAGATCCTGCCCAGTAGGAGATGAGTGTTCATGACTTTGACAACGAGTCATTGACAAAACCCGAGGCCAAAGCACAGTGCATGTAGGAGGAGACTCACACGAAATGGCACCAGGAATATGATCTAGGAAGTTGTATTTGATCGGGGATGGAGCACCAATTGCAGCATCTCATCAAATTTGTCACTGGTTCCTCTAAGGCTACGACACAGGTGATCCAAGAGTCAAACCATGAAGAATTTGGTGTGGTAGGAGATAGGTTAAATTCCATTTCTAATAATGTTTCCAGAAAGACCTCTATGTGACCTATGATACAGGATGACCCATTGATCAGCATTGAGTCCCAAGCTAGGAACATGCAAGTTCCCCTGACTACAATCGATGCAAAAAATGAAGAGGTAAACCAACTACTATGGTCGATCTAGAGAGTCACTTCAGATTTGAACAAGTTATCTATTCTAGTGTTTTTGGAGCTATAGCACATTGGCACCCTGGAATTCGCAGACAAATAGAAAGAGTTGACTGAGGGATATGTACAGTCATAGAGTGCATCAAAGAAGCTGCAAAAAGAGGTGAAAGAGTTGCATCAGGTCCAGGTGTAGCTAGCATAAGATAAGGTGTGAGAAATAGATGCATTAAAGGAAGCGTAGGCTGAGCTGTAGCGTAAGGTTCCTGAGGAAATTACTAAAATTAAGAAGGTGCAACATTGCCTTGTTGTTGAATAAGCACAACTATGTGCAAGATGCAGTGAGGTTGAGGAAGTCATTGATGAGGCTTTTCACTATAATTTTGAGAGAACGACAAAGCTTACTGTGGTTGCTAAGGCCAAGAACCTTGGAGAAACCATTATCAAGCTCCAGGATACCAACTTGATTCTCAATGCCGTGGTCCAACCTACGACGCCATTGGAGCAAGTTGATGAAAGGAAGGCTTTTATTGAAGAAATCGTGACCCAGTTTGAAACCATTGAGCAAGAGGAAAAAATAATTATGGAGGCGACAACACAGTTTTGGCAGAGCATTGTCCGACAAGAGCATCTTGATTAGTTGACAATGCAGGAAAAAGAAGCTAAAGGCTAGTTGACAACGCTGAAGACGTCACTGCAGGAAATGCCGCTGATGGTAAACATCACAAGGGCCAAGGAATTAAAATATCTTCAGCAGAGAGCCTCCCGTGCCCACGAATGCCAACAAAAGCATCGTGCCCAGCTAGATGAGTTTTAAGAAATTGGTGGACAGTTGGCTCTTAAAGCAGTCACCACGCTACAGGAAGTGCAAGAGAATCGATAGATGGTTGATGATAAGGCTATAGAAGAGCACTTAGTGCAGAAGGATTTGAATAACTGACAATTTTTTTCCAACAAAGTCCACCTTCAGGTTCATGAGATCATGACGTAGTTCAAATATTTCAATGCACGGACGTTGGCATATACCCTGTCAACCTGACGTGGCTTAGGGACAAGACACAAGACTATGTTTGGGGCATGCTAGCAGGGGTTTTGGTAAAAGAGTTGTGTAATTCCATGGTAGCTGCACAAGCTCACGCAACATCGCACAAAGACATATCAGCACGATGGGTGGAATTTTTTTTTGTTTTGAATATTTAATAGACTATTTGCCCAAGTTTTGTCACCATAGCTCATTAGCCATTATAATTTAGTTAGAAGTGGACGTTCAATGTAAAGGTAAAATCCTATATATAGAACTAGTCTTGCCATTGAATATACATCGATAAAAAACATTATCATTAATAGAGACATCACTGAGGTCTAGTGCGATCTGTCTATGGTTTGGAAGAATTTTCCATTGTATCAGCAATCCATCTGGGATTTTCCTGTTCTATTAATCCTTATGTTGTGGAGAGGGATTGTCCACTTGGGTCCTTTGTGAAAAATTAATATGATATGAAATTTGTTGCACAAACCATGTCTTTTATTCGTACTACAATCTAATCTATTGTGATGCTGCTATGATCTAGATCTATTATGATCTTGTGATCTAAATTTGTTATGATGTTGCTATGGTCTATTCCATTTCTACTATGATTTATTGATGTTGCTGCGATCTGTTCTAATTCTCTCACATTTGCATTTTGAGATGATATGTTCCATAAATGATGCTGCTGCACTAGTGATACTGTGACAAATGTATGATGCAATCTGTATTTGTGAAAACGAATTAATGCTAAATGCATAGTTCTAGATCTAATAGTTATGTTCTCTCCCCATTGGATACCATGTCCTCCATCCTCACTGGTGTAAACTTGGTTTCGATAGCTCTCCCTTGAACATATCGGATGAGACTTCATCTTATCTGCAGATGTTGGTGGGTAGGGTGAAACCTTTCTAGGCCGGTTCTCAGGGAGATCATGTTGGTTGGGAATCGACAGAGTGAGAAACCTTGTCAACAAGGCTTTGTTGGTGGTTTTTTCCCAACAGTCAGACCCTATTGGGATGTATGAAAAGGACATACCAGGTCTGTCTAGAACCACATGGGGAAAGCGCACTAGAAACCATAGAAGAAAGGAAAAAGCATCCATGACCTCAACACCACCCCTACTAGAGGATTAATATTTTGAGACAAGAAATTTGATGCCACCCTCTATTACACCCAGATACACTGATGCTTTGAAATTGAAAAACCCAAAGCAGACTGGGGTTTCATTAATAACACCATTGGTGCCAAAAGGAGTAAAATTATTGATGGATAGTATTCCCAACTTAAGGAAAATATCTTTTGTTGATCATGATACAAAGAAACATAGAGTCATGGACCACAAAAAATATATGGATATTGTACAAGAAACACCCAATATACCCAATAAATTTGTTGCAAAGGAATAGGCCAGAGGACTAGAATAGTCTCGCATACTATCACTATTATATATGCCACATTTTGGTTGCAACATACCAATAAACACTTCTTTTTAGCAGTTATTGGTATTCTTTCATGGTGGGTTCTTATGGTTGGGAAATCTAATACATGTGGATGTTGAACTTATTGCAAGCATCATAGGCCTGCCATTCACAGCAATGGACCCAACCCCACTTCTCAAGAATAATAAAAAAGTGGTAATAGCTATGGGGATGAAGGAAAAATATGACGTGGTAATAAATACAAGAGGATTTGTACTATCCAATTTGGTGCAAAGGTGTTGGAATCCAAGTTACTTCACAATTTGCATCAAGACCAATGTACTGCAGGAGCAATTATGTACTGGAAATATGCACAGAGGGAGTTGAGATCAATTGGTGTTAGTTCTTGTTGATTGAGCTACTCCAACATTCTATTGAGATACAAAAAAAGAGTACAACATTTCACTACTCATGGATGTTAATTTTAATTTCATTTATAGCATGGTATGACCCTGCCAAACTACAAACTGGTAGATCTTCCAGTAAGTTGCACATGAGCGAGATATCAAAACATTTGGTTAGACAAGGAAAAAAGGAATGATAGACATAAAATAACATTGAATTATTTATGCATGGAGAAGATATAAGAAAAAAAGTAAAGGGCATGTACATTTTAGATAAAACGACTGTTCACGATTCTGTCAGGTTTTCATATTTCAGATTATCACACACCATATCAACATGCAGCCGTGCCGAGATCCACAACATAAAAATTTTCCAACCCAATTCATAATGACAGAGTAAGAGGTTGAAGAAACTGTTGATAATTTGCTGAAGGAATGGCACATTCTAGTGCCAGAATATCAACTATGTCAAGTGGAAGAACAACTGCAAATGCAAAACCCACCACTGCTAGATGAGGGCCAAGAAGAACAAAATCCATTAGAGGATTTGGAGTCAATAGAGAGCTAGTCCAATCCAACCTCGACAGACCTAGACACATAAAAGGAAGAGGAATAAGCTCATAAATATCAAGTATATTCTAGTAGGAAGAAAAATAAGATGAAGGATGATAGAAATGCAAATACCATTAGCTTGGATAGTGGTGATGTGCAAATAATGACGAAGGCAATAGATGAAGCTACCCAGACTAGTTTCAAATCCATAGAGGAGTGACAAGGACATATTTAAGGTAAGCTTACTGATATTCTCAAATCTATGTGTAAAGCAATTGCGTATGTTTAAATTCTTATTGATTGTTTAGTCCCAACTACTAAGTCGCAGGATCCACCAAAAACGTCAACAATGGAAACAATTGGAACAACAGTTCCAGTTCCACAAATAAAAGTAGAGGTGTTACGAGGATTTATCGATCTAGGAATTCTAGAGTTTAATGAATTTGCAAGGGACCTCGACCAAATAACCATATATTTATCCGTAATAAAGATGATTGAAGTGTACACAATATAGAGTGTTGTAGTTTTCAAAATAAAAGTGCGAGAACACATGTTGGCTAAGAAAGCAAAGGATGCAAAAAAAAGTATTAAGAAAATGAAACTAGTAAGACAAGAAAATGATGAGAAGATGAAGGCATGGGAAGAAAATTGTTAGAGAATCGACAAAGTAGTAGATCTGGCTTTTAAAAAATTTACAAAAGACGGAATAAAATAAGAAATGGCACCAGACACCAAATTCATTAGACTTGGTAAGATAGCGACTGACATTAGGAAGAAGGTCACAAAGAGTTAGGAACAAGTAAAACCAGGCACACCCTCACTTGTAATATAGGAAATAAGAGAAGAAACAATTGAATATATGAAAAAAGATGAAGAAGCAGAAATGATATGTGCAAATGATGTTGATCAAGTATGTCGAAATAGGGAATCACTAATGTATGATGAGAAATCATAGAAATTGAAAATGAAATGAATTTAGTTGAAGAAAATATCACGCATATAAGGAAAAACATGAATAAACTACCGTTACTGTAGAAAATGGCTAAGGAAACGAAGATGAGTAAATTGCAACATAAAGTAACAATGTCACACACACAACAACAACACCATGTGGAAAAGGTGAAAGAGATACAGGCTGAAGCAGAAAGAGTTATAGGAATCATCAAGCGTGTAAATCATAAGGTGCATGAAGGAGTGGGATCATTATAAAATATCATGCTAGAACATTTCAGTTCCAACCTACTGAAACAATTGTAGAAGACAGGGGAAGAAATGTGAATAGAAGCAGAGTGAGTGGCAAAAATCGTGGAATATTTTCAGCGTAAAATGAGTGCAAGGGAAAAAATGGATGAATAGCTACAAGTGGCCCAGGATGAGCCAAAGGTGATTTTTGGAAGCCTCTTGTGCCTAGCGAATGGAGGGTATAATTCACTTATAATTCTTCATAACTATGGAGAAGAGTGAGAAAAGAAGATAAAGGAGTTGCGATGGAAGTAGTAAAAGGAAGGAAGGAGAAGAGGAATCCACGAGAGAAAAGGAAGCCTCAATAGAAGGAAGGAGTGCAACAAGGGAATATTCACTAGAATAATGGTATCGGAAGGCATGACAATATGTGCAAGTGGTGGAATGATTAGAGAACGACAATAAGTCTTAATAGTTAAAAACTAATAGGCCATAAATATCATGGGTACAAGTTCGGATCAAGCCAATGAAAACCACTCGTATGAAGGTATCTTTGTAAGCCAGGACATTAGTGGTGTTAGAATAATCAACCCATAGTTACCTACATTAGAAATTAATTTAATTATTTTCATGTTATTACCTAGTTTCCTAGATTCCATTCTATGCTAGTTGCCTTCTACATGTCCTAGAAGTCAACACATGCTGAAACTGAGTCATGGAGCACTTGGGAAACATCTTAGAAACCCAATTTAGCATGTTTTTTTTATTCCATATCCTCGAAAGTGCATATCTGCTTTTTTTTCTGAAAAGATTCCTTCTTTATTTTGATTTAAGGAAAAAGGAAAAGCTAGACTAGGTGTAGTTGAATTGTTTTTTCCCCACATCCTCCTCCCTCCTTTTGTCCAAATAAAAGCATGTATGATTTTTATTTCCATCCCTCTTTATATTTCCCACCTGAATTAGCAAATTCATGAACATATTCATAGATTTGGAAACCGTTTTATGCACCTATGGGGGATTTGACTAGATTTGGTAAGCCTTCCTTTTTACTATTTTGAATGGAATATTTATGCATTTGATTCTCTCATGTAAGGATATATTGTAGAAGCCTATTACTTCACAATGTTGGCTATTTTACACTTATTCAATACATAGTCATGTTATGCTCCAATTTTAGTCTCCTTTGGTGTTAATTTTGCATGTTTGATTAGCAATTTTGTGAGTGTAATTGTTCTATCTCTTGGGTTCAATTTCCACATGGTATAAAATCCTTTATATATCTATTTATCTCCTTCCAAATTGTTATTTCAGGTTTGAAATCATTGACTCCGAGCGCATTCTGTTGACTAGAGGGAATAGTTTCTTAGCTATGGACCGATCTCAGATGATCATCGTGAGTCCATTCAATTTCTTTGAGTGGAAATTTGAGATGGAGATATTGTTGAGAGAAAAAGGTCTCTATAGGGTGACTATGGAAACTAAGGGAGACCTCAATGCAACTATAGATAAAATTAAATGGCACAATAGGAGGGATGATGCCTATGGTCTTTTGTGTCTGAGCATTTTAAGAAACCTCCTCTTCCATATTGATGGATTGACATCACCTAATGAATTGTGGGAGAAGCTAGAAGATATTTTTAGAAAGACACGTGAGATGAGAGGACATCAAATCAAGAATGATTCAATCTCCTTGAGTCCCAGTAGCTTTGAGTCATTGAAACTCTACTTTTCCAAGTTTAAGGCCCTTGTTTTGCAGTTGAAATAGTGTGGGATAGAAAAGAAGGAAGAGAAACTAGTATTAGACATACTCTGTAAGCTTGGTCCTGACTATTCAGTATTTTTTTCGACCTTCCATGCCACCAAGTTGACAGCTCGTGCCTAGAAGATGCCTAAGCTTATCGAGTTGATGGAATCCCTCATACAGGAGCAAGATAAATTGGTGATTATGGGCACCATCCAACCTTACAAAGACCGATATTTGGTTGCTAGAGATTCAAGGGTGGATTAAAAAAGCAAGAAAAAAGATAGAAATCCACCTGAGCAAAAGAGAGACAAGTCTAAGTCTCAAGAGGATCCCCAAGGTTCCCAGAAGAACTTCAAGAAGAAGAAGAACAAAGGAGAAATGAGCAAGTGCGGATACTACAGTAAGGGCTGTCATCCTGAGAGCTCTTGTATGAAGAAGAAAATTGACATGTTGACCCAACTCTTGGAGAAAAATACATATGATTGAATGCTAATGGAAAAAAAAGTAGAACCGACAAAACCGAAGTAATTATGGAACGAGGGAGAAAACTCTTTTAACATTTAAAGTATCTTTCATGCACGGTCTCTATTAATATTTATTTTAAAAATTTCAAAACAAAACTTAACCATTTTTAATAGAAGATCATTGCTCAGGTTACTTATTATTTCAAGAAAGCAAAAAACATAACTTCAGAACTTTCCATTTACAATGTAACATCAGAGCTTCGAGAAATTTTAGTAGAGGCAGCTCTTGCCAACATTTCCTGCTTGTAAGAATATTGACTTTGTAGTCGAATCTCCTTATAAAACTCTATGATAAACTCTTTTTCTTGTCTATCCACAAGAAGAGGGTAGAGATAATCCATGGAGGACTTGGTAGACTGGTCAACACAGGAACATTGTTGTTGTGGTAGTTGTTGATCTTGAGAGCTCTGCCATGTGTTTTTCTGAGTGACGATCAAGAACATAATGGAAGAAACATAATGCATTTTATTTCTTTAACATCAAGTAGTTATGCCTCAAGGCTCGATACCTATTCGCTAATTTAGTGAGTCGTGAATATTCTGCATGGTTGTTTGAGTGAGAGCTCAAACTGGAGTGGGATCCCCTTTTCTCAGAGAAATTTGTTGATAATTTGGGCTTGTATACTTTTCGCTCCTCTTCGGCCTCATTGTGCAGCAAATCTCTCTGAGACAACCTTTTCTTTTCTGCATTTTTGGATGTTGATGCATTGACATTTATAAACCTATTTGGTGTTTTCATTTTTATAGATAAAATATTTTTGACTTAGAATTCTTTGCTACAGGATAGGTATGCCAGAAGCAAATATATGTCAAAATATTTACACAAAACAAAATATAAGGATTAGATATGTCAAAAGATATACAAAAAATATAATGATCTAATGTTATCCAGTATTTCCCAAAAATTCTAAAAAGAATCTAGGATAAAAAAGCTATTTGCAATAAGCTAAATCCAGATGCAATCTCCGAAACCAAGTTAATTCTCTTGAATCCTATATTATCCAATATTTCTGAGGCAATACACTAAATCCGAATGCAATCTACGAAACCCAATTAATTCTGCTGATCATATATTATCCAATATTTCGGCGGTAATTATTGAGTCATAACCCAAAACTATAACAATAATCTAGGATAAAACAACTATTCTCAATATTCACATGCAATCTCTAAAACCAAGTTAACCCTCTTAGATCCCATATTATGCAATATTTTCCCGATAATTATTCAATCATAACTAGAAACTCTAACAAGAATCTAGGATAAAACAACTATTTGCAATACCCTATTTACTGCACTTATTGGGTTTTTCATTTTTATAGATCAAATATTTCCTACTTATGTAGAAATCTATGCTAAAAGATAGGTAAATAAGAAACAAAGATCTCTCAAAACATATACATGAAATATAAGGATCCCATATTATCTAATATTTTCTAGTAACTATTGAATCATAACCTCAAAACTCTAACAAGAATCTAGGATAAAACCTTTATTCGCAATACTTTAATTCCAATTGCAATCTTTGAAACCAATCTAATTCTATTGGATCGCATATTATCCAATATTTCTTAATAATTATGAATCTATGATAAAACCACTTTTTGTAATACCCTAATTCCAAAAGAAATCTTTAAAACAAAGTAAACTCTTTTTGAACCCATATTATCCAATATCTTGATGTAATTATTAAATCATAACCAAAACTCTAACTAGAATCTAGAATGAAATGGCTATTTGCAATTCTGTAATTCTAGATGCAATATGTGGAACCAAGTTAACTACCTTAGATCCCATATTATCCACTATTTCTCAATAATGATTGAATCACGACCATAAACTCTAGCAAGATAAAAAAAACTATCTATACAAGGAAATGAAAGAAGTATTTAGTGAATAGTCTATATAGTGTGGCTTGTATGAGACTCAAGGAAACAATTTGCCTTTTTTGTTTTTAAATTTTTATTGATCAATGGTAAACTCTTCAACTATAAAGTGCTACAAGTCTTGTACTTTTAAGAGATAGACTGCCCATACATCGTACTCATTTCTATCTGCCATAAACCTTCTTGTGTTAACAAATTGCTTACCTATTCAAATTCTTCTGGTAATGCTTTTGGTAGCACCATATTCAAGAATAGATATTCGTCTCTACATCACAACCTCCATTCTTAAAAAGAATGGATGATCAAGATAGATTTCAGCAAAAATAAAGGGTGACGCTTCCTTGAAACAATGACAATCCTTCAATTTTTTTTCTTTGTAGCCAGACAATACAAATCTTTTAATAGGTGAAAGTTGATCTCTTAATAGGTGAAAGATGAGTGAGAAATTCAATTGGGAGTCATATGGGGAGTCTGTAAGCATTTTCAATGTGAGCATAGTGTTGGATTGACTCAATTGGGGATTAACCCAACGGATCAATCTGATAGCGTTATTTAGATGATGGAACAAAATCCATTAACACCGTCTCTCAGAGAGCACTAACACAGAGATATTAAAGGGTTAACTGTGGTCAACGCCTATTGTAAATTTATGATTGGAGAAAATCAACATTGAGACTTCCAACTTTTTTAAAATAAAAAATTGATCCATGAATGAATCAAGGGTTGAATGAACAGATCTGCCTCTCCACTTGGTTATGTAGGAGAAAGAATCTAGGGTTTTTCTTCCCTTCGGGTTTTATACTAGTAGATTGACTCACATATCAATCTTCCAAAACTCATGAGTGGTCTCCAAACTCATGGGTGGAGCTTCGACACGAAGTCAGCTCTCACAATGGTGCCATATTTGTGTTCCTTTGGAGGATCTTATGCACATAACTAAATCGACGTTGTGGACTTCAGATCCGGAGATGGGCCCATCAGATCCAGAGATGGGCCCATCATATCTCCAAAATAAAATAGACGGCCAAGTCACATACAAGAAATAAAAGAAAACATCAAGGACTTTGGAACCCTAGAATGCAATGTGAGAATAAAAATTAAGACAGATATGGGTTTCTCACTGAAAGTGTTTTCCACTTTCTGAAAAGACAGATCTAGGCTTTTGTCTGAAAGTGATTTCCACTCTGTGAAAATCCTTACCGTAGGATCTCCTTATACCCTCTGATACCATGTTAAAGATAACAATGGAACAGACACAAGCACTGTGGGATTTCTCAATATTAATCAACTGAATATATAGTGGGAGAATACCATAGTTGACACAATACCATGGGTAAATAACTAACTAACCACATGTGAGATTACATTCTTCATATGCAATACTATAATTCC
Source organism: Pseudotsuga menziesii (assembly GCA_001517045.1). NCBI lineage: Eukaryota > Viridiplantae > Streptophyta > Pinopsida > Pinales > Pinaceae > Pseudotsuga > Pseudotsuga menziesii. The sequence continues at coordinate 569,677 of LPNX010359953.1, read as the reverse complement.
AAATGCAATCTCTGAAACCAAGTAAACCCCCTAAACCGAACACACCAGAAAAAAATAACCCCAACCCACAAGCAAACCTGATTTTAGCTCACAAGAAATTGTAAAACCATATACATAAAGGTGGACGTGCAAATAAAAACAAAAAAAAAAAAAAATTAACCAATGGAGATCCCAAACACTTAGTGCTTAGATAAAGAAATGATAAATAACTAATAACAAGAGCTTAACATATACCCAAAACATATTTACTTAATCATCTATGTAATAAGCTTCAAAAAAATAGACTACTTACCAAATTGAATGACCGAAGACAAGATTTGAACAGTAGATAGTGGCAGTGTTCTTCACTTATAAATGGTAAAGCCTCTTGAAAATAGGTTAAGGAGTCAATTTATATAGCCACAAAAGGAGTCTAGTGGACCTATTGGAATAACAACTAATAATAATTTTAATTTAATTTTACTCATTTATTTTTAATTTATATATATATATTTTTGAAAATTTAATTTATATTTTAAAAATTCAATTTATATTTTGAAATTTCAATATAAGATTAAGTAAAATATTTAAAAAATATAGTTTTATATTTTTTACTTCTAAAATTGCAATTTCTAAAAAAGGGATTTGTTTATTCTTTTTTTATGATAATGAATGTTATTTTAAAACAACCGAAACATAACCAAAACTATTTAAGGTTAAAAATATGTGTTTTATGTTGATATTTCACAAGTTTAGATACAAAGCAGTAGATTATGTACCACATTGTAAACAGTACCAATCAAATCTTGGTCCATTGTCCCACAAGCAGTGGATTCCCTTTTCCCTTTTGTTTTTACATGACCCTTTTCTTATTACATTAAATTATTATACTTATTCTAATGTTTAAGATTTAGGTGTGACATACTCCCCCACATTAGGAAACTCATCCTAAAGTTATAACTCCATAGAAACAAATTCAAAGACTTACTCATTTAGTCATGTAGTTAATATGTAATATAGATAGATCATACTATTGAGAAAATGATTGATTTATACTCACCCAAATTTTACCAATCCCCCTAAAATTATATGTATGATAAATCGGTGAATCCCCATAATACATAGGAAAGTGCAAATGCTAGTTTATTAATAATATAATATGTATATATAATTTTTTGGGGAATCTTCTACTAAATTATAACATCTTATAAATTTTGGGTATTTGACAAAACTATAAAATCTTGGTAAAAGCATGGAACATCTTTAACAAAATTATAAAAACTTATATTTTTCTGGCAAATATTTCACAGAATTAGAAAAATTTGTAAGAACTAAATGAGTCTTTTTGCTAAACTATAAAAACTTGTAAATTCTTGACATATTGGTTAAAATTTGACTTAATACAAATGTCTAGATCGATTTGTATTCAATTTAGACTTGCGATGTAACCTTGCACTAGAACACCTTGCAAACATCATCCAACTTTTTTTGGTGACCTAATTTGTCAATTTGCAGTCCCTATAATAGACTGATTCTAATTGATCCCTAAATGGAACATGCCAAATTCTGGTTTCTAGTGAGTTTCCTATGACCAACGACCATGAAAATATTTATCCTTTGGAGTAGGTCACAAAGCATGTGTTCAAATTTAGAATTGGATCAGCCTTTGATACATTTCCCACCTTCAACCATTCATCACAATCTGTAACATAATATTACAATGGGGCAGAGTACCCAATTTTGGAGTTTCGTGTTTTGCTTGTACGGACAAGAAAACACCAAAACCATATGTCAGTTTGACCCATGCATTCACGCCTGGTTCCTACTCTCATGCTTTTGAGAGTTGTGGGACGTTCTAGCTCATTATCATTCATCCCATTGAATCATGGAATCACGATCTTAATCCCCTCCCCTACCCCACTCGTCATGTAGAAGCAGAAAAATAGAAGATCCTTTCTTCTGTGTATCTATCCTTCCCATTCTGCGAGTGTGTTTTTCTGGACATTGTGGTATTTGCTGTGTTGTAGTGTTATCCTAAAATTCAAAGTGTAGGAGACCCTCATACTCATGTTCAGAGTAAGCTTGTGATGTAGAGTCTCCCTATGGTTTTGTGTTGTGAACCCTAGTTTGTGCCTCACTGTGTGCAAGACTTCAGAATGGGAGAGACGTAGAATGCACTTGATAAACCTGGTGTGGAACCTCAAATTAAGATAGGAGTGGCTCGTGAATGTTCCATGCACATCCTAAAGAGCACTGGAAAGGAAGGTGTATCTTGAGGGACTGTGGAGTAAAGAGTGGAGCAGTTCCTTGTGTTGGGTGTGTAGGCAAAGGGGGGATCCAGGCCAGATAGATATTGTGAAGGTGTCCTTAGCTCAGTCGATGAGCTTACTATCTTAGTAGTTCTTCCTACCCATTTCCCTAAAATCCTGATAAACCCAACTAGAAAGATGGCTACATTGGTAGTTTGATAAACCCCATTTGTTGGCTTGGTTGTGTCTGTTGTGCCTGACCTGGTAAGTAAAATTTGGTTGGAAAGTCTCATAAACCCAACTGCTAATGCTGGCTTGGCTAGGTAGCCTAATAAACCCAACACTGACATGGCTTGACACTAAACAATCTGATAAACCCCTATGTTGGCTTGACTAGTCCTTAAAGGTGAATTTTGGCTTGACTCTGAATAGTCTGTGAAACCCAACTATGAGATGGCTTGGCAGAGTGGCTTGTGAAACCCATATTTTAGGATTGTTTCCCATATAGTCGGATAAATGCAATTGTGTTGACTTGGAAGACTGTTATTGCACCCTTGCTATGTGTGAGTCTGCTAGTGTTCCCTTATCCTTGTAGGAAATCATGCCTAGCTTGGGGGTGGAAATGTTGTTGAGAGATTAAGGAGCACACTGACCTATGTTTGGGTGGAATGTTGCAATGACATAGCTGGTTGTGGGACAAGATTTCTTTAAGATAAGTGTTCTTGTCCACATAATTTTCTACAACTGTATTTCTTGCATTGTATTTGCTTCTTGGAATGTGATGAATATGTTGCCATGTTGAGTTACGCTTGTTCCCTGAATAACCACATCTATAGGTATCTATGTATGGTTTTCCTTCAATGCATTTTAATAAGTTGCAAGGTAAATTGACCAGTTTGGTAAGGGCCTAGATGACCTGATCGATCCACGAATTCAACTAAAAAGTTGAGTTTTCTGTTAGAAATCCTCATTTGCGCACTTTGCGGTATTAAGGATTTTGCAGGATGCAGGATGCAGAATGTCATTTTGCAAGTTTTGGTTTTGGCAGATTTTCCTTCCATAACTTTCCTTTCGCAACTTGTAGGATGCGTGATGTGGAACCTCATTTCGTAGATTTTGGGTTCCATAGATTTTTTTCTTTCAACAACTTACGGTATGCAGGATCGCGGTGTTGTGATTTCCATATTTCTAATCCCACAAGTTAAGCTTTCATGGAATCGATATACATGGGATGATTCCCCATCGTTGGTCTGTTTCTAATGCAGGATGTAGGATGTAGGTTGCGAGAAGTGAGATCGACACTTTGGGTAACTTTTGACCCCAGATCTTGTGCTTTCTGCATCATTGATTTTTGTGGTAGAGTTTGGAACCGTTTATTTATATCTGGTCTCTCAGATCATTTATGATCATTGATCTCATTGTGTTTCCTCTTTGTCGTCCGATCTCCTCTAATATTTTTCCTTGCAGATTGTTCAATTGATCTATGGAAGACAGGAGGAAGCATAATAGTGTTGGAATTGACAAGACGTAGTTCACGACCATGCCCTGATTTTCAATGAATAGTGACGGTTCTTGATGAAAATTTTAATTCCACATAATGATGGGCTATGGGTATGTGATAGCATGGTATCATAGCTACGGGTTGCATCTTTAGGCCTGGATGGGCTCGATAGCAGTCAAGAGTACCCTACAACATGGTATTAGAGGCTGTGGGTTGGAGCATTGGGCATGTGATCCATATTTATGCAGGAACGCAATAGAATACAAAACTAACCATAGAAACAAATATGCAGCATAAATAACACTTCATTTCATTAATCAATAACTAAAACTTGTTTACATACATAATGGAAATAAACTAGCTAGAGTGCTGGTAGCTTATCTCTTAGAAGAGATGTGGCGGCTACATGCCTCTGAACTCTATGTTACAATGAGGCTCGAAGGCCTATATATTATTGAGAAACAATGGAAACCCTACACATCCAAAAACCTAATCCTAGGAGGTGAAACGCCTTAATGTGGACCCCGTTGGGTAACTTGGTACATCAATTTCCCGAGGGCGTAACTTTAGTATACTACCTTTGTTTGACGCACATGATACATCGTTAGAAAGATATATTTAAGGAATACATCCAAAACCAACAAATATTGATTTTAGAACGGAATCATGTTTTCCCGACCATTCGATGCCTCAAAACGGCTCCGGAAGTTTAGGACCCAAAAACTGCCAAAAATAGTAAATTGTGCTACAATTAAAGAAACTAGAAAATTGAAAGAAACAATGGTGGGGGTCCAAGAGGAATAGGTGGGTGGACACCAATACCCTCCTAGATCAGCTTGGATAGGCCAAGTGACAGTAACTAAATGGTTTTGATTTTGAATTACTGTGTATCTGACAAATGCTGTTGGTAACACATTTTGCAGATTCATAGTACATTTGGAAAACTAAGTGGTGGTTTAGACATGACAACTTATGATAGATATGATGCTCAGGACTCCTACGAGCATGCACAATATTCCATGGGGGGAAATCTCTGAGTTGGAAATGATTCTAATGGAAGGAAATTCCAAGACACACCGCTAGATATTGTCGCCACGATGAGAATCTTGATTAAAGCCTAGGAAGAGCAATATCAGTTGAATGTTGCTATGTTGCATATTTTGATAGACTTGCAAAGAAATATAGACTTTGGGTAGGGTACAGTGAAACTCGAAGGGAGTAAGAGCAGTAGCAAAAGAAGAAGAAGAAGGAATTCTAGTAAGTCATCTAACCCAAAGGATTCTAGTGGGGATTCAACCTCTTCTTCTTGAAAGAGAAATAGAAAGAGGCCCCATAGGGATTGCACTCAGGATGAATTTAAGAAGGATAAACCTCCTACGTTCAATGGCAAGGTAAATACTGGACAAGAGGCTGAAGCTTGGATTCTTTGCATAAAGAAGTACCTCCAAGTTCAGGATTAATTGGGGAACATGAAGGCAAGGGTTTCAATATTCAATATAAATGGAAGGGCATCCATTTGGTGGGAGCACTTCAAGCAAGTTAAAAATATTAGTGAGAGGAAACTCAAGTGGAAATGGTTCCAGAAGTATTTCAAGTAGAAATATCTTTTTGACAGGTACTATGATGACAAGATCAAAGAATTCCATGAGCAGAGACTGGGATAGTAGACCATGGAAGAGTATGCGAACAGGTTCCTATAACTGTTCAGATATGTCACGTACATCAAGGATGAAAAGATGAAGGTTCAGTGTTTCCTGATTGGATTTCCTCAGTCTTACAAAGACATAATCAAGTTTTATGGGCCTAGAACTCTTGAAGAAGCAATTAGGAAGGATAAGTATTTCTATGAGCAAAGAAAAGGGAAACCTGATTACCCTAAGACATGGAAGGAAAATAAGAATGAGAAGTTTGACCAAAGAAAAAAGGTTTCAAACCTTCTATCTTTAGTAATCATTAGAAGCATCCAACAAAAGTGATGGGAGAGAAACTAAGAGATCCATAGGTGAATAGAGAACCTTTCCAATGTTGGAAATGTGGAGGATCCCACATGCACAGGAATTGTCCACTCGAGAATGAGAGTGCAAGGCCAACTAACAACATGCAAGAAGACGAAATAATGGGTCAAGTAGCAAGGGACATCCCTAGGATTTATGCAGCACTGGAGAACCGCCAGGAAAATCACCAATTCACTGTGGTTGAAGTTGCAGGTAAGATTGTTGATTAATTTATTTCTATCTTGATTGAACCTAGTTCTACTCATAGTTACATTACTCCTAGAGTAGTGGATATTTGTGGCTTTAAGAAAGAAAGGCATAGAAAATATTGGTTTGTTCAATTATCCACTGTAACTAAGAGGAAGGTTAGTGAAGCGATAAAAAAATTCCCATTGAGTATGAATGGATTGGTCCGTTGTGTAGATTTGAATATTCTACCGCTTGGTTCCTATGATGTTCTCATTGGAATTGATTGGTTAGAAGTTCACAGAGTAAAGCTTGACTATTATAATAAGGCTTTCAAGTGTTTGGATGAAGAAGGAACTAAAGTATTGTGGAAGGCATTCCGAAGTTGATTTCTGTGAGGCATGTTTTAGCAATACAGTTGAATAAGTTCTATAGGAAAGGTTTCCAGCTATATGCACCTCATATTTTGGAGGAAACAAAGATTGAAACTTCTAGGTTGGAGGAATTTCATGTGTTGCAGGAATTCAGGGATGTATTTCCTGATGAGATTCGAGGGATTCCTCCAAAGAGGGACATTTATTTCACAATTGAGCTTGTTTCAATTGTAGCACCAATGTCCAAGACACCCTATAGAATTAGCATGCCAGAAATGTTAGAGCTAAATATGCAGCTACCAGAATTGTTGGAGAAAAAATATATCAGACCCAGTGTGTCTCTGTGGGGACCACCAGTTCTATTTTTAAAGAAGAAAGATGGTACACTCATTTTGTGTATTGATTATAGACAGTTGAACAAAGTTACAGTGAGGAATAAATATCCTCTACCTAGGATTGATGACTTCTTTGATCAAATGATAGGAACAAAGGTATTTTCCAATATTGACTTGAGTTCTGGTTACCACAAGGTCAGATTCAAGGATGAATACATTCATAAGACAGCCTTCAGAACAAGGTATGGGCATTATGAGTTTGTAGTTCTACCATTTGGTCTCACAAATGGACCAGCTACATTTATGTGCCTTATGAACAATGTATTCAGTAGGTATTTCTACAAGTTTGTTCTTGTTTCCCTTGATGACATTCTTGTTTATTCTAAGAACGAGGAAGAACATGAAGAGCATTTGACATTGACATTACAATTACTTTGGGAACATCAATTGTATGCAAAGCCAAGCAAGTGTGACTTCTATAGAGATAGAATTCAGAACTTGGGTCACATTATAACAAAAGAACTTCTATCGATGGATCCTGAAAAGATTGAAGCCATTACGAATTGGCCTACTCCAAGAAGTGTGATAGATGTGAGATATTTTATGGGACTAGCAGGATATTACAGGAGATTCATTGCGAGATTCTTCAAGGTTGCACATGCCATCACTTATTTACAAAAGAAGGGGATAAAGTTTGAATGGACCTCGAGGTGCGAGGAAAGCTTCTAGTAGTTGAAGAATATTCCCATTAGTGCAACAGTGTTGGAGGTTGCAGACCTAGAGAAAGATTTTGTGGTATGTACCGATGCATGGGATAAAGGGTTTGGAGGAGTCCTTATCCAAGACAACCATGCTGTATGTTATGAGTCAAGAAATTTGAAGGAACGTGAGAATAACTATGCTACTCATGATCTAGAGATTGCAGCCATAGTACATGCTCTCAAGATGTGGAGGCATTAATTGATGGGCAGCAGATTCGAGTTAAGGACAGACCATTGTGGTCTGAAGTATTTCTTTGATTAGCCTACTCTGAATGCTAGGCAAGCTAGATGGCTGGAGTGTTTATGTGAGTGTGATTTTGAAATCAAACACATAAATGGAAAATAGAATAAGGTAGTTTATACACTCAGCAGGAAGATGCAGGAAATGGGAAAATAAGAAAATAAAATCTCATGAATGACTGAATAAATGTACTGGCACAACCACTATGTTGGGTTCCACCAAGATCCTTCTCTTTATTTTCATGAGAACTCTAACTCTTAGGTTTACACCCAATCTTGGATATTTGGTTTTGTAGGTTTCCGCAACATATAACTCATCACAATGATTCAGAGTGCTGTAAACATAACCATCTATTTTCTTTTCGTGTCTCTCTATCGCTTTTCCCAGGGATCCCGAACTAGGTCCAGTCCCTTCTACTCAGCATAGCAGAGCTTGAGCTATCAAACTAATAGAGAATATCTTAGTTGGAAGCACATGTTATGCAGATGCCATCTCACACAAGATATATTTCTCAATGGGTACTTCAAGAACCACGTTTCCGCAGTTAGGAGGGAGGGTGTTTAGTACCTTGGCTCTATACCAAGGATCTCAATGATGTACAGGGGTGGATTATTTGTATTCACTGTGGTTCAACAAATAAGATACACCTCATCCTCTCTCTATGCAACTTAAGTAAATAAACAATATACATGCATCATAATCATATCGAGTAATACAATGAGACCATCATATATCTATTCATTTGTATCAAAACATACAATCATTCATTCAATAAAACATTTACACATATATAACCAACTTTTACATTAACAAATATACATCGAATATAACATGGAAACCCATTTGGGCGAAAACCAGAAGGTGCTCTTCATCTGGCATGAGGAAATAGATGCGCCTTTCATCTATGTACTAAGTTGCAGACTCTACTCAAGATATTCTTATCTAACTTTATAGAATTTTCATCCCACTCATGCTCTCTGATCTTCTCTCTATTATCTTTCTATTATAATTCTACTAGTGATCTACACACAACCTAAATCAACTCAACCCTTTCTACTCATCCACGCACTCAGTTGCAGATCCTTTACTCTCATGCTCTCAACGATACCAAGCCAATAACAAAGAATCATGCTTTCAGCCAATAGAATTCTACAAAATCGACTATTGGGAGAATGTATAATTGAATTCTAGCGTAAGAGTCTAACCAAAACAATATAGATCCCATACATACTTGATACAGAATCAATACTGACTCGATAGAGACTCAATACCGACTCAATACACACTCTCTACAGACTCATTACAAACTCCTTTTTTATCGCTATTTCAATCGACTTACTATATCCATCCAACACGTTGTCTTTCCTATCCTAGCGACACCTAACAAGAAGCAGTAACAACTTGAATTTTCTATTCTTTATCAGCCATAGATCCTTCCTCTTCTCCTTTATGCTCCTTCCTTAGTCATATATCCTTCCTCTTCTCCTTTATTTCTTATCCATACTTCAGAAGATTTTTTCATGAATTCTACGTTATTTTCCATAGGACCAACACCTACCAAATTTTCTAAGATGAAAGGTATAGTCGAGGACATTCATGAAATAAGAATTATTTGAGTCACGATGCAAGGTCAGTCAAATAACGTCCATATATATTAAACCCATGCTAGAAAGAAAAAGTTAAATTTGAACTAGACCGAATGCTATAGGAAGGTGTGATAGAACTTGTTGCAGCATCATAACGGATCAGTCCAATTGTAGTGCAAGGCAAGAAAAATTCAGGTGAAGTGAAAATTTGTGTCAACCTAAGGAAATTAAATGATGCCTATTTGCATGATCCATTTCTGATTCCTTTCTCAGATAAAGTATTGGATAATGTGGGAGGGAAATACATTTATTCTTTCACGGATGAATTCTTGGGATACCATCATATAACAACTAAAAGGAGGACCGACACAAGACTATATTTTCCTTAGAGTGGGGATTCTACAAGTACACCATAATTTCATTTGGACTCAAGAATGCGCTTGCAGTTTTTTCTAGAATCGTAGTTGCCGGATTTAAATATTTTATACATAAATTTAATGAAGTCTACTTCGATTACTAGACAATTTTTTGTATTGTAAAAGATCATATAGAGAGCCTCAGAATGATGCCAGAAAAATTTTGCGAGTATCAAATTTCCCTAAATTTGAAATAGTGCATATTTTGTGCACCTTTTGGAGCTCTCTTAGGCCATGTGGTCTGTAATGACAACGTTTTGGTTTATTTAACCAAGGTTGTGATCATCTTGGAATTACCATGACCTACTAGGGTTAAGAAGTTAAGAGAAACGTTAGGACATACTAGATTCTATAGAAATTTTATCAAGGGTTTAATGGAGGTGACTGCCTTGATGGAAAGACTATTGAAAAAGACATTAAGTTTCAGTGGGAAAAATAATTTCAAAAGAGTATATATGTTATATTTTTAACATTAAGCTAGTATAACATTAGGATCTTTAACTGAGAGAACAACAAGCACAACAATCAAACACAAGAGATAATGAACACATTTTTTTTCTTAGGGAAACCATAAATGGAGAAAACCGTGCAAATTCCTCAGACATAGATTCAACACAAAAAGTAAACCCCAAAATAGTAAGATGAACTCCCGACAGCAGTAACCTTCTTTCTATCTATCCCCAGTGTCTTCTCCTTCCTCAAATATGTGCTACAATTGAGTGTGTATGAGTTGTGTACTAAATAGAGAGGCTAGCTCTCTATTTATACTAATCTCGACATGGCTAAAACCCTACTAGGGCCGACCTCTCTAAGAGAGTCTAATAACCCTAGTGCCTTGGAACTGCAGGGAATTTAACCCTTGGACAATAGGAGGGTTACCCAGAATGACTTCACATGACTTGTTTACATTATATATCTTCCTGATCGGAACATCGGGGCATGACATGACTCAAGTACATTACAAATACATCCTGGAATAAACATAGGATTACAATACATAAGAAATAAAAATGAATACATTCCAAAGTAACATATACATCAACACTCCCTCTTAAGTAGGAAGGTATTATCTCGACAAAATTTTCAGCACAAGTCTTCTTCTCTACATCATCTGGGTCATCATCAAGTTCTCATCATGTTCATCTTCAATTCATCTTCATCTCGATATGGATCATTTCTTGATCTAGATCATCATCACTGGATCTAGATCGTCATCACTCGATCTAGATAACCATCATTAAATCTAGATCATCACTTGATCTGGATCACCATTGGGTCATCATCACTAGCTCTGGATCATAGCTCGATCTGGATCATCACTACTAGATTTGAATCTCACTCAATCTAGATCATCTTAGAGACATCATAATTGGATCTAGATCATCATTGGATCATCATCATATGTGCTATCTCATGATTCTTCTTGTCACGAGAAGTTCTACAGAGCCAACCCTTTTTCATGCTAGGTGTAGGCCTACCTCCTTGTAGGTCTTTGGTAGCCCTTACATCTGACCTACTCATCATAATGGCCAGCACTCACATTTGACCTTGACTTTTTATAAAGGCTTAGCACTTACATTTGACCTTGACTCATCAAATAGAAGTAGCCCTTACATCTAACCTAATCGTCAGAATGGCCGGCACTCACATCTGACCTCCTTGTCAGAAAGGTGGTAGCCCTTACATCTAATCATATAGGACCTCATACTATAGTCACATCAGAATGGCTAGCACTCACATCCATAGTTTTAAAAATTGGAATCGAAGTCAGAATCGGTCCAGGGTCAACTCCAAATCGGAATCGGAATCGGTATTGAATCGGCAATAAATTGGTCGATTTAAATTTAATGAATTGGCTTACTAAAAAATACATAAAATATTTAAATTTTAAAGAAAAAAATCATTTTCAAGATTTTAATCCATGATTTCAAAGCTTTAGAGACAAAATATCTGAAGTCTACTCATGTATATACCATATAAGTGTTAATATCTCAAAATGGCACAAAGTGTACTGTGCAATACATATCTAGCAGACTGGAAATGGAACAAAATACATAATCCATGAGGCCTATAGGCCCTAGGTTATATGGCTTGTAGAGTACAAAAATGACATGCTACATAGTTAGCTACATAAGTGACTATTGCACAGTCCACTGTTCAAGTTCCACAGTTTGTTCAAAGTTCAAACTTCACGGTTTAGTGTTTTGACTCCTGAGTTCACCGACCGCTAACTCTCCAAGGTTCTAGGCTTCCATGATGCCAACAAGTTAACAACACATGGAATTGAACGTTGGGGGGTCAGGGGTAGTCACTAAAGAGGTCATAGGTTGGATTAGGTAATTTAGGTTAGGAAAAAAAAATTAAACGAAAAAAAACATTAAAAAAACCTTGATTTTGGAGTGCACAGATCTTCACAAAAATCGGCCGATTTTTGTCATGAATCGGCCGAGCAAACCAGTTCAGTACCAAACTAGCCGATTCGGTGGCCAAACCGGTCAATTTGGTATCAAACCGGTCACCGATCCGATTTTCTCACCGGTTTGACTCGATCAGCCCTTAAATCGGTGAATCGGCCGATTTTGAAACTAGTTTGGCCGATTTTCAAAACTATGCTCACATCTGGCCTATTCGCTAGAAAGGAGGTATCCCTTACATCTATGTAGGATCTCATCCTACATTAGAATTGCATGCACTCACATCTGACCTACTCATCAGAAAGACAACAAACCTTATATCTAATCAAGTGGGAACACATCCCTCAATCACATCATAATGGCCATGCGCTCACATCTGATCATGTAAGACCACATCTTACAATTGTCTTAGAAAGGCCCTCAGTCCAAGACTAAGTATTCCTGGTAACTCACAAGGAAGCTGCCTTCCAAGAATGGAAATAGCCCTTATATTTGATCATGTAGGAACTAATCTTACAGTCATATTAGAATGGCTCAGCACTCATATCTGACATGGAAGGAACAAATCCTCTCACCATGACAAAATGGCTCAGCCCTTACATCTGACCTGCTCGTGAGAATGGCTTTTGGACTCGTCACTTCTCCTTGGAAGGGACCTCGATCCAGAGAACACCAAGCTTCTCCCTGAAGTACTCAAACTTCACTTTGGCTAATGGCTTCATCAACACATCAACTATCTGATCGTCCATCACAATATACTGGAGCTTCACTACACCCTTCTGGACCGTAGCCATGACATATTGATACTTGATCTCGATATGATTCAACTTGTCATGGAACATTGGGTTCTGTAACAACTTCACACAACTCTGGTTGTCATAGTGTATACAGGTAGCATCCAGCTGGAGATCAAATAAATCATATAGTAGCTTCCTGAGCCATACTACCTCACAACTAGTTGAACAAGCTACAACATACTCTACTTTAGCTGTACTCAATGCCACACAAGATTGATTCCTCTTAAACCAAGAGATCACACCTGATCCCATACTGAAGCAACATCCTGAAGTGCTCTTCCTATCGATGGCATTGTCTTCCCAATATGAATCAACATAACCCTCAAGGTTAATCTTCTGATTTGTATCGTACTTGATCTCATAATCAACTGTACCTCTCAAGTATCTTAGAATATTCTTTGCAACGATCAAGTGAACATGTCTCAGATCTGTTAAGAACTGGCTTAAGGTGTTCACAGCAAAGAAAATATATGGTCTAGTGTTCGTCAGGTACATCAAGGACCCAATCGTCTGATGATACATTGTAGCATCAATCAAATCTGATGAAGCATTGCTCAATAGCTTCAAGTTCGATGCCATAGGTGTGGACATAGCCTTGCAGTCCATCATCCCAAACCTTTTCAGGATATCTACTGCATACTTCCCTTGTCCAAGGGAGATTTCATCTACACTTTGCCATAGCTACATACCTAAAAAATAATGCGTCATACCCAAGTCCTTCATTTCGAAATCAATAGCAAGCTTTATCTTTGTATCAGCAATCAACCCATCCATACCTATCACAAACAGATCATCTACATATAGTAGGATCATGACTGGGTTGCCATCTTCAACCTTGTAGTAAAGGTTGGAATCTGCTTTACTCTTGGTAAAGCCCAAACTGGATAAAAAGATGTCAATTTTTTTGTACCATGTCCTGGGTGCCTGTTTCAAACTATACAAGGCTTTCTTCAATTTGCATACATGAGACTCTTTGTCATGTGTCTCAAAACCAAGTGGTTGTTCTACATACACTTCCTCTTCCACTATACCATTCAAGAAAGCATTATTGACATCCATTTGGTGTATCTTCCATTTCATCACTACAGCCAAGGCAAGTACTGGTTTGATGGAAGTGTATCTAGCTATAGGTGCAAAGGTTTCTTCATAATCTATTCCTTCTTTCTGTAAGAAACCCTGAGCAACAAATATTGCTTTATATTTCTCTATGCTACCATTTGCAGCATGCTTGATCTTGTAGATCCATTTGTAAGTTACAACTGACTTCCTTTCTGGTCTTGGGACAACATCCCAAACATCATTCTTCATGATCAATTGATATTCTTTGATCATATCATCCTTCCATTCTTTCCATTATGCCACTTCTTCATAAATGGAAGGTTCTTTATCAATGAAATCACATAGTAATGCTACATACCCGGAGCAGGATCTGGTCCTTTTTATTTCTCTATGATTCTCTTTTGGAGCACCATATTTTTCTACACTGTGGATAAGTTCCCGTACCCAAGTAGGTTACCTCTTAAGAGGATTCTTCTCTGGAGGTGGATCTATAGGTCTTTGTGGTTGTTCAAACTCTGGATCTTCCTCTTGAGTTTCTTCATTTATGGTTGTATCATGAATTCTGGGTGCTTTTGCTTCTTTGTATTTTTTAGCAGGTTTCTTTCTGGATTTGTTGTAAGCTATGTCTTCATCAAGTGTCACATCCCTGCTGATGTCAATATTCTTGTATCCTGGGAAATATATTCTATAAGCCTTCGAGCTTTCAGAGTATCCCACAAATATACCCTTCTTTCTTGAAGGATCTAATTTTGTTCTCTTTTCTTTTGGAATGTGTATGTACACAGGACAGCTGGATATTCTAAGATGGCTGAATTCTGGATTTTCACCAAAGACGACTTCTTCAGGAGTCTTGTTCTTGAATACTCTATGTGGATTATGGTTATGTACATACCCTCCTGTTCTGGCAACTTCCACCCAAAGATGCATAGGAAGATATTGATCATGAAGCATTTTTCTTGTAGCTTCCATGATAGTTATATTCTTCCTTTCTGCAATTTCATTATTTTGTGGATTATAAGGAGTGGACAACTCCCTCTTAATCCTCGAGTCTTTGGATAAATCTTTAAATTCATTAGATGTGAATTCTCCGCCATTATCTGATTGAAAAGTATTGATATTCTTGTCTGTGTGATTCTCAATCAAGGCTTTGAATTCCTTGAACTTTCTGAATACTTCATATTTGTTATTCATGAAGAAAATCCATGTCTTCCTAGAAAAGTAATTAATAAAAGAAACATAGTATAAATACCCTCTTAGTGAGCTTGATGACATAGGACCGCATACAACGCAATGGATGATTTCCAAGATTCATTTTGATTTGCTTTTGCTACTTGGAAATTCCTTCTTTGTATTCTTTCCTTTCGCACATCCTTTTCAGAACCCATCATGTTTTGATTGAATTTCTAGAAGACCTTCAATAGCTTTTCTTGCAATTGGTAGTGCTCTGTAATGCACATGTGCAAGCCTTCTATGCCAAAGTTCATTTGGCTCTACTGTGTCATGGACCAAGGCTTGTTCTGGATGGCCCTTCAATTTATATAGACCTCCTTCTTGTTCCCCAATCACCACTGCATCATTAATAGTCTTTCCCTTTGGCCACATGATGACTTGGCCATCTATGAATGCAACCCTCATGCCCTTTGCATCTAATGTAGATATGGAGAGAAGGTTCTTCTTGAGTCCTGGTACAAACAATACATCTTGCATCCTCATAGACTTTCGAAAGTCTAGTTTATAAGAAGATTCCTCACTACCTTTTATTGGATATTGGTAGTCATCTCCAAGCTTCACCTTGTGAGGTGATTCATGTTCTAAAAGTTTCACAAAGGAATCTTTGAATCCTATCATATGCTTGGAATCCCCACTGTCTATAAGCCAATCATTGCTTCCATGTGTGATATTTCCCACAGTAGCAGAAAACAAGACATATTCTTCATCACTTGAAGAGTCTTCACTTTCGTATCTAGTTTTCTTCTTGGATGGTTCATCATCCTCTGCAGTATGAGTATTATGTCTTTTCTTGTTGCCCTTTTTCTTATTTTGTCTTTTAGGACAATCCTTTTCAAAGTGTCCTACTTCATCACAAGTATAACATCTGCCTCTAGACAAATATTTTCTAGAGTTAGTTTTAGAAAAATGCTTACCTCTGGAGTGATGAAAACTTCTTTTGGTTTTCTTGGAATGTACTATGAGAGCTTGATATTCACTTCCCATCTTCTCTTCTCTCATTGCTATCCTAGATTCTTCTTGAGAGCATTCTTCCCATAATCTGCTGAAATTGACTAACTTCTTTCTGGCACATATCCCTTGAATAAAGGAGTCCCATGATCTAGGGAGACCATGCAAGGTGGTCATTAGAATCTCATCATTTTCCATTTCTTGATCTACTACTTGCAGTTGTTCCTTAATTTCAGAAACGCTTGTGAAGTAAGACTGGATGGTTTCTGCATTCTGAATCTTGACATTCTTCAGTTGGTTTCTAAGAGTCATCTTCCAATTTATGTTCTTCCCTTCAAACAATTTAGCTAGGGATTCAAACATATCTTTAGGTGTCTTTAGGGAGGACACCTATGGTTTGATATGATTCTTGATAGAATCAACAATGATTCTCTTTTCCATAACCATCTTCTTCTTGTGTAAGGCCTTAGCCTCATCTCCCTCTGTAACTAGAACCTCCTCATTGATGTAGGAGTCCAACTCATTGTCTTCCAGGACTAGGGAGATCCTATACTTCCAGGATCAGAAGTTATCAGCTCCCTCAATATTTTCATCAAGATTGGTATAATGAGACATCTTAACTAAGAAACTCAAATGGAAATACAAAATATTTAGATATTACTAGTTCAAGATGTCGGATCTAGTTTTGTAGCTGAAATTCTACAATGCTGGTTTAGAAGAAGATTACGGTTTTTATTTTCTGGAGTTCTGTCCAACCAATTGCTTTGAAATTGATCCCTAACTTTGATTTTAGGGAGGAGATCAACTCAAGTCTAGGCTCACTGAAAAATTCCTCTTCTGTGAAAATCCCTAATTTTCGATAGTAGTGTCGGGTCCAAAACTGAAAAACCTTAGAACTGGATTCTGCATCGACAGAAAGATGTGCCCTAAGGACGAGATTTATTCCAACCTTATTTTTCTGAAAAACTATGGAGAGATATCTACAAAGTAGGAATCCCTAGTTCCCGCAACTGTACAATGTCTCTTTCTCAGGTTAGCTCCAATACCATGTTAGGTTTTTAACATTAAGCTAGTATAACATTAGGATCTTTAACTGAGAGAAGAACAAGCACAACAATCAAACATAAGAGACAATGAACACAGTGTTTTTTCTCAAGGAAACCATAAATGGAAAAAACCCCACAACTTCCTCAGAGATAGAATCAACACCAAAAGCAAACCCCAAAATAGTAAGATGATCTCCCGACAACAGTAACCTTCTTTCTATCTAGCCCTTCTCCTTCCTCAACTATGTGCTACAATTGAGTGTGTATGAGTTGTGTACTAAGTAGAGAGGCTAGCTCTCTATTTATACTAATCTTGACATGACTAAAACCCTACTAGGGATGACTTCTCTAGGAGAGTCTAATAACCCTAGTGCCCTGGAACTGCAGGGACTTTAACCCTTAGACAATAGGAGGGTTACCCACAATGACTTGACATGACTTGTTTACATTATAAATCTTCTTGATCGGAACATCAGGGCATGAAATGAATCAAGTACATTACAAATACATCCCATAATAAACATTAGGTTACAATACATAAGAAATACAAGTGAATACATTCTGAAGTTACATATACATCAACAATAGACAAGGTAAAGAACAAGATGGCTACTACACCAATACTTGTCTTTCGAGACTAGAACAAAGGGTTCCATGCTTATGCCAATGCATCATCTATTGTGATCAGCATGGTACTCATGCGGCCGGGTGAAGGATCAATTGATCACCCCATTTCCTTCGCTACCAGAAAGTTATCAACAACAGAGAAAACTTATACCACAACGAAGGGTTAGCAATGGTATATGCGCTGCAAAAATTTAGACACTATTTATTAGGTTCACATTTTAAGATGTAGAATGACTATTTGACACTAAACTATTTGATCAATAAGCCAGGTATGGGGGGGAAGATATGTCGGTGACTTCTCCTCTTGCAGGAATTCAATTTTATGATAATTGTTAAACCCAATTATTTGAATTTGGGGCCATACTATAAACTTTCCTTTAAAGAAAAACTAGGGATAAAATAATATATTTAAATTTAACTGAAATAACTACACATAAAATTATTTACAATATGTAGCGAAATATAAAACTGAGAACCATTACAACATTAATCACATCGATCGAAATGACACAAACATTTTTTGGTAGAAACCCCTAGAAAAAACCAAAGATGGGAAAACTAGTGCATAAGTATGAGAGGATATTTTATTAAGAAAATGAATAGATTTAAAAATATGAGAAAATTGATTTATTCCCTAGATGGAAAAATAAAAACACCTAAAAATCATTGAGAAAAACCCGTGAGATGGCACAGTTCCAGAGGAATCTTGTTGATGTATGGTGTACCTTCTCCAAATTATCCTATCTCTCTCCTCTGCAATTTAGTGTTGTCTTCTTGAGTTAGTGCTCCTCCATATTCTTTTCCAAAATTATCTCTCACAATTCTTCCTCCATCTCTATTAGAATGCAACTGTGTCCTCTACATCGATTGGCCTTGCTTTTATAAATTTAGGTAAAGAGAAAACCCTAATTTCTGTTTCACTTTAACTAGTGTTTAAGTAAAGTTAATTTAGATCACTTTAATTTATTTCGCAAAGTGGACTTAGGAAAAGTAAATTAAACACAATTCATTTCCTAATTTAAGTCTTCTGCATCCAAGGACACTTGCATGCAAGAATACCTTCCTTGTTTTCGATATTTTAACACTCCCTCTCAACGAGGAAGGGATTCGACAGCAACCCCAATTTATACTTGAAATTCAGGAAACTATGTATGCAAAGTTCCTTGGAGAAAATTTCCACCACATGCTCATATTTTTGTATATACTCCAACCATATCATTCCTCTCTGAACACAATCTATCAGGAAGTGGTACCTGATGTCTATGTGTTTGCTTCGATCATGGAATACTAGATGTTTAGATAGGATGATTCCACTTTGATTGTCATAGTGAACTACTATATCCTCTACCTCACACTCGAATAACCCAAAAGTTAACTTCCTCATCCACATACCCTCATAAGAAGCCATGCTGGCTTCCATGTACTCAACCTTTGCCAAGATCAATGCAACTGATTTCTTCTTCTTGCAGAACCAAGAAACAACCCTTGATCCAATGTTGAAACAACAACCTGATGTACTCTTCCCATCATCTACACATCTTTCCTAGTCAGCATTTGTGAAACCTATTCACTACACACTCCCCCTATGATCATAAACCAATCCATACTCCACTATACCTTTGATGTAGTGTTATCACTCGAGGAAACTCCTCTAGGTTGTAGCTCGAGGATGCCTGGTAAATTAAAATGTTTTTAGCTTTTTCTAAGATGAACCAAGTCAGGTGACCTATACAACCTACCACTCTCAAGACATGCATGAAGTTCACTCAATTACAAGGATTTTAGTTACAACTTGTTCAGTAGTTTGACAATAAGGTGCAGGGATGGAGAACTCATCAAGCTGGTAGACTTACACACAAAACATATGCATATAAATGGCTAGATCCTGGTAAGGATGGTACTTATAAATCAAATCACATTAACTCACCAATAGGATGACAACTATTAGCTATTAATCAACTTGAAAATAACCTAAATACACATTCAGGCATAAGTACCGTAGAGATAAAGATGATGGCTGAAAAAATCATAACAAAAGAGCTTATATTTCAGAATGAACAAGACAAGAAGCTTGAAAATAAAATCAGCTTATAAATCCCCAAATTCAAACCATTTTTATCAAATCGATCTTAGCATTTATAGCCTTTTTACAAAAGTACAGATCCTGCAAATTTGATCTGTTTTCACAAAAATACTCAAAAGTGATAGTTTTTCCAAATTAGGGTTTGAAAACCTACCTAAATATTTGTCTAACTATGATGAAGATGTAGTTCACTAATTGAATGTTAAATAAATGAATTAGTTTCTAGTGATCACTATTGTTGGTCCACTGTAAATTAGCCGCCAAAAGGCAGTGTTTCGGCGATTAACTGACATGATCTTTCTTACTTAATCTGCTAGAATGTTCTACCCTATAACCGTGGTCGGTGATCGAAATCTTTAACCACTAATGATCAGAAATTTACACCTGAATGATGCCATAGTGTCATCGTTTCAAACCACTAACATCGTGACAGTTAAGTAACGGTGACCAAAATCTCTAGCCACTAAAACATCAGAATCTCCAACCACTAATGTGTCAACGATCGGAACCTCAAGCGTGAATGATTGGAACTTTACACTTGAATACTTCCGCTGTGTCGACGTTTCAAACCAAAAATGTCACAATGGTTAAGTATCAGTGATCAGAAGCTCTAGCCACTAAAACATCGGAATCTCCAACCGTTAATTATCAGCGATCAGAAGCTCTAAGTACTAAGGATCAGAACTTTACACCTAAATGTTGCTGCAGTTTCAGCGTTTCAAATTACTACTGTCGCGACGATTGAGCATCGCCGATCGGAAGCTATAACCACTAATGCGTTGGTGATCGAAACCCCAAAAATAAACGTGTCAGCGCTTTAAACCATGAACCTATCAGCAATCAAAACCCCCAAACTAAAACACGTCAGTGCTTTAAACCGTAAGATCCTTCATAGTGTTGGTCATATAGAGGACTAAACCTCTGAAACATTGTCGTCGTAGAGGACTAATCCTCCGAATGCTGTCAAAAAATGTTCTTTTGATTTTTAGTGCATATGTTGCACCCCTTTCTAATATACCAAAGACAACTCTTTTCGGTGGCTAATGAGATGTTTTGAGCCTTGCCTAAGCCACCAAAAGCTACAACTTGTGAAATTTTTACCCAAATAAAAAACAGAACTGTCAGTGATATTCACATCCTTTGTTACATGAGTTACATTCTTGATACTATCAAAATAAATTATTTTGGGAGATAACATCTGGCTCCTATTTGGGGATGGGAACCTCCCAGCAAGATCCCAAGAACCCTAGACCAAAAATGCCTTTCCCTAAAAGAAACTAAGTAACTTAACACTATCATCTATTGTTCCATTGGGCATGGAGTTTATTCTGAAAGCAAAACAACCTACTATCTACTAATTTACAATAACAAGGCCTCAAAGCCTCAAATAAAATAGAGTTTCAAGAACCTCCCATTCATTGGGTCCTCAAATACCTCTTCACCTTCCAAATTCTCCAATTTGAAGGTGTTATTCTTCTGTACCTGGGCTATAACAAAAGGGACAATCCATAAATAGTCAAATTTTCCATTGTTTCCCTTGTCTTGTCTGACAGCATCCCACTTGAGGACCCAATATCCAAACCGAAAGTTGTCTACTTTGGCTCTTTTGTCAAACATGCCCTTTATTCTCTGTTGATAAGCATCTTCTTTTCTTACAACTTGCTTGCTTATTTGCTGTAACTCTACCCAATCCATCATCCTTTTAACCATATCATTTGGTTCATCTTCCTCTTCCTGAAATAACTTTGCCACTGGAAGGATGAGCTGGATGGGAAAAATGGCCTTAGTGCCATAAACTAGCTTGAATGGAGAAGTCCCTATGGATCTTTTGTCTGTTACCCTATCAAACCATAAAGCAAACTTAAGCTTTGAATCCCAGCTTTTCTTATTTGTCTCTAGCAGTTTCCTGATGATTCTAACTAAGCTTTTGTTTGATGACTCAGCCAGGCCATTGCCTTGGGGATAATAGGATGTGGAGTGCATTAGTTGAATAGCCATTGATTCACACATTGTAACTAATGCCCCAGCCTTGAAAGTTAGTGCATTATCAGTTACTAGCCTTACTAGGAAGCCAAACCTGCTAAAGATATTCTCATATAAAAATCTAATGATGACTTGATGAGTGGCATTCCTGGTGGGTATTGCTTCTATCCATTTGCTAAAGTAGTTAGTGGCTACTAAGATCCATTTATGCTGTCCACTGGAAGATGGATTCATTTCACCTATGAAATCTAGACCCCATTACCGGAAAGGCCCATTCACCACAATAGGCCTAAGGGGCAAGGACTTGAGCTGCTACTTCCCTATAAATCTTTGGCATTGATCACAAGCCCTTAAAAAAGTGCATACATCCGCAAAGAGAATTGGCCAATAATACCCTACTCTTAAGATCTTTTGGGCTGTGGTTTTCCAGTAGTGGTGGCCCCCACATGTGCTAGAATGAAAATGATGCATGACCTGCTCTGCTTCTTCTTTATCTAGACATCTTAGCAACATTCCAGACTAATCTCTCCAGTACAACTGTTTGTCAATTATGCAAAACTCAACAAATTTCATTTTAAGAGCTCGTACTTGGTTAGGAGTGAGATCAGGAGAAACTTCTAATTTTTGAAAGAATTGAATGATACTTGAGTACCACTCACAAGAATATATGTTCTCAGGTACTGATGGAATCATGATGGAATGCCATTTTGATCTTGATTTACTCATGTTTTTGCTGTTACCATAGTCCACCCCTTTGTTCATTTGACACGTGAAATTTATTCCCATTAGTTCATAGTTTTCTTTGGCCATGAGTTTGGCCAGACCTAGTCCCTTTACCAACTTTTTGGGTTTCACATTTATATCAAACTCAATGAGTTTGGAAATCCACCTAGCCCTCTTGCCATCAATTTCTGGGTGAGTCAAAACATCCTTCGCAGTAGCTAAAGGGACATATGCAATGACCTTTGTATGGAGAATGTAGATTCTGAAAGTTTTCAAAGATTTTATGAGAGCATAAGCCTGCTTCTCAATTGGGTCATACTTCATCTCAGCATCTCTCAGGGTTTTGCTGAAGAATGCAATTGGATGATCAAGACCCTTCCACTATGTCATAAGATGGAAAAGAGAAAGTATAAAAATCCTTGGTGTAGTTGGTACTAATTAGGGTTGGGGCCTCCATGATAGCTTTCTTAATGTGTTCAAAATATTTTCTTTCCTAGTCAGTCCATTTCATTTCTGCATCCTTTTTTAGCATGACTGTTATGTTCTTTACCATCTTAGAGAAATTAGGAATGAACCTCCTGACAAAGTTTATCTTGCCTAAAAAGGAATGAATGTCTCTTTTTGACCTTGGTATTGACATATTTTGGATTTCTTCCACCGTTACCGGATCAATCTTTACACCTTTAGCTGAGACTATGTGGCCTACGAGCTTTCCTTCATTGAGTGAAAACTGCAACTTCTTGGGGTTCAGTGATATTCCATACCTTCTACACTTCATAAAAAATCCCAAAGAACCAGTACAATCCAAGGCATGTGAATAGATGTAGGTTGAAGTCGAACATGGAGCGGATTCAATAGATTGTCAATCAATAGGGGATAATCAACAACTGAAGCAGAGGAATTCACCAATAATGAAAGTGAATCCTGAGGTACAATTGTCAAAACTGTAGGTCTTCGTCATCAGGAAGTGTTGATGCGAAACCGTACTGTGATAAGGAATGCAATAGATCCTCCAACGGATCACAAGAGTGACTAGGAACTGGGTAATGGAAGGGAGACACAAGTGATAATAGATATGATAATGATGGGATCAGGATATAGATCAGACATTGAGTTAAATCCTTGAACAATGATCATGACACAAAGATGACCCAAGGTAGCTTTTAACTTTATAGATAGAACAACTAGACTTATCTGTCATGTAGGAGACATGATCAGATTCCCCAGGTAGAACTAACAAAAGGAGGAGTAATAAACTCGAATTAATAGCTGAACTGAAAGTGAAAACTGAGACATCACTATTAGAAAAGACGGAGAGTGCTATGTTCAAGGATGACATGCTGCCACTAACTGAAAACCAAAAGAAAAATTCTTGCTTACCTTTTCTGTTAAATTTTAACAAGTCCAGGAAAGTCAACTCAAGAGTCTCTTCATTTTTTAACAAGCTTGAAGAGAATAGGGAATATTGCTTGATAGTGTCACTGATTCATGGATTTAATGAGCTCGAACTAGTACATGCTCAGTTGGTGTTTTCACATTTAGAGAGTCTGAAAACTCCAAAGAAGACTCTAGGGGGGTCCTTTTTCATCCAATTTAGTATTTTGAATCCAGAAAAGTATAAAACATACCACAGAATAACTCTCTTAACTTCCATAGAAGAAAAGGTGAACATTTTTCATACTTAGTCAGGGAGGTCTGAAAAAGGTTAAATTACCACCTACCCAACGCTCCTTCAAGAGTAGCATATAGCTTGAGTTTTACGAGTTTGAAGGAAAGAAAGGTCACTCAGAAATATCCATTTGAGTACAAGAAATGGGGCTTACAACAATAAACTTGACACCTTGTTCTTAGTGTTTAACGAGCATGGCAAAGACATAAAGTACACTTGAAATCTTTTTCATGTTTAGGTCTAAAGCATGAAAAAGGGAAAACTAAGATCATACTGGGTGTTCCTTTTCCATAAATTTAGTCCCTCATGTCCGAAAAAGTGATAAACCTATGCCTGAGAATACTCTTCTCAATTCTGTAGAAAAGAGAGTGATCCTTTCTTGTATTATTCTGCATGATCCGAGAAAGAGATAACCTACCACCAATGCAGATGCCCATTCACATATTCTTAACGAGCTTGAATGGAAAATTTAACTTGGAAGTCAAGTCTTTTTTAAGGAGTCAGACCGGGGCCTAAAGAAACTCCATAAGGGAGGGGAGTCCTATAAAGGGATAGCTTGTAAAAAGATACCAAAATGAGGCTCCATTTGGTGTGAAAAATAGCTAAAAGGATTCCCATGTACCTAAGACAACTGCAACATGAGTATCGAAAGACAACATAGGTTATAAATTAGGATACTATTGAAAGGAAGGCCCTATCCACAGAAGAACAACGGTAAAGACAAGGAGCTAATGGTTTAAAAATACCATAGTTTGTGGTTAAAATGTTGATTGCTAATTTTAAGATGGAATAAGTATAGATGCAAAATGCATGTGAAATGACGAAAAACCATCCTATATGAGGAAAAAACGCCTTGGAACGATGATAAAACTATTACAAGGAAAAAAGATATGGTATTAGTTGAATGAATTATGAATTATAGGAAAAAACACACTTGGGAAATATAATTTCTATAAATAGTTCAAAAACATAAATAAAACTCACCATTTTGAATTTTAGCCATAAAAGACAAGTTTTCACCTTTACCTTTAGGTGATTGGTGTGTAAAATCTAGTGGACCAAATCCAATTCTGCAAGTGTCTGGTAAGACTACACCCCAAGCTCTTTAATCTGATCCTAGCAAATTTCAAAATTGAGTCGAAATTCTATCTTTTTTAGCACCCTTAAGCAAGGAATGATGTGTACGTGGGTTTTCTATAGTGAAACTCATGTACACACGTTCTATACGTGAGTTTCACAAATGTCAGTCGCGTACAGTATGCGACATGCCTAACTAGACAATCGTGTACGCTACGTGAAGGGGAAACGAAGTATGTAGGGTCAAAATTTTGAATTTTTACATGAAACTAAAGGTTTGCAATGCTTGTTTTACTAGGTTTGAAGATGATGCTTGAGTGGAGGGAGCATGAGCATGAAGATATGGATCAAGAAGCACTCCAGGATGCACCCACTATGAATGTTTTACGTTCAAGTGGATTATTAAAGTTTTTTTGTACATCACCTATGCGAGCCAATGTCTTCTTGCTAGATTTCATGATAAATTACTGGGATCATGATCTGGGCATGTTTGACCTTCAAGGTGAATCCTTGGATATTACTTCAAAGGATATCTATTTCATTATTTTCCTATCATGACGAGGAACTCTAGTCAACTTGGAGGGCATTGGCAGAGGAAGTGACCCTTTAAGTGTCCAAAACTCCATTGACATATACTGCACACCAGGTACCCAAAAGAGAGGGAGTTGCATCCCTATTGAACACATACATGATCTTCCTCTACAAGTATTGACAAGTACCATAGTGAGGGTTGCAGAATCATCTTCTCTTCATCTTTCAAGACGGAACTAGATGAGGTTAGCAGTGGATTGTATGTAGGGGGGCCTATATGATTCGTGATTGAGAGTGATCCTGATTATGAGGAAATAGTTCTCTGACTGCAAGAGAGGAAGGAGAAAGAAATTTGGATATTCTAGCATACTACTAGCCTTCTTCGAGAGAGAGTTCCGGGATTGAGCCCTACAGTACCCCTACTAGTTCATTCTCCTCGTCAGCCTAGGCTGAGTAGATGGGGAGATATCTTCCTCCACCAGGGAGGAGGTGGTTCAATGCAGAGTGTATATGATGATAACTTCTACTTTTTGTGGGAGCGACCAATTCTAGCACTGGAGCGGTTTCCATATGCTGAGATAGATTTCCATGGTGATCCAGACCTTGTTCTCCCTCTAGAAGGAGCATGGGGAGAGTTAGGTAATTTTTTATTTTCAAATTTTAATTTTTTTATGAATTTTAAATATAGAGATATATACATATGTATAAGAGTTTAGATCCTATAAACATGTAAAAATGCAGATATTGCTCTAGTTCGCCCTAAAGGGAATCCACACATGTATGTGCATCCTATTTTAAGAGAAGACTAGGGGATGATTAGGGTTCTTCAAGGGAAGTTGGCCAGGCTTACCCAAAGAGTACCCACCTTACAGATTGAGCACATCCCAGCCATCATGTAGGAGTTTGTGGTTGGTGTAACAGCTATCTGGATATGCCTTTTGAGGCAGGTAGCTAGAGTAGTTTTAGTATACATAGATGTTGTTGAGGCTGCTAAAGCCGAAGAGGCTGAAGAATCCAGAGTAAAGAAGACCAAGGGGACTAGGGTGGTCCAGCTTAGATCTAGGGCATTTGATGGACTATGATCCATATTTTGTATATTTTTTCTATATTATACAGTTATGATTGGATCTGACAATTAGAGACTCGACCTCTCTATGGACAGAGATTCACATACATACATACATATATATATATATATATATTGTCAGTTATTTACAAATGTTTTTTTATGTGTATGCTATATATTTTTATTAAAAATGTGTTAAATGCCAATCCAAGATGTAATTAGCGTATGCATCAGTTAATGAATTTTGATTCCTTGGAATATGATTGAATGTAATGAATGCAAAATTTATTTTCAATAACCTAACTTGCTTAAACTGACGCAATAGAATACGGTTCTGCACCTGATAAGCTCGATTGAGCTAGGAAGCCACCAGTTGAGAGTCCAGTTGGACTTCCAACTGAGTGATACCACTTGACAAAGCATCCTATAGAATCTCAATTACAGCCCTATACTCAGTGACATTATTAGTAGCAGGACGTAAGCAAGCCCCTCCTGAGGAAACTAATTTTCTTGAGGGAGAATAAATTACCCATGCCGCTGAAGCTAGATTACAAGTGCGGCAACTAGTGCCATCAGTGAAATGTACAAATATCTAAGAATACATCTAAAAAAACCAACAGATGGTATAAAAAACACAAACCAACAAACTAGTGTACATAAAAATACATACAATAAAAATACAAGAAAAAGCGTTAAGCCTAAGCATAGTACTTTTTCAAGTAGAGCCCATTTCTAGGCTCAAGCAACTTATTCCCATCAAAATAAATTAACTCATATGTGCCCTTCTTTAAGAACTTCGACACGACATAAGGCCCCTACCACATGGACTTGAATTTTCCTGTCCCCAGGGGTTCTTTGTCTTGATCCCAGAGAAAAACAAGTTCCCCCTTAGAGAACACATGGATAACTATTTTCAAGGACGACATTTAACATTTAACCGGGGTAACAACTTCCACTCTATGAATGAGTTGGAAGGGGGAGAAACCCATATCATTTTTTACATTAGTTCGATATGCCCAAAGTACGGGGTATAGCATGATATGTCAGTTAGAACGGGCTGTATGAATAGTACGTTTGAGGATAGTATTCAAAGTTTTATTAATAGCCTCAACCTGACCATTTGCTTGAGGATAGTACGAAGATGAATGTTCTGGTCTAAATCCAAGCATAGTGGTCAGTTCCATCATCATGCTATTTCGAAAATGACTGCCATGGTTAGTGGCAATCACCTTGGGTATAGCAAACCGTGCTATAATTTGATTGAACACAAAAAAAAGATGTGGTTTCCCTATCGACTTTGAAGGTCAGCATTTCCTCTACCCATTTCGTAAAATAGTCCATAGTGACAATAATATATTTTTTCCCCCCCAGTCGAGGCTGGGTTACATGTCACGTAATCAATCCCCCAATTTATGAAGGGGGCCATCGAGACAACCGAAAATAACAGAGCGGGATGTGACCACATTTTTCTAGTGTAAAGCTGACAAGGATGACAGTGCTTCACAGCTTCCACACAATCCTTAAAGATCGTGCACCGGAAATAACTGGCACATAGTATCTTCTGGGCCATTGCAAACCCAGATAAATGACACCCACACGCTCCACTATGGGAATCA
Source organism: Pseudotsuga menziesii (assembly GCA_001517045.1). NCBI lineage: Eukaryota > Viridiplantae > Streptophyta > Pinopsida > Pinales > Pinaceae > Pseudotsuga > Pseudotsuga menziesii. The sequence goes on along the minus strand of LPNX010359953.1, from coordinate 541,186 downwards.
TTCAGGAAAATATCCATTTCCTCATGGGTAAGACATCAACGCAAAAAGGAATCTACCCCTATGATATAAAGTATCTCCTATGATGAGGTAGTTCTTAGCATGAACGCGTAGTTTATGTCGTTCCTCCCACAAAGAAGCTGTAGGATACTTAAAAGTCTGAAGATATATAAGTATATCTCTGTACCAGGGGTTAGAGGTGGATACCAAGAAGATATGCTCATATGGTAATGAGTCTTCTTCAATGACTACATCTTCTTCCGTTGGAAATTCTGCTATAAGCTCAGCAAAAACTAAGGATTTTTTAGATTTAGCGAACTGGAAAATCAAGTCAAACTATTGGAGAATGACTATCCATTTTTTGAATTTTCCCCCAATAATCTATCGTGACAAAACATATTGAAGAGGATTAACATCCTCCACTACAGTCGTAGTCCTCAATAAGATGTAGTGACGTAGCCTCTGAACAGTATAGACAGCTGCTAAGGCCAAATTCTTGACGTGGGAGTACTTGAGTTCAGGTCTGGATAAATCATAGCTAAGATAGTAAATGACATGCTCTTGGAGATTATCATCCTCCTAGACCAAGACTACCCCAATGGTCGACTCGGACGCGGCCAGATACAATATAAAATCCCTAGAGTAATCTAGAAGACGCAGTAAAGGTGCCGACAACAAATATTTTTTCAACGCCTTGAAAGTGAGTTGTGCAGTTTCATCCCATACAAATGGGGTGCCCTGTTTTAGCAGGCGCATGAAACATTTGATAATATTGGCATAGTTTATGAGGAAACTTCGAACAAAATTGGAGTTTCCCTGCAGGATTTGAAGTTGCTTGATAGAATGAGGAGGAGGCAGATTTACAATAGCCTCTACTTTTAACAGATCCACCTAAATTCGTCTATTAGAAACAATGAATCTGAGCAGTCTCCCTAAATCAGCACAGAACATGAACTTGTGGGGATTCAAACGGATCTTATAGTATCTGCATTGCTCAAATATCAACCTTAGGTGATTTGGATGGTCAATCCTCTTACGAGAATGTGCATAAAGATCATCGAGGTAAGGTTCGACAATGGCTTCAATATCATGGAAGGCGAAGTTCATTGCCCATTGAAAGGTTTCCCTAGCATTTTTTAATCCGAAGGGAATTTTTTTGTATGCAAAGGTACCTCAAGGACAAATCAAAGCAGTTTTATGTTCATCTTCTGGTTTTATTTGAATTTGATTGTATCCGGAGAAACCATCCATAAACGAGAAAACTTCACTTCCCGTGCAAGCATCTATAATTTGATCTATAAACGTTGTGGGATAGTTGTCATTAGGACAGGCTTTCTTCAAATATCGAAATTCAGTACAGACGTGTATGGTCCCTTGCTTCTTATCAATAGGAACTGGGTTGGATACCCATTTTGTTAGAGCTATGGGATAAATAAAACCATCTTTCAACAATTTTTGAACTTCAGCCTTCATAGCCGCCACTTTACGCGGGTTAACAAGTGTTAACTTTTGTCGAACAGGTTTAGAATTAGGGCATGTTCGCATCTCATCCTCAACTATCGATGGATCAATGCCTGGCATCTCCTCATATGACCAGGGGAAAACGTCATGGAATTCCTTGAACAAGGACATATAGATTGCAATCTCTTCAAGAGAGTAGTTTACACTGATATGCATATTTTTGACAACGTCAGGATTTACAGAGATGTTGATAGGGATAGTAGCGGAAATATTTTCCATATTCCCCTCAACAAACATTCCTTCCTTTGGTAAGGGATTGATCGGTATATCAACATCATCTTCCAGTCTCATATGAAACTCTTGATTCTCTGTCTTGCTTAGCTTTGGAAGAAAATAGGATCAATGATGGAGATCTTTGCAGATCTTATCATGTTTGCACATGGTTTCCAAAATGGATTCATCAGAAGGTAAAACCATATCTAAACAATCCATAGAATGCAAAGAGTTTTCTGCCCAAGCACGCAAATAGATCTCTTCCAGGTCCTCGGAGGCTGTGAAAGGGTTTGGAAAGGGATCGATAGTGGTTTTATTGATATCTTGGTAAGACACTTCCACTACCTGTAAGGGAACTTCTGGTTCATGGGGGAATGGAGAACCCAAGGATCATTCCTATCAACAACCGTGGCTATGGACTTCCCCACACTAGTAGAACCTATATAGTTAATCGGGGCTGGAAGATCAAATGTGCCCATCAATGATGCGTACATTCCAACCCCCAAGCTTTGAGTAGCAGGTTTCACCTGATCAACCAATGGTAGTATGATGTCCCAAGTCTGTTGTGCAGACCTAAACACTATCTAATTCTGTAATTTAAATTACAATTTCTGAACTTTGAATCAAACCACTCAGAGCCTCTTCGGACAGGGAAAATCAAGGGTTTTTTCGAGGAAATTTTTTAGGCAAGAGGAGTGAGCAGAGGTAAGAAAACAAATATATTTTAGGAATATATTTTTCTCTTCCCTAACACATTTATATCTGGTTCCATTTAGGTTTCAGAATCTGTTATGCGGAAACCTACTTCCACGCTTCTAGGCAGCCAAACCATGAAACTAGGAAGAGTAGTTCAGCCTTTTTTAACCAGGGGATTGGGTAAGTTGATTATGTATTTGATACAAATTTATATTACATTATACAAAGGTTTATGAAGGTAAATAACATATTTGGGAATTTTAGGAAACTAGTCCCTTGGACTGCACTCTAGGCTCGGGTTTTGGGTCTTCCAGACATATGGATAAGGTTAATAAAACTCAATTTCAGACTTGGAAGGTGTTCAATATGAACTTAATGAATACTCAGAAGTAAAATAAATAAAATCATAAACTTTTAAGTCCTTTAATCCATTCAAAATCTAAAGCTAGTCATTTTTCAATGCATTTCTAGCTCGGGGGTGGAAATGCTTCTCTAGAGTAAATCAGATATATTCAAAACTATGTAATACTTGCAAAAAGGTAAGAATACATTATTTCAGAGAATTAATTACTGAATTCAATCTCATGGGACTTTCATATCTTTACTCATTAATTTAGTCTTCATTACAAGGCTAGAAAACTAGAATTGGAGTTAGACATTGTAATGGAAAACTATTAGAACATTACAGAAACTTTGGAACTATTAGGAGACTAATATTAGGGACTGATGATAACCTCAATTAATGGCAGATATCCATATATCACTCTTCATCACTTCATATCATCAATCAGTCATAAAAGGAGGAAATCTTGAAGATATCTCTGATATTCGAATGGAGGAGTGTCCCAATCACTCTAATGTGCTACACTAAAATGTAAATGGCTTCAGAAGTTTCATTATCACTCCATTAATGGATGAGAGTCTATCAATATCTCCAATATAACCTGCAATGAGAAGGGAATAAGAGGGGAGAAGGAGAACAGGGGACTTGGGGAACATCACCCAAGAGATTGAGGATCACCACTCAGAAATGAAGCTTAAGATTCAATCAATTACAAAAATACATTAACCAAACTGAATAATGGAGTTGGAAATTCCCTTAAGTAGACCTTGGGTGACTTGTTGAGAAAGTTATTCACCCATTGAACAAGTAACCCACTTGCCAATTTTTTTCCTAAGCCATGAGTGGCCCTCCTTGATGGGATTAACAATTTTGGTTTGCAAATGATGTTTCCTTGTTTGTATAACTTAACCCAAAGTGGAAATTCGACCTTCTTGAGAAAAATAGCAAGTATGAAGCTTGGTAAATGCTTCCATGTTTGTATCCTTCAGTCCAAAATAGAAACTGCTCCATCCTTGAGTAATTAGCAAGTTTGTGCATAAGGTAATCTTTCCTTGCTTTTTAGCCTTGCACCAAATTAGAAACTAATTTGGATAGTTTCTATCTCTAATATGACATGTTTATTTTTACTTCTTTTGCATTGTTTCCATTTTTCCATCCAAGGAAAGTTTACTAGCTTTCCGTAATGCGCCCTCTTGACATGGGGGATTTAATTCCATAATAAATAAAATTGCTGAAATAAAATTAAATACATGACTTAGAACAATTATTAGCAATATTTTTCCTAGGAATAATAATTAATGTCAATTTGAGTCCCTAGGAATTTCATCATGGTCAACACTTTTAATGTCCCAAAATATGCTGACATGACAATCCTCCCGTCCCAAATCTACTTGTCCTCAAGCAGAAGCACTTCAGAGTGGTGCAATTTGTTCATCATGTAGGAGAACCGGAGCATGAATCCATTGTGAAAAAAGTTTTTCTTTCTCCATGAATCCATCCTATAAAGTTTCTCCAAAACAAGCAATTCCAGGGTCCCATTGCTTGCATCGCACCCCCTTTAGTGAGAATGCCTTCCCACACAACTTGTCAAGCCAATTTATGCCTGGATCCCATTTCCTCAATTGTAAGTATCCAAACATTAGAATCCACCATTCAAATTTATCATCACATGAAATGACATTCGTACTATGGAAATCATACCACTGCACCGAAAACTGGAAATTCTCAATGCAAAGATGGAAATCTGTCAGATTTCCCCACCCAACATAAAGTTCCTTATGTGCTTGATGCACATCAGCATTGAATCTCACAATGATGTTGCTACAAATACATAGGTGTGAGTCCCATGTCCAACCCCAATGAGTATAAGAATCATCCAACCAACAAGGATTCCCAAACTACTCACAATAAGATGATGCATCACAAACATCTCCAAAAATGCAAGCAGGAAAAACAAATAGGAATCCCCTCATCCCACCTGATAAGGGACTGACACTCCTACTAAAAGGTCCATGAAAACACTTCCAATGGCTCAACTCTTTGCCACTGGTCAAATAGTTCAAGCATCTATCCAAGTGTGTGTAAGGTATCTTCCCGAACAACTTCTCTTGGCAGTTTTCTTGCTTATTTGTCTTCCATTGATCATGTGCAGAATTTTTTCTGCAAGAAGACTCCATGTGTGACATGTAATATTCCACCCAATCCACATGTGGTTGAATGGAATCAAGTGACAGCCATATGTTCCTATGTGGCTTATGGGAGGGTGATGGTGCATTCCACAAGTCATCATGGAAAATTCCTTCTCCCAATTTTCATTCTAACTTAATGAGGATGAAATAAAAGTGTGGGTAGAAATTTTGATCAGAACCCTACAATACTCATCCACCCAAATTATGGCTTCCCAATATTCATCCTCGTCTAACCCTCCCATTGGGAGAGACTCTTTCCAGAAAACAATTCTAGTTTTTTCTGGAAAAGGGCAAGTGCTTGGTTCTGATCAAAATTGTCTACACAGTCCTCAAGCACAAAAAAATATAATTCACCTCATGTGAATGTGTATTGAAGGTATCCAATGGCTGCAAATTAAATCTTTTTTTCTGTTCACATGTCAATACAATGCCAGTCACAACAAAAAATTTATTGCAGAAATAAAATTCTTTACCTCCCAAGGTCTTCATTCCAAAGATGTTTCTATCCACCCAATCAATGGATGAATATAGACTTTTATTTTCGAATCCATTTGGAATTTTATCAGCCACCTCTTTTGGACAAAAATATACCATCCATAGGGTTTTTTCATAAGGTGTCTCCTTCCAAGGATGCATGTCAAACAACCCTCTTGTTGCCGCCTTTCACACACCTGGGTCACGTGGCAGAAATTTTCAAGCCACTCAGTGTGTACTTGGGGGTGCCAAGTCTCGATTTAGGGTTGTCACCTTATTCTTGACTCCTCTGTTTAGGCTCAACTCCTAAATAAACCAAGGGGGTAGACCCTATTAAGTTACTAAGGCTAATCACTTAGTATGGTGATGTTAAACTGAATGAATTACTTAGGAGTTTGAAATTTAACCATAAACAACCATATATGACAAGATACAAAATGAGTGCACGAAAGCACAATGCTGAGATGCAATATATATATATATATAGCAAGAAAATAACCAGTTCCTTAAAATGGAGTCAAAAGAAAATCAATGTACTTTCATGTGCTTGGAGTGAATGTTTTGCAACTTCCTCTTGGTACATTTTAAGTTAATGTGAAATATGAGTTGATTAAAATTAGGCAAAGGGGTGGACTCCAGATATACCTGAGAGTACTTGCAGTATGTTCAAAACTAAACCTTGACGGCTACCCGCAAGGAAAATGTGGGTTGAATGGAGTCTCTGGGTATATTTTTCATAATGCACCCATTAGGGTGTGACAAAGATCGGTGCCCTAAGGTCACTTTTCAAAGGTTCCCACTTCCTTTGGGTATTTTTCCACCGTAAAGCTTTGACCTAAGTGTTGGATTTTCACCTGATGGTTTGTCAATTTGGGAGAGTGAATCCTAATTATACTAGTCACTCAAGTTCTTTTGACATAGCTTGACTGATCAGATGAACCGTAGCGAAGTGCAGAGCATACATGCTGGAGTCTTGTCAATTTTAGTAAATTTTGAGATGGATGTTCTTGTTAAAAAGAGAACGCTCCAAGAACGTCTTTCGGTACAAGTGGAACTCAATCCAAGAATCAAGGACATGTTTATTTTATTATGGTTACTGAAACAAATGATGATAGAAAAAGAAACATAAAAATATAAGAAAACCACAATTTTCTAATTAGACTACCACGAACCTATCTTTACCTTTCGGCTCAAAAGGAGGCTCCTGCGGCAAGTATTAAAGTTACTTTGAAACCAATAGAAATGGAATATGGAAATGATTTTAAATCAAAGTATACTACCCTACAGATTAGTACTATGCTAGATTGAAAAAAGATGAACGAAAAGCAAAAAATGACACAGATGCAAATCCCCCCAGGGGGGTGGGGAATGGGCTCAAAAGAGCCTATTCATAATTATTTTTATTACCAGAGGTTACAATATCATCAAACTGATATGATTCCTCTTGATTCTTATACAAAATGAAACCAAGAGCTTACAAAGTGCAAAAAGTAAAGATTTCAGTAAAAGAGGGAGACCCTTGGGGGGATTCAGAAGGCCGAAAAGTCACTTTCGAACAGAAAATAATCCTCTTTTCTGTTATACCTGATAAGAACCAGAAATATTATTATACTGAAATATGCCCAAAAGATCTCTAAAAGTACCTTTGGTCCAGCTTACTTTTAAACAAAAAAAAAGCTAAGTTAAAACTAGTTAAAAAAGGTAAAATGGGAACCAAGGAAAGCAAGCTTTCCTTGGGATCTTGGCCTGAATTTTAGGAAGCCAATGTGATATGAAATTATTTCTAAATTTATCTTTTATAACAAAAAATATAAATCTAATTCATGCAAGCTACAAATTCTCTTTAAAATTCCATGGAAAAAGACGATTTCCCTGAATCTAGATCTAGAATTCTTGTGAAACCTTTCAAGAACAAGATCTATATTATGGGATTTGAGGGGATATATCTATGTTAAATTTAATTTACTATAATATATCTAAACAATATCAAAGTTGTGAACAAAGTAACTAGGTAAAAAAATTGATTTTGAAGGAGGAAAAGGAGAAGAGAAGTGTTTGTTGCTGAAGCAGATCTGCAATGGAAACTTGTTAGTGGAATACAGAGGGGCAATGTCTTCATAAATTTTTTGGATTTTCAGTGGATTCAAACTAGATCCACAGCTTGTCCAATCCTTGGTACCTAAAATCTAAACACACAATCTTGCATGAAACCTCATGAGATCTGGATATATATATGAAAGAGAGATAAGAATTACATTCAAATAAACTTATTAAACATGTATAATATAGATATTCTAATCATATATGCTATGAGATATACGAAAAACAAGTAACCTTACTTTCCCAACTATACTCCTATTGATTCAGATGAATCGTTCAAGCCAGATAGGGTTCAGATGCAGAATTTGAGAGGAAAGTCAGGAACATCAATAGCCATAAGACAATGCTTAATCCACACATATGAGAGCATTACACCATTTGGCCTCCAAATATTTTTTATTTCAACAATCAAAAGATTACAACAGTATTACAATAGCAATCCCTTCAATCCAACTCTAACTAGCTTGGAACATGACTCTTATGCTTTGATTTATACAAAAAATAGGAGATCCATCCCAGGGGGGTGCAAATCCCAAGGAGACAGATCAAATCAGCTGATGGAGAGTCAATCAATGTAGATCTGAAGCTGAACTGAGCCTACTTGTCAACCAGGGGACTGATTGAGCTGACACATCAACCCATAAACTGACACATCAGTCCACAGAGCATCCAGAAGAGTCCACACATGTGGAGTAGAGAGAGAGGGTGCAATTCCCCATAAAGACTACTGAGTATCAACTCTGGATCTGATTTGATCACCTCCTTCAGTCAAGGATTTGTCAAATGCAGTCAATCTGCTTCATATCTGACTGATTTCAATCAAATCGGTTGAGAATCCACTGATCTATGATTTTGGATTTGCTCCATTATTCATCAATTTATTAATTAAAATAATCAATAATTGATTTTTGGGACTTTCTGACCCGAGTGATGGAAAATCACTCAAGACTAGGAAATAGTGGGTCCATGGGTTGACATGGTGCTCTTAGCTTGAAAATGAGCACCTACATGACTGAAATTGATTATTTGGCCCACTTTTATTACAAAATCAATTTTTCCAGTTAAACTATTAAGAAATAGCCTAAGTTTTGGAAAGAATAAATTTTAATCAAAAACACTGAAAAAATAAAAAAATTCAAAAATTGAAAAATACTAGGGGGTCTTAGACATGTTCATATGACTCAACCATCATGCCTAGCATGTTTATACATTGAAACATAGACTCTAATAACCTTAATAGGCCTAAATGCCAAGCCAACCACCCCAACTTTGGAGGTATGGAGTGAAAAACTTAGAATTTATCAGTCGTTTATTCAACAACCAATAATAACCAAGGGAAAAAACACCCTAGGCTGATCGGATTGACAAATAAAGTCTAAGAGACTGAGTCTTTTACAGACACTATCATGCTAAAAAATTTATTACAATTCCCCCATGGGGTATGAACATGTGATATAGTACAACAAACACTTCCCAAAAGTAGTTCCAAAGGTCTTCTGAAGTCTGAACAAGTTATCCTTGTCTGGTTCACCAGGCTCACTTGATAAAATGCCACTAAGTACAACATAGGTCGTAACATTCTGGCTCCAACTGTTGGATGTGTGCTTGATCTATTCTTTAAGCAAAGGAGAGGATACGAGAACACCAGAATGTTTGGTTTATATACCCTATAAAAACATCTCAAATTTACAAGAAAAACCTTAGTAGCACAAGTTTTATAAAAAATCAAATGAACCATTAAGCTAATTTATTTAAACAAAATAAATGCAACTAACTAAAAGAAGAAAAGTTTTATTATAGATAAGTATAAAATAGAAATGCAGAAAGTAAATGCTCTCTTTCAAGGAGCTTATTTCCTACTCTAAGCATGATATAAAAAGGGTTAAGTGTAATTAGAAATCCAAGGTAACAACCTAAGCATTTTATTAACATAAAAAAAAATTCCTTGTCTTTGGTTACCAACCAAAGTAAGGATACCTTATTCAGAAATTGCAAACCTGGGTGATGATTCAGGATGGGCGGGATGGATGGGAGATCATATGCATGAATAATGTCACAAAAATTCTTCCCCAACTTGTATGTGCTCATGCAGGTTGCTTCTATCCATGATTGGATAGGACTAATATATCAATCATAATGATGAAGCAGACTGACTACATCATCATACTGATCACCGAGGCTTATCAAATGATAACTTTTTGTACAATCCCCAAGTATCTCCAAGTCATAAGGAACCTCTATATGTGAAAAATATGGTCGAGATTGATATTCCACTAAATGCATCACATTTCACTTTTTACAATACTGTTTCTCAATGTCTTCATTATTGATACCCTTGTGCGGCTCTACATGGTATGACTCTGAATGATCGCATGAAAATTATGAATGCTCATCTTCCATACTAAGTTTTTCCCAAGCATCTAGATCCATGCTCCATTCTATGGACATATCATAGATTGGAATTCCACAAATTTTTGAATAGACACTCCCATTGTTGGACATATCATGGATTGGATTCTCCATAAGATTTTCACAAGTTGGATTATCTATGAAATTCCAATAGTCATCATTCCCATCCATGTCATATGTGGGGGACTCTTCATCCATGTCATCATGCTCCTACCTATCTATGTCTTCCTTGTATTCATAACAATCTTCTTCAAATAAAATGTTACAAGGCAATAAACTTTCCAAACCTTCATCAACATGAGGAGAACAAGGTCTAGTGTTACCACACACTATACTGATCTTATCATAAGTTTCTTTATAGGATTCTGTTATGATATCATGAAGAGGATCCTCAATATTATCTTCAATCAAGGAAAATTTTTGGACATATTCAATGGGACCACTTGGGATGTGTTGCTCAGTGGGTTTCTCTAGAGGGATTTCTGGAAAAATATCAGCATTGCAACACATTTGAGAATACCTCAAATATTCAATGTTTTCAGCTATGGTGACATGAGAGTCTTCAACAATGTGTTCCATCACGGGCTCCTCTTGAAGCTCTTCAATAGGATCATATTGGATTTTCCCTTTCTCAGAATCTTGTTGTGTATTGGGAGATACCTCATATTCTTTAAAATGATGCTTAATTGCTTCCTTTCTTAAATAACTACTAGGATGCTTTTTGATGGGAGTATCATGAACCTCCTCTTCACTTAAATGTTCAAGAAGTGATTCCAAGTCTTCAATACTTTGTATGATGGAAAAAGGTCCATCATATGTTTCTATGTGATACTCTATCCAAGATAGGTAGAAGGTACATATCTTTTCAGGGAACTTTTTGAAACCATTCATACTACCCCTACCATCATGCCACTACTCTAAAAACATTGAATGGAAGCTTGGAAAAGAAGTTATACATTTATTAGGAAGGCCTAGATAGAACCAATAATAGGCCTCACCCCAAAAAGTACTACCAAACATTTCCATCATATTGTATTCATGAAGAATAATGGATTCATCAATCAACTGAAGGAAATATTTGACATGCCAGATGGCCGAATCACCATAATTTCCATGAAATGCTGGAAGCTAGTTATATGCATCCCCAAAACCATTACAACAGTTACAAAAACCCAGGATGTTTGAGAAATCGATAGGCTGAAACATTATGGTTAACTGGGCACCATATTTCTCCTTTAATTCATCCATATCAAAAATTAATAGTATGTGTTTGATATAACCATTAAACCTTGTACTGAAAAGGTGGAGTTGTCAAGTGATGAACTTTAAAGGTTTTAACATGTCCGCATGGGCTCATCTACACACAAAAAAACTTCACAAGTTTTTGTGAGAAACAAGGGTTTTATCCCTTCAATGGAGTTGCCATGTGAAAAATAAAAATAAGCTTTTATAAATATTTTCATAGAAATTATTTTTTGCTTTTCTTTGTAAAAATAAAAACTAGAAAAAAGTTAGTGGAGTTGCCAGATGAAATTTAAAGATCTACTCTAAGCATTCATCAAACAAAGCAAAAACAAAAAGGAAGAAAACAAAATTCGTACTCAGGAATAAAAAGATTTATCCTCAGAGACAACGCCAAAAAAGTGTTTTGGCCTTTCACACACCTGGGTCACATGGCATAAATCTTCAAGGCACTCGATGTGTCCTTGGGGGAAAGTCTCGAGTCAAGGCTGTCACCTTGTTCTTGACTCTTCCGTTTAGGCTCAACTCCTAACGAAGCCAAGGGGGGCAGACACTATTAAGTTACTAAGGGTAATCACTTAGTATGGTGATGTTAAACTGAATGAATTACTTAGGAGTTTTAAATTTAACCATAAACAACCATAGATGACAAAATACAAAATAAGCGCACGAAAGCACAATGCTGAGACACAATATATATATATATATATATATATATATATATATATATATAGCAAGAAAATAACGAGTGCCTTAAAATGGAGTCAAAATAAAATCAATGTACTTGCATGTGCTTGGAGTGAATGTTTTTTTAATTGCCTCTTGGTACATTTTAAGTTAATGTGAAATATGAGTTGATTAAAATTAGGCGAAGGGGTGGATTCCAGATATACCGGAGAGTACTTGGAGTATGTCCAAAACTAAACCTTCAAGGCTACCCAAAAGGAATATGTTGGTTGAATGGAGTCTCTGGGGCTATTGTTCATAGTGCACCTGTTAGGGTGTGATAGAGATCGGCGCCCCGAGGTCACTTTTCAGAGGTTCCCGCTTCCTTTGGGTATTTTGCCACCGTAATGGTTTGATCTAGGTGTTGGATTTTCACTTGATGGTTTGTCAATTTGGGATAGTGAATCCTAATTCTACTAGTCACTCAAGTGATTTTGATACATCTTGATTGATCGGATGAACCACACCCAAGTGTAGAGCATAAACACCGGAGTCTTGTCAATTTTAGTAAATTTTGAGATGGATGTTCTTGTTAAAAGAAAACCTTGCAGGAACCTCTTTCGGTCCGAGTGGACCTCAAACAAGAAATCAAGGAGGGGTTGATTTTATTATGGTTACTAAAACAAATGATGGTAGAAAATTAAACATAAAAATATAAGCAAACCACAATTTTGTAATTAGACTACCACGAACATTTCTTCACCTTTCGGCTCAGAAGGAGGGTCCTGGGGTAAGTATTAAAGTCACTTTAAAACGAATAGAAATGGAATATGGAAATGATTTTAACTCAAAGTATATTACGCTACAGATTAGTACTACACTATATTGAAAAAAGATGAACAAAAAGCAAAAAATGACACAGACGCAAATCCCCCCAGGGGGGATGGGGAATGGGCTCAAAAGAGCCTATTCAGAATTATTTTTATTACCAGTGGTTACAATATCAGAAAAATGATATGATTCCTCTTGATTCTTATACAGAATGAAACCAAGAGCTTACAAAGTGCAAAAATTAAATATTTCAGTCAAAAAGGGAGACCCCTAGGGGGATTCAGAAGGCCCAAAACTCACTTTCGAACAGAAGCTCCTCCTATTTTATTTTATACCTGATAAAAAATAGCAATATTATTAGACTGAAATATTCCCAAAAGTACTCTAAGTGTACCTTTGGGTCAGCTTACTTTTAACCAAAAAAAAGCCAAGTTAAAACTAGTTAAAAAAGGTAAAAAGGGAACCAAGGAAAGCAAGCTTTCCTTGGGATCTTGGATTTCCTTTTAGGCAGCCAATATGATGTGCACTGATTGCAAGATTTATCTTTTATAACAGAAAATAGAAATATAATGAATGCAAGCTACAAATTCTCTTTAAAATTCCATGCAAAAAGGACGATATCCCTAAAGCTAGATCTAGAATGCTTACGAAACCTTTTAAGGACAAGATCTAGATTATGGGATTTGAGGAGTGTTACCAAATTTTCTGTACCATAGTTGGGTTACCTGAGGAGCCTCCGATTGACAGACTTGTTCTAAGTCCGATCTAGTGTATCAGTTGATCCGTCTGCTTGTCTAGCCAATATTGGCTAGTCACTTTTTTATTTGAATAATTTTGACCATGGCCCCGCGGGGTTTGCAATAAAATGTGCTAGTAGGATATTTTTGAGTGGTTTGGTCTCCTAAGATGTAGAATCGCAAATAGGGTATTCCAGGGAGTTTTTTTCCACTGACAATTATGCTTTGCCTTCAGCTGAGTATAATTGACGAGGTTTTCTCCCGCTTCCTCCAAAGCTGGAATGTCGGATGTTGAATTCTGGGCCTTGGGAGGTTATTAGATCCCAACTGAGTGTTATAATCCTACTGGACATTATTTAGATAGATCATGGTCATGTCCTAGGTCATCTAGACACATAAAAAAAAATTGAAAAAAAAAATTTCGAACAGTGAAAAAATATTTTTTAATTTTTAATTAATTTTCCTAAGTTTTTTGGGTTAATTTTTCCATAAATTAAATGGAAAAAACACGTTCATGATACGGAATTAGAATTCAGTGATTGAAGGCTCTAACCTTAAGCCAAAAATCATTCTTGATTAGCCGGCCAGTCAGAACCAACTTTCAGATCAGCAATCGGACACATAATGCCTTTTTACTCAAAAAAGTAAGTTTTGAGTAAAAAATGATTTTTCGTAAAAAAATGATTTTTATTAAAAAATTATTTTTATTAAAAAAAATGTTTATTTTGGAGAAAACCAAAACTCTCCAAATTAATCCACATTTAATAAAATAAAAGGCTAAATGACATCCCATGGAACACTTATGATGATTGGAGTTATCATAACTCAGCTTGAGTCATCATTAAGAGAGCAATTAATTTATTAGCAGTTATCAGACATGTCATCTCCAATTAAAGATGAGATGGAGAGCTCTCATTGGTCTGGTGATTTGATCGAGGTGAATATTGAAGCTTACACCATTAGTGGGCTTCCCAAACCTAGCTTAGGCTGCTGCCAGACCTAAAGGATGAGCTTACCTACATCTAGACTCACAGATGTGGCCTCACCCTTGGCTTGTTTTCAGTGCACAGGTTTGGAGTGGGGGCACCTTGCCTGGGTGGAGGCCTCCCCTCACTCGCAGTTCTCCGATTTAGGTTTGGGCTCTTTGTTAGGTGGCTAAGCTGGTTAGGGTTGGTTTTTTGGTTTTAGGGTTTTAGTACTCTCTCATTTGTTAAAAAGAGGCTCTTTCAGCTCTATTATGATGGATCTTTGATTGTAAACTTACTCTGTAAGAATTTTTAATGGATTATGCTCATCTTTTGGAATAAAATCAAGAATTTGGAGGTCCATGCAGCTCAGTACTTGTGGTGAATGAATTTTGTGAGGTGATTTCTGTCCATCTATTTCATTTCAAATGCTCATATATAATCTAATCAATTAGTTTTAGAATTCTACTGTTTAGAACGTAAAATCTTCCATTTACAGTTGTTAAGTTGGTTGATTATGCTAGTTTATTTAAAAGATTTCATGAGCAAGACATATTCGGTTATACTAATGTTGATGAGTTTTTATATTTATTAGCATGCTAATTGATTGATCTCACTGGGCATTTGAAGTGTTTTGATCTTGGACAAGATCTACCATCTTGGAGAAGGGTGTGAGCTCGGTTGCATCTAGCTCATCTTCAAGATCACAAGTTTTTATTTTAACATTGGTTTCTTTGCGGGATCTACAGTAACTTGGAAATTTCCAAGAAGGAGGCTTTAAGAGTCTTTGTTTGCTTCAAGTTTGATCTCATAAATTCTTCTTTAAAATTCTTTTGGTTACCGGTTACTTAGGAAGCCCTAGTTTACTTCTTTCCATCATTTGGCTTCCCTTTCTTTGCCTTGTTTGGCTCGCCTTTCCTCCTTCCTTTTCGCTGCCCTATTTTTCCTCCTTGTGGACAACCCTCTTTTGACTGTTCGCTGCCCTATTTTTTACTTTTTTACAGCCCTCTTTTTCCTCCTTGTGGACAGCCCTCTTTTGACTGTTCACTACCCTTTTTTTTTACTGTTTTACAACCCTCTTTTTCCTCCTTGTGGACAGCCCTCTTTTGACTATTCGCTGCCCTTTTTTTACTGTTTTACAGCCCTCTTTTTTCCTTTGGAAAGCCCTCTTTTTCACATTTAGGGAAAACCTCCTTTTCACCTTTTCTCTCTCCCTTTTCTTGGGTTTTCTCCTCTCTCTTTCCTTTTCTTTCACCGCTGGTTTTTATCCTCTTTTTTGAGAATTTAGTTTGTAGTTTGTCTTTAAATTTTTGAGTAATACATAATGTTTGAATTGTTTAAAGCTCTTCTTTGCAGGAAGAATCGAGAAAATCCCAAAGGGCCTTAAGCAAACAAGGAAGCAAGCAAGAACAAAAAAGACAAATCTTCCCTCTTCTCTCTATCCCTTTCTCTCCATGTTCTTCCAAGGCGAAGGAAAAAAATAAAAGGCATCAAAATTGTAAAAATTAATAAAAAAGCGAGTGGGATTATGGCTCCCACACCCTTCTTCCCCCATTTGGGGGAATCCTGTATCATCTCATTGTCATGCTTTTGATTTTTGGTTTAAATTGCTAATGATGGGATAGGGTAGGATAAGTTGCATAATCATAATCAAGTAATTCATGTTTTGATTAATTCATTAT
This sequence comes from Pseudotsuga menziesii, assembly GCA_001517045.1. Lineage (NCBI taxonomy): Eukaryota > Viridiplantae > Streptophyta > Pinopsida > Pinales > Pinaceae > Pseudotsuga > Pseudotsuga menziesii. The sequence continues at coordinate 525,121 of LPNX010359953.1, read as the reverse complement.
GTTTTGAAAATGAAGTAAAAGTATTGATTTGACTGTTTGATTAAATATTGAATAAGTTCTTACTGTATACTTGCCCCCTTGCTTTCTCGATTAGGGCCCTAAAAATCCTGAAAGAGACTCTTGGGTAGTTAGATTTTTTATGTTCTATGTCTTTTTCAAATTTAACAAATTAAGTAAGACTCTTGAACTTGCAGTAACACAAGTCAAAAGCACTCTCTATCGGAGAACATTCATAGAACTGCATATCCCTACATTAGGCATCTTATATTAGATAAGTCTCTTGAACCATTATCATAAGATGGGGTCAAGAGTGCTCTCTGTCGGAGAGTCCTAATTATTTAATTTAATAAAACTTGCAACACACACCCCTTTAATTATTAACTCCTTCCCTCCTTACCGGAGTATGCTCTGACCGATCTCAGATCGGAGTACCCAGAAACGGCACTGGATCTTTAATCCCTGCAAGAGTAACCTAATAATACTTAACACCCCGTAACCAACGCACCGGCGTTGTAGGGATTCTTCCAAAGTACTTCCTAGTAGAGGCGCTGGAACCTCCTGCTGTCTTAGTTTCTTGGCTAGCTAGTCACTTGACAATATCAGCCTGGGATACTGGGCAGACCCGACATGTCTTAAACAGAGGAAACTTAGAAGAGTCTCCTGGCTTTGATAAACCTTTGTTGACACCTTAATCAAGAACACATAAAAACCTTAAAACCTACCAAGAGCACTTGCATAACCTAACATTCACTAGCTTGATTTCTAGACTTATGTTTAATTCTCTGGCGCATTTCAGCTTCATTGACTCCATAAGGAACTGGTCTTTTCTAATTTGCGTAATCATATTATTTGATAAATGGTCTATGGTTTATCATAATTTATTTCTTTGAATGCACTATTAAAGTCTATAATTTTTGGTTATCTTTGTAATCTCTTGTTAGCAATGTGGATTACTTTTGATTTAGTGTCATATTCATAATAAACAAACACTTCAAATCATAATAACTCCTAAACAATACCCATCTGCATTCGTAACTAATCAAAACACTTTAACAACTTAAGAGCCATAGAAACTCTTTTGTAGGGACTACCCCCCTTGGCTTCGTTAGGAGTTAGCGTAAACGGAGGAGCTAGGAGTAGGTGATAGTACCTAGCTTTGTGCTTGTCCCCAAGGTCACACCTCTCCCACTTTCCTAAGTTAGGAGACAACTTTGAAAATATTTCTGCTGCTGGTGTGCAATTGGTGGACAACAAGGAGATAGATATATGTTAAATTTAATTTAATATAATAGATCTAAATAGTATCAAAGCTGTGAACAAAGTAACCATGTAAAAAAATTGATTTTGAAGGAGGAAAAGGAGAAGAGAAATGCTTGTTGCTAAAGCAGATTTGCAATGGAAACTTGTTAGTGGAATATAGAGGGGCAATGTCTTCACAAAGCTTTTAGATGTTTAGTGGAGTCAAACTCTACCCATAGCTTGTCCAATCCTTGCTACCTAAAAGCTAAACACACAATCCTGCACGAAACCTCATGAGATCTAGATATATATATGAAAAAGATATAAGAATTACATGCAAATAAACTTATTAAACATGTATAATCTAGATCTTCTAATCATATATGATATGAGATATAAGAAAAACAAGTAACCTTACTTTCCCAACTATACTCCTATTGATTCAGCTGAATCGTTCAATCCAGACAAGGTTTAGATGTAGAATTTGAGAGAAAATCCGGCAACATCAATAGCCATAAGACAATGCTTAATACACACATATGAGAGCATTACACCATTTGGCCCCCAAAGATTCTTTATTTCAACAATCAAAAGATTACAACATTATTACAATAGCAAGCCCTTCAATCCAACTCTAACTAGCTTGGAAGAGGAGGCTTATGCTTTGATTTATACAAAAAATAGGAGATCTAGCCCAGGGGGGCACAAATACCAAGGATACAGATCAAATCAGCTGATGGAGAGTCAATCAATGGAGATCTGAAGTTGAACTGAGCCTACTTGTCAACCGGGGGGCTGATTGAGTTGACACATCAAACCATAAACTAACACATCAGTCCACAAAGCATCCATGAGAGTCCATACATGTGGAGGGGAGAGAGAGGGTGCAATTCCCCATAAAGAATGCTAAAGATCAACTATGGATCTGACTTGATCACCTGCTTCAGTTAAGGATTTGTTAGATCTAGTCAATCTGCTTCAAATCCGACTGATTTCAATCAAATTGGTTGAGAATTCACTGATCTATGATTTTGGATTTGCTCCATTAATCATCAATTTATTGTTTAAAATAATCAATAATTGATTTTTCGGGCTCTCTGACCTGAGTGATGGAAAATCACTCAAAACTAGGAAATAGTGGGTCCATGGGTTTACATGGTGTTCTTAGCTTGAAAATGAGGACCTACATGAATGAAACTGATTATTTGGCCCACTTTTATTACAAAATCAAATTTTCCAATTAAACTTTAAAAAAATAGCCTAAGTTTTGGAAAACTTAAACATTAATAAAAAACACTGAAAAAATAAAAAATTTGAAAAATTGAAAAAACCTAGGGGGACTTAGACATGTTCATATGACTCAACCATGATGGCTAGCATGTCTATACATGGACAGATAGACTCTAATAACCTCAATAGGCCTAAATGTCAAGCCGACCACCCCAACTTTGGAGGTATGGATTGAAAAAATCAGAAATTATCAGTAGTTTATTCAACAACCAATAATAACCAAGGGAAAAAACACCCTAGGATGATCGAATTAACAAATAAAGTCTAAGAGAGAGAGTTTTTTACAAACACTATCATGCTAGAACATTTATTACAATTCCCCCATGGGGTATGAACATGTGATATAGTACAACAAACACTTCCCAGAAGTACTTGCAAAGGTATTCTAAAGTCTGAACAAGTTATCCTTGTCTGATTCACTAGGATCACTTGATAAAAAAACACTAAGTACAACTTAGGTGGTAACACCTCTATTGATGCAATAAATTCTAGTACATCCTTGATCCTCTATTTTAGTGATATATTTATCTACCCAATCCATGGATAGATAATCATCCTTGCTTGCTGATTCAATTGGGATGTCCTCAGGCATATTTCCCATTGCTAAGAACACTTCATCCTTCCTCTCAATCTCAATGAGTGCTTGGCCAAGATTTTCTTCCTCATATCTTTTCACAAGCATCTACAAATATGCTCCTTCCTTGTGGTTGTCCTCCACATGAGGCTCCTTCAACACATCCAAAGTAGTTACTACCATGTGCACATGATTATTTTCCATGCAATATGGTGGGTGTAGTACATTTAAATCCCTTTGAATTTGATCAATCTGCAACCTTGACTCTTGAAGAGCTTCTTGGGTTCTTTTCAATGAATCATATGTAGCCTCCCATTTACTATGGAGTCTTTCAAACTCTTGTGTTTCACTCTTGAATGCACAATGGTACATTTCAGCCACCTTGAGGAGATGTTCTCTATCAGATATTAAGTTCATATATCTCTCCTTCATCTTGGCCATGCCTTCTTTCAGTGCTATGCACTCCTCTAGAAAGGATTCTCCTTCCATGTCTCCACTAGAAGCTTTCCAACAACATCTTGCCACCAAGGCCTTGATGTCAACAATGTTTTTCATGGCTGCCCTAAGTTTATTTATATCCTCCTTTAGTGATCCACTCAAATTATGTGTCTCACCAAGAATATCTTCAACCAATATTTCTTCTTCTAATAGCTGACATATATGACCATTTTTCTTGTAGCATGAATCCACCACATAAAACTCATCCTCAACATACAGGTCAGCCTTTGAATTTTCTGCACACTAAATTCCATGATGTGAAGTCTTTCCATCCTCCCATGGATCATATGGTTGCAGGTGTACATGGCTGTTGCAAAAATAAGAACTTTTATCACTGATTTTATTCACCTTATCCTCTTTTTGTACATATACTTTGGTGTCCTGCTCCTCCACCAAATATTCTGGTTCACACCTGAGCGGTGTGGCCATGTTTTCTTCTGCATTCTGTGGCTCAGGAGGTGACTATAAATATGATATGTATACCTATTTTGGATCTGATCCAAAATATGTCTCACCACCCATACATGAGCCACAACCTTGAGCAGTGATCCAGAGATCACCCACCAAGAAACTTGAAGTGCATTCCTCTTCGTTCTCTTCTTGGAGTAATGGGAAACAAGCAAGATCTTCTAGAGCATCTTCCTTCAAAAAAATTGAGGTTTATCCTTCTTGAATGTTACTATGATCATTATTTGCAAATAATATTCTTGAAGAAAATCCAAAGAATCTCAAAATGCCTAAGCATGCTGATGGATTTGCTAACTCTTCACTTTTCCTTTCTTCTTCCTCCTCATTGCTCAGAGAGGTGGAACAACTTTCTTCCTCTATGGATGATTTGTTTCTATTGAAAGAGTAATCATCTACATACTTAGGCTCCAATCCAAATCTGCAATAAAAATAATATTTGAGAGGAATGGATTTACAAATCACTTCCCCCAAGGAAAGATACTCTTTGTACTGGTGGGGCAAGTTTTCAGCTGCATCTATCATCTTTGCTAAATCCTTCTTAGGATTAGCCATGGGTAGTTCCAAATTTATTTCTTCATACTCCATATGGTAATAAAAGTAACCATCCTTCTCTCTTGACATTTGCAACCCATCATTAACATAGATCACCTCTTGTTCTTCAACAAACTGATCAAATTCATCATCTTCAACTACTGGCACAACCCTCATGGTTGCAACTTTAATTGGTGATATGCAAAATTAGTCGATGGAGAGGATTATTTCCATAGGAATGGAGGAAAGTGCTCTAATATGACTATGATTTCCCAATTCTGGTGTGCATACCTGAACACTATCTAATTCTGTAATTTAAATTACAATTTCTAAAATTTGAATCAAACCACTCATAGCGTCTTCAGACAAGGAAAATCAGGGGTTTTTTTCTAGGAAATTTTGTAGGCAAGAGGAGTGAGAAGAGGGAAGAAACCAAAGATATTTTAGACATAGAATTTTCTCTTCCCTAACACATTTAGATCTAGTGCCATTTAGGTTTTACAATCCGCTATGCGGAAACCTACTTCCACTCTTCTCGGAAGCCATACCATGAAATTAGGAAGAGTAGTTCAGCCTTTTTCAACTAGGGGATTGGGTAAATTTATTATGGATATGATATAAATTTATATTATAGTATACAAATATTTATGTAGGTAAATAACATATTTGGGAATTTTAGGAAACTAATCCCTTGGATTGCACTCTAGGCTCAGGTTCTGGGTCTTCCATACATATGGAGAGGGTTAATAAAACTCAGTTTCAGACATGGAAGGAATTTAATGTGAAGTTAATGAATTCTCAGAAGTAAAATAAATAAAATCAGAAAGGTTTAACTCCTTTAACGCATTCAAAATCTAAAGCTGGTCATTTTTCAATGCATTTCTAGCTAGGGAGTGGAGATGCTTCTCTAGAGTAAATCAGATATATTCAAAACTCTGTAATACTTGTAGAAATGTAAGAATACATTATTTTAGAGAACTAATGACTGAATTAAATATCACGATATTTTCATATCTTTACTCATTAATTTAGTCTTCATTACAAGGCTTGAAAACTAGAATTGGAGGTAGACATTGTAATGGAAAACTATTAGAACATTACAGAAAATTTGGAATTGTTAGGAGAATAATATTTGGGACTGATAATAACCTCAATTAATGGCAGAGATAGATCTATCTCTCTTCATCACTTCATATCACCAATCTCTCATAAAAGGAGGAAATCTTGAAGATATCTCTGATATTTGAATGGAGGAGTGTCCTAATCACTCTAATGTGCTGCACTAAAATAGAAATAGCTTCAAAAGCTGAATTATCACTCCATTAATGGATGAGGTTTTATCCATATCTCCAATATAACCTGCAATGAGAAGGGAATAAGAGGGGAGAAGGAGAACAGGGGCCTTGCGGAACATCATCCAAGAGACTGAGGATCACCACTCAGAAAAGAAGCTTAAGCTTCAATCAATTACAAAAATACATTAACCAAACTGAATAATAGAGTTGGAAATTCCCTTAAGTATACCTTGGGTGAATTGTTGAGCAAGTCCTTCACCCGTTGAACAAGTAACCCACTTGCCAATTTTGTTCCGAAGCCATGAGTGGCCCTCCTTGATGGGATTAACAATTTTGGTTTGCAAATGATGTTTCCTACTTTGTATAACTTAACTTAAAGTGGAAATTCGACCTTCTTGTGAAAAATTGAAAGTATGAAGCTTATTAAATGTTTCCATGTTTGTATCCTTCAGTCCAAAATAGAAATTGCTCCTTCCTTGAGTAATTAGGAAGTTTGTGCATAAGTTAATCTTTCCCTGCTTTTTGTCATTGCAGAAACTAATTTGGATAGTTTCTATCTTTACTATGACATGTTTCTTTTTCCTTCTTTTGCATTGTTTCCATTTTTCCATCCAAGGGAAGTTTACTAGCTTTCCCCAATACGCCCTCTTGACATGGATTTCTTAATTTCACATCATTATTGTGCATAATAAATAAAATTGCTGAAATAAAATTAAATACATGCCTTAGAACAATTATTAGAAATATTTTTTTTCTAGGAATAATAATTAATGCCAATTTTAGCCCCTAGGAATTTCATCATGGTCAACACTTTTAATGTCTCAAAATATGGGGACATGACAAGTATAGTGGACTCATTAGACTCCATGTGGCCTTTTAGAGTAAAATTGAGTTGGTCAATAGTAACCAACTTCCCTTCATGTTGAAATACTACCACTCAAAAGACAACCAATGCAATAGCAGACATGGCATAAGTATAGCTTCTTCCCAAAATAAAATTATATCCCAAAGGTACATCAATCACTTCCACCTCAACAGACACCGGTTTCCCTATCAGTTTAATTTCAAAAGCTGGTAGGATACCATGCGGACGGAATGACCTTCCATCGAAAGCAGTAAGCAAAGTGTTTGACGGGACCAGCTTTGGGGATCCAAGAGCTTTCCAACATGACAAGGACATAACACATGTAGAAGCACACTCATTAAAAACTGACCTTCCAATGGTCTTTCCACCATGGATGACATCTATTGATAAGGCTACATGGTAAGGTAGGCAATTTTTAACAACAGACAAGTGAAATTTCGCCATGAGACTCGATGAGTCCATGCTGCCTAACGCTGCTAAGAGTGCATCCCGCTCGGTGGGATAGCTCTGTAACACCTCTAAAGCTGACAGTGCACAAGGGGTTTGGTCCAAGTCTTCAACCATAGATTAGTTTGAAGTAGCTCTAGCATTAGGGTTATGCAAATTCTTCTTAAAGACACCTTTCGATATCTTAGGAAAAGTTTCAGCGGGATTCTCGATGATGAGAGGGTTAGAAGTTTCACCTATAGACTTACCCTTCTCAGAAGTCTCTTTCTCATATTTTTTATTCCTAGTCTTTAGCAAAGTCAAATATCGAACCATGTTGATATAATTGGGGTCAGGGGCATTTGGAGTGCCCCTTGCTACATTAGAAGCTGAAGCAAAATTCAGCCTTGGGGAAATGGATCCTTTAGGACAACCGGTTATTGAGCTTTTAGCATCTTATGGGATTGTTCCATACGGGGAAAAAAGGTGTGTGAGGTGATCCTTGTGGCACAAATTACATAGAAATTTCACATTTTTATTTTCTTTCTTTCCCCCATCAACACTATTTGTAGGTTTCAGCTTGTTTTGATTTCCCTCCCCTTTCTTCTCTCTCTTCTTCTTCCCATCGGGCTGCCGATTTCCCTTCTGAGAGGTCTATGCAAAAAAATTTGCACTATGGGGTGAGGGGGCAGTCTTAGCTACCTTCACCATAGAATGTTTGATGGATAGCTGATGGAGCTGTTTGGCCAAAGATTCTACAGTGGGAGAGTTTACGAACCCAACCACACCATCAACATTGGGTCCAGGATTAGGTTTCTCTGCATCATGGGTAGGACTTGGTGCCTCAGGAATAATCTCATACAATATCCCAGATTGAGAATAAATCAAATCCAATTGTTGGGCCTTGAGGATAGTCTCTTCGTCAATCGTCACTCCTAAAGTAGATACGTCCTTATATATAAAAGGCAATAATGATTTAAGGAACCATTCTAGTAAGAACTCAGGAGGAATAGTGGCTTTAATAAGGCTCTTATGCCTCCTCCACTCTTGGATGTGATCCAAGATGTGGGAAGCCTTTCTCTGCCTGAAGGTAGGTAACGAGTCCGTTTTGAAACCGTATCAGACCGGAAGCTGAAAGTGGCTAAGGAATGCATTAGCCAAGTCCCAAAAACTACTGAATGCATTAGAAGGAAAATCAATGTACCATTTTGCTGCAGCACTCATTAAGGTTCTCTGGAACAACCTCAACCTAATTGAATCTTCATTCAGTGAATTAGAAGAACACCAAAAATGAAAAGTTGTGGCATGAGCCCCATGATCTTGACCAACTTTGCCCTCAAATTTTGGGATGTCCGGTGGCAATTTGGTGGGGATAGGTGGCCATGAGGGGTCATGCCTCATTGGGTCATTCATCAATTTAGACAAATCTGGAAAGTTAATGTTGCCAGGAAAAGATGCTTAGGTCGAACCAGAGCACTAAAAGTGCCAGTCTGGGGATTAGAGGAACTTGCCCCAAATTCCCATATGTAAAGTTGAGGTTTCCCCATGCCACTGGTTGCGAAGTGGATGGATTACTTTGAAACAAATTCCATCCATAAGCCATAGGATTATGGGTGGGAGGTGTAGTATAAGATGTCTCGACCGCCTCAATTGAAACTGGGGTTTGAAAAACAGGAGCATGTATACCTTCACTAAACAACGTAAATGGAGAGCTCGTGAATGGGTCCGAGACCGAAGTTTGAAAACATTTCCCATAAGGGTTAGTGTTTGCAAACTACACTCCTACATAAGAAGGTGATGGGATTACATATGGAGTGGATGGGGGAATATGTCCCCCATTCCAAGGAAATCCTTGGACAAAATCCGAGGATTTTACCGAACCTCTTTGGGAAGTGTGTGTGAAGGAGGAAGGAATAGTAGGTATACTAGGAATCCTAGTAACCATGCCACCACAAGCATCTACTAGGCTTGTGGGAAAGGGTGGTTGAACCACCCAGTTCACTAGAGTTAAGGGCGTAGTAGGTATGCTAGATCTAGGGGAACTTACCGAGGTAGGTAGTACCCCTTCAGCCAAAATGGATGAGGTGAAAACAAAAGAACTTTCTCCTACAGTAGACATTATCCTACCCACAGGGACACCTAACATAGGTGAATCAAAAGGATTTACCTGGACGATCACATGATCATTTAATTTAGTCAAGGGTGTATTAAAATTCCTTGCAAACTCATCAGACTGCAAGTGTTCTATCTCAACTATATTAAAATCAAAATCGTTATCCCTTAGTTCTGGCTCACCCGAAACTTCACTTACTCTTATCAGTTCAAATGAACCGTCTGTGTCCAATCTCCTCCTTTAGGGTGGAGGTCGAGGTTCCATTGTGATGAGAGGATGAAGGTTTTTCAACCTTCATGGCCTTCTAATAGGTTGGTCCTCCACAATTGTAAATTTGACAACTCAATCCCTAAGGTCAGCTAAACACAGACAAACCACAGGGAAATCACTACGAAAATTCCTCAAGTCTCAACAGTCATCAAGGGTAAAATATATACTTTCCTGAAGAAAGCTGAAGAACAGTTACTTGGCATCCTTGAAGAGGTTCTTAGGCACAATCAGAGGAATGACCCACCACCCTCCTACACTTTCAACAAGAGTTACCTTCCAATCCTGTCCAAGGTGAACAAAGAATATCCTTCCAGTTTACCTAGGTATGAACCCTAGATGTAAATAGACTAGAGGCTACCTTAACTATACCAACAGTCTGGCAGGATAGTCGCAATCCTGACTCATACACATGGGAAGGGTATCCGAGCCTGAAACTCTATCTAGGACAGAATCCCCAAATGTGTAAAATTCATGATTTGCATTTCTACAAGGAATCAGAGGGTTATCTCCTCAGTCCAATGCCTCAACATGGCCTCGTGCTTGACTCCTGTTTGAGAGGAGCTTCCCAGATACTATTGATGAAGAGAAGGATTTACCTATCGATTGGCCCACTATGTATGAATTTTAAAACTTATGGGAGGTTTACACTTCCTATCCCACAAGTATAGCCTAAGCTAGTAGGTGTATGACCCTAAAAAAAAAAATTACTAATAGATTTTAATTATTGCCTTCATTTTAATGGCTATTTTTTACTCAGAAGGCAAGTGGAGTGAAATAATATGATGTTTTTGACTCGATAAGAAATATAAAAAGCAAAGGTGTATACTTCCAAAGAAAAATATCACTAAAAAAAATGCTTCTTTTCTTTTTCTAAATGTAAATTAATGAAAATGCAATGATAAAGAGAACACTAAGACTATATTTTTGTAGTTTTTTGAGATCATATTTAAAAAACTGAAAATAAAACTACTCTATGCAAAATCAAATGCAAAAGCTTCTAAATGTTTTCTTTTCACTTTTTAAAATGCTCAAAGACTACTATGCACCTAAATGCACAAAAAATGTGAGTATGCTTGAATTAAACTAACTATATAAAGTAAGCAAACTGAAGTAAACAGATTAATAAGACCAAAGATCAACCATCTAGGGAAGACTTGGAACCCTAGCTTGGGTAGACACAATGAAAGAAAATCACTGAGATCAAACAAAGGCAAGTAGCAAAGCAATCACTATCTGAAAATGGAATGGGATATACAGTGTCTAGAACCCTGATCACTGATTCAGACAACCAATCACTCAAACCTATAACCCAAATAGGAAAATCCACTTCAAGCTACTAACAGAAAGACAATCCAAACAATAAGAACTCAACAGATTTACAAGAAAGCACAAGGTGTGGCCAACAAAGTCATCAAAATCACAGTGAAATGCTTATAAGGAAGACCAACCAGCAAACAAATTTTAAAGAGGGACAGGGACAAGCAAACCCTAGCCCAAAAATTTCAATGATGAAGCTTGTACATGACTGTATACAAGGGAAACCCATGTACTGTACGAGACTATCCTATAAAGAAACCCATGTACGTAGGCCTCTGTAGGCGATTGCATGCAAGAGCAACCCACGTACGTATGCCTCTGTATGCGATTGCATGCAAGAGAAACCCACGTACAAGTATTAAATTTTCTGATAAAAAGAAAAAATTTCAAGGTCTTCAAACACTGCTCTAAGCATGAACCAAGACAGGACACCACACACACAATCAAGGAAAAGAATGGGCAACGGTCAACATAAATAACCCGCAGCAGTCTGGGCTCCCCAGCGGAGTCGCCAGTTCTGTTGTTTAGGAATAAACACCCTTGTAACATAGGGTCTGGGGTTACCAATTTATTTCTAAAACTTGCAGACAATCAACTTTAAATTACATAAAATGAATAGGAAGAGATGTTGAACTCACTTTATTAACGATGGTTGATCCAAGATTTCTCTTCTCTCACTCTGCTTCTCTCCAAATCTTTCAAGGATGCACCTCCTTAATCTGCAAAGAGTAAATTCTCCAAGTACAATCTTATGCATGTATATATGACAGGTTAGATAAACAATATATAAAGTGAGTAATAAAAAATACTCATCAAACCATGATACATGAAAGAGACTCAACACAAAGTTGGAAGAAGAATTCTCTTTATTAACAATAGTGAATGAGATAAGTGTACAACCCAATGCCTAAGACAAGGACTCCTCTACAACCAAAGGATTATGTGTTCTACTGCTCCAAATTATTCTAAAGATATAACACCATCATAACTTTGCTCTCCAATATTGATTGATTAATGCCCTCCCCAGGTCCTCTATTTATACTTTGGGAAATAGAGCAGTTTCGAAGGTTCTGGAGGTTGAGATAGTTGAGTTGGTTAATGATTAAGGCTAAACAAATCTCCATTAATCATGTTTTATTATTTTTAATGTCGAATGGATGCGTATGACACGTAAGTTGTTATAAGGGAAACCTGCGTACAAATCTGTACATGAGTTGTAATGAAGATACTTGCGTACAATACGTGGGATGCTGTGGAGATAATCATGTATGTATGTGAGTTGCTGTAGAGATAGTCACGTACAACAATCAACATATAAAAAGGTAAAATGGCAAGCTAGTTGAATAGTGAATGCATCTCATGTCATGCCCATTTATAGTGTTTAGGAAACCTTCAATCCATGAGTGTCCTTTTGTGTACCAACATATGAAGTGTTGGCACTCAGATGGAGAAGTGCCAATTGGGTTGATAACAGATGGTTGTAAGAGTAAACTGTTAGGTCATCCAAATATATCAGCACAAATTTATCTTTTATTCCTACAAAATCTAGGTCCATGGCTCTCTGAAAAGTAACCCCAGCATTCATTATCCCAAATGGCATTTTAGCATACATGAAGGTGCCCCAGGGGGTGGTAAATATAGTATTCTCTTGGTCATCATGATGCTCAACAACTTGGTTGTATCTATAGAAGCCATCAAGGAAGGACATAACCCTAGCCCTCGAGACTTTCTGCAATAGGTGTTCCATCTTGGGTAATGGATAGTTGTCTTTTTTGGAACACTTGTTCAGGTTTATAAAATCCACACACAACTTGATTTCTTCATTTTTATTTCTTACCACTACCAGGTTTGCAATCAGCTTGGAATACCTGAGGGGGATTATGATCTTGGCTTTGAGGAGCTTGTGGATCTCTTTTTCAATCTTTGGTAATAGGAGAGGGTTGATGGGTTTCGGCTTGTGGTTGAAAGGACTGGTGTCCTTCTCCAAAGGAATTCTATGTTGGATGATATTGGTTTCATAATATTTTAGGTCAGTATACTCCTAGGAAAAAATATCAACCAACTCTTTTATCAAGTTGAAAAATTTAGACTTCTGATTAGAATTCAATCCCATGGAAAGATTTATCAGTTTAGGGTGGATTTGGATGCCTATGTTTTTCTCTTGGATAGTAGGATCTAGTTCCTTTTTGGAAGGCTTGAAAGGGATGTCATTGTGATCAAAGAGTTCTTCCAGTGGTACTAGACCTCGAGGTATGTAGCTACTGAGCAATTGGACAATGTTTTGATCAGCCACTCTATCTTTTAACTTGAGTTGTTTGGATTCCTCCATGTTTATTTTTTCCTCATCTATGGGTATGTCATAGAATTCATCTACTAACTGAAGGAATTTACTAATTTCATCATCATTCTCAAACACCCTCCAAAATTTTACATTATTTGGCAAAGAGGGTCTGTACTTGACCCAAACATCATAGCTGAGCTTAGGGGGTAGAGGAGGAACAAACAAACTTGTAGAGATAGCTAGGGAATCATCCAGGTGATTCAAAACCCTAGGAATATATGAGAGTTAAAAATAAATAAATGAGTCTCTGAGTTTCCATACCTCGTCCCTGTAGGCCTTCAGTCTGATATTTTTTGTCTGAAAAGTATTGTTGACCTGTTGTATGATGAAGTTTGCATCTCCAAAAATATTTATGCACATGATCCACATCTCCTTGGTAGCTTTAACTCCTATAAGCAAGGATTCATATTCTACTATGTTTTTAGTGGTTTTAAAATCAAGCTTATAAGACAGGTGGATGTTTTCCTTAGATGGGGAGATCAATACTACACTTGCACCTACTGAGCTTTGAGTGCTAGACCCATACAAATACATGGTCCAGATTGCTATGGTTACTTCTTCGGGATACTAATAGGTGGGATGAGTGAGCTAGACTGATGTTTGCTAAGAATCATCTATTTCCAAAATGCATGACCCAAAATCACTCTGCACTGCATAGATGGGGTGATTCACTGAGTTGCTTTCCTTGCTTATAATGTATGCCAATTGATTTTCCCTATACAACCTCTTAGTCTCTACTCCAAACATGGGAATGGTGGCATATGTAAGGTCCATCTAAAGGGTTCCACCTACTCTTTTGCTCCATGACTGAGATAGCAAGAGGCCAAATTTTGGAGGGATATCAGCCACTACAATTTCCATCATGATGCTTTTCGAAGGTAGTTGAGTTAGATTCACAGTAAGGTCTTTGATGAGGCCCAAGCACCTAACCTTCCTGGTGTCAAAGGATAATAAATCATAGTAGGGCTTGGTGATGGTGAGGCAAAGCTCATCCATCACAGCTTTTGGGATTATGTTATGAGAGGCTCCTCAATCCAGCAAGCCGTTATGGAGGATTTTATCATGTATATTCAAGGATATGTAGAATGGTGGGCATGATTCATTTAGGTATTTGATCATGGGGCCCAGGGTCACAACAGGCTTGTCATCTTGTAGGTTCACAGAGTCAGTGTGAATGTGCACCTTGGGCTGAAGGGAATTCAGAATAGAGCACTTGAATGCATTGTTTTCATTAGCTCAATTAAAGGGAAAGGGATTTTCAATTTTTGAATTTCAGACTCAAGGTTGAAAGAATAATGCATCCTATTTGGAAACCTTACCTCATCAGCTTTAGGTTTGAGTTGGACTTGATCAGGTGTGGCTGAAGGTGCCGGTTTCTGGAATGCTTTGGATGGGACAACCACCTTCTTTGGTAAAACAACAACCTTTCTAGTTGGTGTAGCAGGATTCTTGACACGTAAAACATTCTTCTTGAGAGGGGAAACTAGCCTAGACCTCAAATTGTAACCTCCCTTCCCATCATCCTGATTGACAACCTCTTCAATGATCTTCTCATCAATCAGGGCTTCCTCATATTCTGCCTATGTTAGAAAAGAATAGTTCACCTCATCCTCTGCAGTGGATATTGTCTTTAGCTTCTCCTTCTTCTTCAACGAATTTTGGTTCTTCTTCTAATACAACATTTTGAAATGGAGCTCTTATCCTCTGATCTTCCCTTTGATTTCTCTCCCTTCTGAGAATCTGAACTAAGGGGTTTCCTTTTCTATAAGGAACAAAATTTGGGTTTTGAGGAGCAAAGTCACTTGGTCCTTTACCCCTCACGGGTAGATTTCCTTCGTCCTTCAATTTAGACATTCCAGCAGTTAGGTTATCTAGCAGCTTGGTCATTTTGTCAATCTTGTTCTTTGATGCAGAAGCCCCACTAGAGTCTGCTGGTTGATTTTTCCTATCTATCTTCTCTTTGACCTTTTGAGATGCGAAAATTTTTTACTCTACCTCTAGGGCAGCATCCTGCATGAGTGATAAGGAGGCAGACCTCCTTTCTGTGAGAAGTAGGTAGAAGTCATATTCAAAGGAATTTGCATAAGTTATCCTAGCTGAGGTATCAGTGGGCTTAATTTCAGTAGGGATATTGCTGGACATATTGTTGAATCTCTTGGTAAAGTTGGAGACAGACTCCCCATTTTCTCTTTTCAAGTTGCTGAATTCTGTGACATAGTAGACACGGTCTTTCCTTTCTCCCCAATGCTTTAGGAAAATGTCATCTAGGGACTCTATTCCTTCCACTAATCTAGCAGGCAGTTCCTTAAACCACTTCCTAGCCTAGCCATCTAGGATTTGCACAAACACCCTAGTCCATACATCTTCTTGTTCTATATTGATATTTTCAGCATAGCTATAAAATGCCTCTAGATGTTCTTCATCAATGAAATCCCCTTCCCCTATAAAATTAGGCATATACTTGAGATAATCCCCAGTAGGCATGGCTACGAAGGGATTTGGAAAAATTAAGAGGGAAAAACTAGCTACCAGGATCCTTTCCATCATGGTCAATTGAGGGGCATCCATATTGGAAATGGGTACGGGAAGGGTTGAGGAAGGTAGAACTGAAGGAGATATTTGTTGATAAGGTGGTGGTATACTTATCCTAATGGATTCACCAAGGATTGGATCTTCACAAGCAACAGTGCTTGAAGATGCCCAAACCCTATATTTTTCTGATGTATCTAAAAGTTCCTAGGAATTAAGAATTTCAGCAGAAGAAATAATAGCAGAAATATTTATTGAAATACCTAATGTATCTTTTTATGCAGCACTGTTGGTCTTTCTTAGCAAAGCCCTAGCTGTTCGCAAAATTTTGTCTAGATCTGAAACTGGTGTTGTTGGTGGCCTCTTTGGGTTTTCTCTAGTACTTGGTCTTCTTGAAGCCACCTTATATCAATGGAGTCACCAGATAGATGATTACAACTAGAATAGTGTCCAATCCTTGTCTATCATCAA
This sequence comes from Pseudotsuga menziesii, assembly GCA_001517045.1. Classification (NCBI taxonomy): domain Eukaryota; kingdom Viridiplantae; phylum Streptophyta; class Pinopsida; order Pinales; family Pinaceae; genus Pseudotsuga; species Pseudotsuga menziesii. Next base: position 508,894 of record LPNX010359953.1, on the reverse strand, counting down.
AGCAAGGTTCTATGTTGTCTCCCAGGGAAGCTGAGCTTCAGTCTCCTCTCCCTGGAAATGGCGCCAATTTGTTATCACTACATAAAACTCCTCTAGGTTGTAGCTCGAGGATTCCTGGTAACTTAAAATGTTTTTAGGGTTTTCTGATATGGATCAAGTCAAGTGACCTATATAACCTACCACTCTCAAGACATGCATGAAGCTCACTCAATTACAAGGATTTTAGTTACAACTTGCTCAGTAGTTTGACAATAAGGTGCAGGGATGGAGAAATCATCAAGATGGCAGACTTACGTACAAAATATATGCATATAAATGGCTAAACCCAGACAAGGATGTTACTTATAAATCAAATCACATTAACTCACCAATGGGATGACAGCGATTAGCTATTAATCAACTTGAAAATAACCTAAATACACATTCAGGCATAAGTACAGTAAAGATAAAGATGATAGCTGAACAAATCACAACAAAAGAGCTTATATTGCATAATGAACAAGATGAAAATATTGAAAATAGAATTGGCTTATAAATCCCGAAAGTCAAACCATTATTATCAAATTGATCATAGGCTTTATATCCTTTTTACAAAAGTATAGATCCTGAAAATTCGACTTGTTTTCACAAAAATACTCAAAAGTGATAGTTTTTCCAAATTAGGGTTTCAAACCCTACCTAACTCTTTCTCAAACTATGATGAAGATCTAGTTCACTGATTGAACATTAAATAACTGAAGTAGTTGCTAGTGATCACTCTTGCTGGTCCACTGTAAATTAGCCACCGAAAGCCAGCGTTTTGGTGGTTAACTGATGTGATCTTTCTTACTTAATCTGCCAGAATTTTCTACCGTGTCACTGTCGTTGGCGATCAAAAGCTTTAAACACTGAGGATCAAAACTTTACACTCGAATGCTGTCGCAGTGTCGACATTTCAAACCACTAACATCGTGATGGTTAAATATTAGTGATCTAAATATCTAGCCACTAAAACATTGGAATCTACAACCGCTAATTTGTCTGCAATTGGAACCCTAAGCCTGAATGATCAGAACTTTACACCTGAATGTTGCCACACTGTCAATGTTTCAAACCACAAACATCACGATGGTGAAGTATTGGTGATTAGAACCTCTAGCCACTAAAACATCAAAATATCGAAACGTTAATTATCAGCGATCAGAAGCTCTAACTACTAACAATCATAACTTTACACCTGAATGCTGCCTCAATGTCAATGTTTCAAACCACTACAGTCGTGACGGTTAAGCATCGATGATCGGAAGCTATAACCACTAATGCGTCGGTGATCAAAACCCCAAAACTGAACCTGTCGGTGCTTTAAACCACTAACTTGTTGACGATTGAAACCCCAAAACTAAAACACGTCAGTGTTTTAAACCCCAATATCCTTCATAGTGTTGGCGGTATAGAGGACTAAACCTCTGAAACATCATGTTCGTAGAGGACTAAACCTCCTACTAGTGTCAAAAAATGTTCTTTCGATGTTTAGTGCATATGTTGCACTCCTTTCTAATATGCTAAAGACAACTCTTTTTGGTGACTAATGAGATGTTTTGAGCCTTTCCTAAGCCAATGAAAGCTACAACTTGTGAATTTTTTACCCAAATAAAAAATAGAGGATTTCAAAATTTCAGTGATATTCACATCCTTTGTTGCATGAGTTACATTATTCATACTATCAAAATAAATTATTTTGGGAGATAACATGTAACAATGTTTGTGCTTCACAACCGGCCAATGCACTTTGTGAGGGTCGACTATGAACTGGATCAAAGAGTTCACTAGAAAGATAATGTTCGGTCCTGTGTTGACCAGATACATAAGCAATCCAATAATATGACGATACAAGGTATGATCAAATTCGTTTGACCTTGATGCATCAATGTTTATCTAGTTGAAACTAGAGGTATGGAAATATTCTTGCATTCTTGGATCCTGAATCTATTCAATATCTCTACTGCATACTTCCCCTTTCCAATGAAGAAGCATGCATCTCTTTGTCAAAACTCCAAGCCTATAAATTAATTCATCAACCCAAGGTATTTCATCTCAAACACCACTACAAGTTTGGACTTGTAGCAGCCAATCAAACTCTCATTTCCTGTAAAAAATAGGTCATCGACATATAGGAACAATATAAGAGGAACCTCACCTACCAAGAAGAACAATTTGTGATCAGGATCACTACGATGAAATCTCATCTCCCAAAGATAGTTGTTTATCCTTGAGTACAATGCTGGAGGTTCCTGCTTGAGCCCATAAAGAGCTCTATGCATCCTGCATACATGTGTCTCCTTGTTCTCCACATCAAACCCTTCTAGATTTTGAATATACACCTCCTCTTCTATCATTCAGTTGAAGAAGAATTATTGATGTCCATATGATGGACTCACCAACCAAACTCTATTTCTAAAGAGATAATGGTCCGAATAGAGGAATACCTAGAAACATTGGAAAAGGTCTCCTCATATTCAATACCATCCTTCTATGAAATCCCCTTTTCAACGAAGTGTTCCTTGTACTCTTCCATACTTTTGTCTACTACATGCTTCAGCTTGTAGATTGATATAGATCCCATGGCCCTTTTCCCTTGTGGCCTTGGCATAACCTGCCATACCTAGTTTTTCATAATAGAGTCATACTCCTCAACCATAGCTTCCTATCACACATCATGTTGTGCAGCGTCCCTGAATCTTGAAGGTTCATATTTAATCAACTCATTCATTAGTTCCATCTAACTAAGTGTGTCTCATCATACATGCTATCTAAAATATCTCTGTGGAGGATCTACTTTCCTGGAATATTGCGTGATGGACCTAAACCACTTAGGCATTGGCGTAGTGTGAATGTGCTATGACTGCTGGATATCTGTCTCCTACTCCAGCTCATCCTCTGACTCCCTCTGACTATGAGAAATTGTGCCCTATGTCTTTATCTGTACTTGTACATTTGGCTCATGCAACTTAATCACTATGTCCTATGTTTGTTGCTGCTCTGCTGGTAAATCCATAGATATCCACAAGGCCCTATCCTCATCGAACTAGAAATCCCTGCTCACAATGATCCTCTTACAAGAAGGAATGTAAACATTGTATTCCTTCGAAGTCTCTCTATAACCAAAAGGTAACCCATTCTCTCCAGAAGGTTCCAACTTCTTCCCATTGTTAGCATTAACATGACAATAGAAAGAACTGTTGAATATGTGAATATGCATCACATCTAGCCTAGTTGTTGTGAATACCTCCTCTAGTATCTTCCTCCCCAAAGCTATGTGACGACACCTATTATGAATATACACTGCAATCTTGTATGGCTTGGCCCAATGAAATAGTGGAAATCCCTGATCAAATAGCATGGCCTTGGATGCTCCAACCATAGTCCTATTCTTCCATTCTGCAACTCCATTCAATTTTGGGGTATGGGGAACATTGTGCTCCTTCTTGATCCCCTCTGCCAAAAAATACTCCATCAACTCATTGGAGGTGTACTCAACCCCATTGTCTATTCTCAACACCCAAATATTCTTTCCTATTTGGTTCTCCATAAGAGTCTTGAACTCTCAGAACCTCTCAAAGACCTATGACTTGGCCTTCAGGAAATAGATCCATGTTTATCTGGAATAGTCATCAATGAAGGTTACGTAATAACTAGAACCACTAAACGAATGGCCACTTGCAGGTCTTCATACAACAAAATGCACCAAGTCCAATGGCTTCTTAGACTTGTGCTCATTCTATGGAAAAGGCTTCCTCATGTTCTTACCCAAAGCACAACCCTTGTAGTGGTTATGCTTCTCCTCCTGTACCTAAGGTACTCTAATGAAAAATTGTCTCAAGTTCCTTGGTCCTCCATGGTGTAAGTGTGCCATCTTCATATGCCACAAATCACCCTAAATGTTGTTGTTTCTGCTCACTAGAGCCTTTGGAGGCTTAAATCATAGTCTCTACACTTTCCTTCTCCTTCTACCAATCACCCTATCCAATCTACTATCTAAGACCTCGGGCTTGATATATACTCTATGGTCATGAAATTTCACCTGATGTCCCTTGTCATCCAAATTGGAAACTGTAATAAGGTTTTTGGTAATTCCTGGAACATAAAAAAAATCAACAAAACTGAGGGGCTTTCGAGACTCCCTCTTAAATTAAATAATGCTAACTCCCTACGCTTGATTCTATGCATCATCACCGAACTTAACCTAGATCCTTATTCTACACTGCTATATGTATTTGAAGAATATCGTCTATCGAGTCATGTTTCTAGATCCTCAACTATTGATGCACTATATATTTTTCCCTGTGTTGATTTACATGCAAGTTATCGACAAAAACTCCTCATCGAAGTTCCTATTGATCTCATCCACCTCTACAAATCCATGCATCTGAGTGTTACTCTTCTTCTTCTTGTTTGGGAACATGGAGGAAAAGTGTCCCTTCTTGTGGAAGATAAAACACTTAACCTTTGACATGTCAATATTCTTCTTAATATCCTTCTTCCTATTTTTCTTACCCTTTCTCTTCCCTATTGGGGCTAGAGCCTCCTCATCTGCAATCTATGGGGTGCTACTAGATGAGCCTGATCCTTAACCCATGCGGGTCTCCTACTACACAAAGTTATCCCATAGTATTTTCCAATGAAAGAGCTTCTCCCTAGCCACAACACCCTTTAAAAGGTGTCCAGTGGCTTAGATAATCCATTAAGGGGATATCCGAACTAGCTCCTCATTCTAATTCTTACAGCTGACAACTCGAAGCTCATATCTGATCTCTGTGAGCCTTGTGAGATAAGGAACCACTCCTTCTTCCTTGGATATCTTGGTATTGTGCATCCTCTCTTACAGCACCATATTCTGATTTTCATTCTTTCTCTAGTACAAAATTTCCAAATCCTTCCACATCTGTAATACGATCTTATTCCTGAAAAGGTGATGGACTATGTGGTCCTTTATCCCATTAAAGATGATCAACATGGATCTGGAATCAAGATTCTTCCATGCTACTAAATCTGTCGGATCTATGGGTGCAACCTTCATGGATTCAATGTGATCCTCTACATCACCGACATCGAGGATTCTTGTGATGCTTTATTTCCATGTAGGAAAGTTATGAGCATCCTGGAGTCTATCCTCAACACTAAACTACAAGGCCACAATGAATTTTTACTTGCCAAAACCTATATCTCGAAGTATAGGTTTGTGTCTTTAATAGATATTCCTCTGATCTATCATTGTTGCTGCAAATCTCTCAGTTGTATTTCACCAGAGCTGTGATATGATGTAAATTTTCCTTTAAATAACAACTAGGGTTAAAACAATATATTTAAATTTAACTGAAATAACCACACATAGAATTCTTTACAATATGCAACATAATATAAAACTGAGACCCATTTACAACATTAATCATATCAATAGAAATTACACAATCTTTTTCGGTAGAAACCCCATGACAAAACCCAAGATGGGAAAACCAGTACAACGGTATGAGAGGATATTTTATCCAAAAAATTTAGATCTTTTACAATATCAAAAAATTGATTTACTCCCTAGATGGAAAAATCGAAATACCCAAAAATCAAAATTGATTTATGTACTTTGTACCTCCGCTAAACACTCATGTCTCTCTCCTTAGCAATTTAGGGTTGTATTCTTGAGTTAGTGCTCTCCTTCTTATTTGCCAAAATTCTCTCTCTCACACTTGTTCTTCCGTTTGTGTCGGAATGAAACTATGTCCTCTCCAACAATTGAACTTTGTTTTATAACTTTAATAGGTAAAGTGAAAACCCTAATTTTACTTTCACTTTCACTAGTGTTTCACTAAAGTTAATTTAGATAACTTTAATTTATTTCCAAAGTAAACTTAGGAAAACTAAATTAAATACATTTGGTTTCCTAATTTAATTCTTCTACACACAAAGACATGAGCATGCAGGAAGGCCTTCCTTGTTGCTTCTATTTTAAGACAGACCATCTTTCAAGGATTGAAAGTGGAGAAGAACCTAGTAGTTAGGAAGATCATATGTCTGATGTGCAATTGTTTGTGATAACTATGTTTGATGACCAGTATAGAGATACCATACATTTTTTGAGTACCGGTTATGCGCCAAATTAGTTTACCATCACACCGAAGAAGAAATTGGTGGAAACAGCTGCAGATTTCCACTTGATTGCTGGGCATTTGTATAAAATGGGTCATGATCAGATACTTCAGTGTTGTGTTTTGGAACATGAGTGGTCGATGATATTAAGTGAAGGACGGGATAGTGTCACAAGTGGTCACTATGTAGGAAACACTATAGTGCGCAATATATTGCACGAAGGATTATGGTGTCCCACCATGCATGCCAATGCTTAGGATTATTTTCAAAACTATGATATATGTCAAAGAACTAGGAAGACATATCCAAGAGACAAAATTCCATTAGTACCATAGGTAACATAACAGGAATTTGATAAATGGGTTTTTTACTTCATAGTCCCCATCAGTCCAGTAGGAAAGCATGTGAGACAAAGGTAGATTATCACTGTGACTAATTACCTAACCCGATGGGCATAATTCGTGTTAGTAAAGGTCTATACTACTGTGAATTTATTATTTGAAAACGTTGTAACTAGGTTTGGTTTCCCAAATATTTTGATCAACAATCTAGGTATGCATTTTGTCAATCAATTGATAGAATAGCGAATTGACGAATTTCATTTTTAGCATAGAAGAAAAAATCCACATCACCATCAAATAAATGGAGTTGTCAAATAATTTCACAAGATTCTCGAAAATGCACTAACAAAGTTATGCAATGCACCAACGGATCACTGGGTTCACAATATCTCTGCATTACTATGTACATATTGCACAACATGTAAGAATTTTATTGGTCATACACCATCTATGTTGGTATATGGAAAATAAGTTGTCATGCCAAGTTTAAGAGTTGCTGCAATCACTAAAATGACAGATGTTGATGTTGTGCAAGATTCATTAATTCAACTAATACACTTGGAGAAATAAATCTTTGTTGAATTATTTCACCAGCATGTAGAAAAGACAATGGAAAAGGTATGACACAACATACACATTAAAATCAAGCATTTTGAAGTCAGAGATCGTGTTCTGATGAATGACCGTAAATTCTTTAAGCACCCAGGAAAGATGAAAACACATTGGTTAGGACCGTATGTTGTTAAGGAAATCACTAATGAAGGAGTAATGAAGTTAGGGAAATGAGATGGGACAGAGGTCAGATGGTTCATCAATAGGAGCCCACTCAAACCCTATTTTTATAACTACATATATATATATATATAAAGAAAGACAGAAAAGAAAGAAAAATAAAAGAAAAGAGAAAAGAGAAAAAAATTGAAAGAATGAAAAATCCAAGTCACAAGCAGTGCGATGAGAAATTTGAAGAGATGAAAATGATGTGATGTAGGAAAAATAATTTAGAAACCCCCTCTGATAAGCCTAAGGTCGGGCGTTATTAATTTCGCAAAATCAGAGAGAATATGATGACATACTTTTTGGTCACGACAAGTTGTGAAAAAATAAATACCAATTAAAGTGACATATAATTGGCGATAAACACAAATGTTTCTTTAATAAGTTGACAGTATGCCCATGATCCTGAAAGGATAGAATCCTTTCTGATTGATTGTTTACGCATGAAAATAATGGATGGGGAAAATTGAGGTGTATGATTAGAATTTGACGCAACGACTCCTTTCATTCTGTGTGAAAAAGAGAAGAGCTAGTGTTATCTCAAACGTTGAGAGCCGAGCTGAGTTGATCATAGTATGGTCATATCCATTTTCATCACAATCACATTTGGGTTTGATCCTACATCACCTACCACTCTTATGGAATATACAACTATCTATGTCCCATCCCAGGCGGAGGCTCAACAAACTGCTCTAGAGGAGGAAACAACTACTACATAGACCACACCAGTAAGGCAGTCGGTGTTGGCAGGGGTTTTTGTAAGTAAGCTGCAAAGCGTTGCGGTAACTTCGCAAGCTCACGCGGCACCGCGCAAGGCTAGATCAGCACGATGGGTGGAAAAATAATAGTTTTGAATATTTAATAGACTATTTGACCAGGTTTTGTCACCATAGGTCATTAGCAGTTATAAGTTAGTAAGAAGTGGACCTTCAATGTAAAGGCACAAGCCTATATATAGAACTAGTTTTGCAATTGAATAGACATCGATCGACAACACTATCATCAATAGAGACATGCAGTAAGGTCTGGTGCGATCTGTTTATGGTTTGGTAGAATTTTCTATTGTATCTACAATATATCTGGTTTTTTCCTGTTGTATTTAGTTTCCTTTTGTGGAGAGGGATTGTCCATTTGGGTCCTTTGGGAAGAATTAATATGATATGACACTTGTTGCACAAATCATGTCTTGTATTCCTGCTGCAATCTAATCTATTGTGATGATGCTATGATCTAGATATGTTATGATGTTGTGATCTAAATCTGTTATGATGTCATGATCTAATCTATTATGATGTTGCTATGGTCTATTCCATTTCTTCTATGAATTATTGATGTTTCTAAGATCTATTCTAATTTTTTCACATTTCTGTTGCATTATGAGTTGAGATGTTTCATAAATGATGCTACTGCACTAGTGATATTGTGAAAAATGTATGATGCAATCTGTAGTTGTGGAAATGAATTGATGATAACAGCGTAGTTCTGGATCTAATAGTTATGTTGTCTCCTTGTCAGATCCCATATCCTCCATCTTCACTATAGAAAACTCGATTTCAACAGATCTACCTTGAACATCTCAGGTGAGACTTCATCTTCTTTGCGGATGTTGATGTGAAAGTAAGACATGTCTGGGCTGGTGCTTAGAGAGATCACGTTGGTTATGTGTCAATAGAGTGGGAACCCCTATCGACGAGGCTTTGTTGCTGGGTATTCACAAACAAATGGTTTTGTTGTCAGGACCAAGTTGCAATTAAAAGGAGGATATATTTTGGCATCCAAATAAACCAAAGATCGAGGGGTGGTTTGATCTAAAGTTGTGAGAATTTGTTGAAGCTGAAAATCACAATCTGAAGTTGGAGACAAGTCATTGGTTCCGTAGATATATCCATGACAGTACTCACAAATGGTTCTTTTGTGAGTTTCCTATCCTCTTGCATGAATGTCTGGCGAAGACTACATCTAAGAAAATGAACATTCAAGGAGTAGAGCGGACTTACTAGGCTTCAGAATTGATTAAGGAATTACAAGAAATAGACAATAAGGAACTGCGACTTGTGGAAGTGTGGCTGGACAGTATCCTAGAGGGATACATTATCGAGTTTGCAGTCAAAAACAATAATTCCTTTAGAGAGGAATAAAGGGAGTTCTTCATTGGACCATGAGGAAGATTATTACTATCGCTGCAGCTATCAATTAAGCAGTTGGTTTGTGAAAAAGGTATTCTGAAGATGAACCAAGAGCAATGGAACTATGGTGTGCAGAGAGTGTCGAGACCACGATGAAAGGGGGGAGATGCATGGAGAGGTAAGGGGTAGATGGGCATGATTTATAGTGAGAATGTGAAGGTCACCAAGGAAACAAGTGGTTGTACAAGGGGAGGAGCAAGGTTTCCAGAGAAGAGGCAGAGGATGGGAGAAGGTCCTACTCTGATTGAACTGCGATGCCACGAGGAACAACCACACGAAACAAAGATACTTTTTTGTGAGGATGAGGCCAACCAAGCCTAGGCTATGCCCAAAAGGATGATAAGATCGAACCCTAGTAGTAGCGTGTCCACACCTCTGCTCACTACACCACCAAGAAGAAACACACATCCTACGTCGACTTTCCCGATGTGTCAGCAACAGTCTAGCAGTGGAGTACCAGCTAGAGGAAGAAGCCCCAAAATGGTGGGAAAAAAAATGAAGCTACCAATGTTTCATAGAAATGGAATCAATGACCCAGAGTAATAATGGTTCTTATGTGAAGTGATATGGACCACTCGACGGACTATAGATGATGATGTCAAGAAAAGCCAGCTGGAAAGTACTCTTACGGGCCGCGAATTGGAATGGTTCATGAGATTCATGTGCTTTCCTTAGGGAGGTATCATGAAAACATTGGATGAGATCCAAATAGGGTTATTCAAAGAATTCAAGAAGGAAAATTTTGAGGCTTAGTACATTACCGAGTTGAAAGAGATCAAACAGTTCCCGAATGAAATGATTTGGGACTTTGATCAGCGGTTTAAGACATTGATGGCTTAGGTCAGTTTCTAGATGAGCGATGTCCATCCAAGGAAAGGTAGCTTTTTGATCTTGTCCCACATATCACACAACCACTAATGCAACAAAAAATTGTGACACAGAGTGAGGCTCTGGAGATCGCGATAAAATTGGAGGCATCGCCAATGGGAGAAACTGGGTCGAAATGAATGAGATTCAAGCACAGTTGGCCAATATAATGCCCCAATTGCAAGATATAAAGAAGGATAAGGAAGATCATGATGATATTTGGTGCACTCAGTACCATGCATAGGGACATACCAAGGACAAATGTCCGACGTTCTAGAATTATTTTCTTTCAAGAGCCCCGAACCCATTGAGCTGTGCTTGTATACCATGGTGTCACATATGTTAGGTCTATGGGCATCAACATGAGAACTACGAATACATGTAGAAGATGGTTACGAAGCAAGAAAATATGTACTGTACATTTTTTGAGTCAGTATGACATGATGATAAAAAATGTTGAGCTTATGACCTACTTTAGGAAAGGACATATGATTCATACTTTGTGAAAGGTGAGGACCACCAAGAAATGCAAGCACAACCACAAGTGGTACAACCAACAACATAGGTGCAGTATACATTGCCACCCTAGATGCAATTTATCTTAGCGCAACCACAATAGGAGTTTACAGCACAACCACACTTTGCACCTCAGCTGCATCTTGTAGCACAACCACATTATGCACCACGACCACAATATAATCAGGCACCACTCATCCAGTCTCAGCCAAAATATGTTCAATATGTGCACTATGTGCAGCAGAAACCAAACCCACCACAGTAGCAGATTACCCAACCTCAGTTTCACCAAGGAGGAGTCTGAGGAGGAATCCACTGTGGATTTCGAGGACAAGGAGAAGGCCTCAACCGAGGAGGAGGATGAGATCCTGAATCAATACAATTTTATACCTATGAAGTATTCAGACACTATTGTATGGAGTTCCCTCATGTGAAGTGTACATACTGTAGAGCCAGCGAACATAATGTTGAAAATTTCCCTTATCTGATTGAAAAATGGCAGGCTGGAACCATTCCTTAGTTGCAAAATGTGCAGACTCAGAATGAACCAATGTTCCATGTACAAAACCAGCTAATGATAGATAATCATATCCCATCACAGGATCAGGTTCAAAACCTGCCACAGACTCAGAGTCAGTGGATGAATCTGAAACCACAATTGAATCAAGCTCAGAACCTTAACCAACGATCGATGGTTGTGACGATTCAAGCCGAACCAAGAATGAAGGATGTCAATGTCGGGGTTGTCACTCATGATGGTGCGAAAAATGGAGAATATGGACCAAGACAGCAAGTTCATCTCATTGGAAAGAAAAAACTAGCATTTGATATTGCGACGGAGAATGACACTTTCTATGGTGAACTCGCTGCAAAAGAAGAATATGGGGAGGAGATGAGGATGGGTATCCATATTGGAGATTACGAGGTTGACTCTGTTATCCAAGATCTCAGATTGGATGTAAATATTATGACCAAGTAAACTTGGCAGTTAATGGGGAAACCAACCTTGAGATGGTCGCCGGTGTAGTTGTGACTAGAAAATCAAGAAAAGCTTCATCCCATTGGTCACATCTCAAACTTGGTTGTCGACATTGAAGGTATGAAAATGCATGTTGACTTTGATGTGATAGAAGTATTCGAAGATGCTGGTTCCTACCCCGCACTGCTAGGGATTGGATGGGATAATGATAGCATGGCGGTTATCAACTTCAAGAAAAGGGTTATAAAGTTTGAGAGCCAGGATGTTAGAGTCATCACTCCTATGGACCCTGAGGAACGATGTCGGTATATTGAACCTGTGAAGGATGAAGTCAGTAGAAGTTGGGATCATGCTTATAAACTATATGAAAACTATAACCATCCCACTAACGATGGAAAAATTGGATGGCGCATCACAAGTTCTGTGTTTTCTGAATCTAATGATGCTCTAGAAAATTGAAAGAATAGGTTGCATGAAGTATCCTTAAAGAAATGTGGGTTGATCACACAGTCTCTCTAGTGTGTTGCAACTGAGATTGTTGAGTTGCCAATTTATGAAGGGCTTCTAGCGTTACTATAATACTTTAGAGAATTCAAAAAGAAAGTGTTCAAACCACAAAGGATATTGGCCCTAGATGTCACGCTTAAGGCTACTCTGGCTTGATGTTGGGCGATGCAAAAACATATGATCCTTGACTAGGAATAGTGTCGAAGATTGATGATGGTGAGATTCAGCAATTCAGAGGTCTATCATGATAGGAGATGTTGATGTATTTGTAGCTTCGGAACATATTCATATATGTATATTATCTATTGTAACCCGATGTTTATTCTGGGATGTATCTATAATGTAATTGATTCATGCTCTCATGCCCCCATGTTTCGATCAGGAGGATCAATAATGTAAACAAGTCATTTCAAGTCATTGTGGGTGACCCTCCGATTGTCTAAGGGTTAAAGTCCCCGTAGTTCTGGGGAATTAGGTTTATTAGACTCTCCTAGTAGAGGTCGGCCCTAGTAGCATTTTAGTCATGTCTGGATTAGTATAAATAGAGAGCTAGACTCTCTATTTAAAACACAACTCATACACAGTCAAGTGTAGCACATAGTTGAGGAAGGAGAAGGCACTAGGGCTAGACAAGAAGAACGTTACTGTTGTCGGGAGATCATTTACTGTTTTGGGATTTTACTATTTTGGTGCTGATTCTATCTCTGAGGAAGTTGTAGGATNAAAACACTGTGTTCATTGTCTCTTGTGTTTGATTGTTGTACTTGTTATTCTCTCAGTTAAAGATCCTAATAATGCTAGCTTAATGTTGAAAAAATAACAGGAGATACAATAGACAGAATGACCCAACCAATCATTTCATCAAGTGTCAGCATTTATGGGCATCGTGACCCAGAGATGAATGGGTCCATGATTTTGTTCACACTCTGGAAGAGATGGCGAGATCCTAGTATATAGAAGCAGAGTTGCACAAAACTATCACCACTTGGGAGGAGTTTTATGTTTTCTTTCCGCATACATTTAGTTTCCGAGATGCCAACCTGGAGGTACATAATGCATTGAAAATCCTATAGGATGTTGTGATAAACTGCATACCTATTGCATACCCAGTTGATCCACATGCGCACTACTCAACACAATCCATGATGACCTGCTACATCCTCTCTAGGGAACCTGAAGATGATGACAAGTTTCGAAATGTTAATATTCCGAAATTAGAAGGAAGCCATGACATCACAGCACCTGACATATCAACAGATTCAATGAGTCATCCATTGAGGATCAGGAAAGTAAATATTGGGTCGGAAGAGAACCCAAAGTTTTCCATTGTCGGGGACTACTCGAACGAGGAGACAATGGCCAAAATCATATATCTATTGCATGAATTATAGGACCTTTTTTCGACATGGTTTTCAGAAATGAAGGGGATACTAGGAGACCTCGGGGAGATGAAAATACTATCGAAACTAGATGTGAAACCTGTGCGATAGAGGCTGCATTGACTGAACCCATGATATAAGGACCCTGTGAAGGCTGAGATAGACCAGATGCTAGCTGCTCAGATCATGGAGCCTGTAGAATAATCAGAGTGGATAATCCCTATGATGGTCAAGGATAAAAAGACCAGAGAAATACGCATTTGTGTCAACCTAATGAAGTTGAATGATGCATGCGTACATGACCCATTCTTGTCCCCTTTTACAGATGAATTTCTTGAAGGAGTAGGTGGCCATGAGATGTATTCCTTCATGGATGGTTTTTCAGGATACCATCAAATCCAGATTGCAAAGGAGGATCGCCATAAGACCAAATTTGTCACTAAATGGGGCTATTTTCAATATACAGTCATGTCGTTTGGGATGAAGAACGCACCCATAGTATTTTATCGGGTAGTTGTCATTGTGTTTAAAGAATTTATTCAAAAGTTCCTGCAAGTATATATGGATGATTGGACTGTTTACAAACTAATTAGGGACCATCTCGACAACTTGTAACTGATGTTAGAAAGGTGTCGATAGCATCAGATTGCATTAATATCTAAGAAGTGCATTTTTTGTGCATTGTTTGGAATGCTACTTGGGCACATAGTATGTAAGGAAGGTATCTTGGTTGATCTGGCGAAGATCGACCTAATTCTTAGTTTACCGCTGTTGAAGAATGTGAAAATGATTCAAGAAATGCTGGGGCAAACGAGGTACTATCGCAAGTTTATCAAAGGATACACTACAATTACTATCCCCATGGAGAAACTACTAAAAAGGGATGAAGTATATGAATGGAATTAGAAATGGAAACGAATTTTTGACACCTTCAAGGCCAAGATGGCCTCTGTGCCCATACTAGTTTTTCATGATTGGAATAATGATTTCCAATGTTAACGTCAATGTTTTTTCTATTACACTGGGGGTTGTTATTGCACAAATAGGTGAGGGTGACCTGGATCACCCAATCGGATATGCCAGTAGAAATTTGTCCTTGCTGAATGAAATTACATAATGACTGAAAGAGAAGGCTTGGAGAGGGTTTATGCCTTACAAAAGTTCATACACTATTTGTTGGGTGGCCATTTCAAGATGTTCACCAATCATTCTATTGTGCAATACTTGGTCCATAAGCATGTGATGAGGGGGGAGGAATCTATCAGTGGATTCTTATGTTCCAAGAATTTGATTTTGAAATAATTGTGAAACCAGGAAAGTTGAACATTGGCCCTGATCACCTATCTTGTATTTAGACCGGAGAAGAACTGACCAATATTGATCAGGTATTTCTCGATGCAGAATTATTTTGGGGTGACATCAAAGTTTTTGGCCATTGGTGTTTCCCTGGAGGACATGTCAACGAGCCAAAAGAAGCAGCTGGTAGTAAAGGCTTCTAATTTCCAGCCGATTTCTCGACAGTTATATAATCTTGGACTAGATGAAATATTGCGGTGATGTATCTTACCGAATGAGAAGGGTCCTATTCTAGAAGAATCACATGCAGGAATTGCGGGAGGTCAATATGGAGGATGGGATACTGCACAAAAGGTGTTGTGTGCTAGGCTATGGTGGTGTACACTGCATAATGATTCCATAGAATATGAGAGGAGATGTGACATCTGCCAGCATGTCGGTAAACCATCACAGTGAGATGAGATGCCGCTGGTGCCGTAGGTGACTCTGCAACCATTCAATAAATGGGTTGTGGATTTCATGGGTCTTATTAATCCACCAAGGAAGATGAATAGGGTGTGATACATTATCACCACAACCGACTATCTGACCAGGTCGACGAAAGATACACCAGTTGTGGATTGTACCGCTATGACAGCAGCGAGGTTCATCTTTGAAAACATTGTGACCCGGTTTGGGTCTCCTCGGATCTTGATGAGTGACCAGGGCAGTCATTTAATCAAATGGACTGTGAAAGTGTTAAATGAGGAATTGCAGGTGCAATAGAAGAGGAGTACACCATACCATCCATAGGAGAATGGGACTCTCGAAGCATTCAACAAAAGTTTGGAAACAATGCTCCTAATGGTATTTAATGCTAACCGTCACGATTGGGACCTGAAAATTCGAGTACTGCTATGGGCTTATCGCATTACTTAAAAACGAATAATAGGATAGACACCATTCAAGCTGGTCTATGAGAAAGAGGTAGTCATGTCAAAATAATACATTGTTCCTCTTTTGTGCATCGCTACAGCGACCAATATGGATGATGTGGAAGCATTAGAAGAGTGCATTGTGGAGTTGATCTAGCTTGAAGAAGACCATTTTAGTGGAGGCTTTCACCAACAGGTTTTGAAGGATTGACAAAAGGCATGGCATGATTGCCACATTAAGAAAAAACTGTTTGCGGAAGGATATTTGGTGTTGTTATACGACAACAAGTTTATAAAGAATTTGGGTAAGTTATAGATGCACTGGTTAGGACTGTATCTTGTTCATTCTATTACTTCTGGAGGTGCAGTTCAGTTGCAGAAATTAGATAGAATAGTATTGTTGATGTTCATCAATGGAAGTCGCTTAAAGCCCTATAGGACAGGGCCAAAGCTGCGCACTACTTGAGGTGCTGTGAAACAAAAAATATTTTGTTACATAGTAGCAAGGCGAGCCTAGGGGAAGGGGCTATAGAAGGTAAGAGTTAGTAGCGATGATAAGGAGACCTGTTGCGACAGTTGCAGGGCTATAGGTTTCTCAACTCAGTAATAAATGTAGGTAGTTAAAACAATTAGCTGGTCACATTTGTTGAAGAAACACATTAATGGATGATCCGACCGTTAGAAGGGTAATATTGCCGACAGATTTGGCGCCATTACTATCGGATTTAGTCATCATGGTGATCGAATATTTGGCAACGATGAGTTCAAATTGGAGATGGTTATAAAAAGTGTGGGGGATGTGGGATGATGACATTGTTCAGTTGAATGAGAAGAGTGTGAATTGTGCAGTGTGTTGTGATATTTCGAGTGAGTTGCAGAGTAGAAGGTTAGAGTCATTAGGTGCATTCTAACGCTTGAGGCACGAGGCATGCTAAGCGACCTCGACTCAATTGAGATTTCCAGTGAAATAGAGTCCCCCATTTGTACCACAGTCATTGAAGAATAAGTTATGAGCATGCCATTCGGCTCATCATCCATTCCCGAGAGGAAGTGGCAGGCTAAGAATCCTAGTTTCACACCACTATAGGCACACCCACACGTCGACGAGAGTGCAAGGAGAAGGAACTACAGAGACCAGACCATAGATCTCAGGAGGTATAGAGTCCACGGTGCCTCTGGGCATCTCTATTCATGATATTTTGGGATAACTCACTCCTACTCATTCGGGAGCCAAGCCAAGGAAACCGACAAAAAATCAGAAGTATCCACCGAAATTTTCGTCGTTTTCGAAGGGGATGACCTACTCAGTCGATATCATCCCTACCATGATCTGATTAAAGTTTGATGAACATGACTTACTGTTACTTAAATATGTTTGGGATGAGCCCTATGAGTCATTTTTTACGGTGGCTTGTGCCCCAATTCAACGAATTCCTCAACATTAGGAGAGTGGGTTACCCAACTCGGGATTGTTGGGGCTCATCAATATTCCTTATTTTGGGTGATTGAATGTGGCCCACGCATGTGTTAAACAAATTTTGGCATGTTTTCATGGTTGGACACTTTGGTTGAACATGCCCATCCCTATCATAGTAGAATTTATTTTGAGCATTACGGGATTGTCGAAGGCTAGGAAGGATCCAACACAGTATATCAATAGGAGGGATACCGACAAAAATCTTGCCAACCATCTCAAGGAGCACTTTGGATTACAACGTGATGGTTATGCTTATCAAATTGATAGCATCAACTGACAAGCGGTGCATATCAGCGCACGAATTATGGCAAGTAAGCTTGTTCGAGGAAATTGACCAATCCAATCTAAGTTGAGCATCGTCCCATGCGCCCAGAAGTGCACTAAAAGAGTACAAATGAATTTGTCTTTGTTCCTGCTTAATCAATTGCTCAAATTTTCTCAGGGTGGGTGACTATTTTCATATAGTTTGCTCTTAATCCTTATTGCACTGGTCTCTTGGATGGAACCCAAAGACTACCAACCAATGGCAGTTTATGCAACATAGGTGGTTCGAGATGCATGATACCAAAATTTGTGGTGGGTTTAGGAGCCCAGTCGGTAGGAGAAATGTGCCATTCATTTTTAGGTATATTAGGATGCACTGCAAGCCACAATTGTTGTAGTTCCTTGAGTATCTCCTTATGCAGCATCCAAGTATCAACGACTCATTCAGTTCGCCATACAGCCCCACTCTATTAACATTTAGGAATGGCAGGACCTCGATAGGAAATGGATACCTCTAGCTTACAAAGTCACGGCTGAAGTGTTGGATGCTATTTGTCAAGATTGGTTGGATGAATGGCGCAAAATTATGAGTCAGGAGGAGATTTCTAAGGAACCGCCACCTGATGCCCCAAAATATCCTACCCAGTAGGAGCTGAGTGTTCATGAATCTGTCAATGAGTCATTAATGAACCCCGAGGCTGAAGCACAATGCATGTGGGGGGAGACTCACACCAAATGGCACTAGGAATATGATGCAGGAAGCTGTATCCGTTCGGGGATGGAGCACCAATTCCAGTGTCTTATCAAATCCATCACTGATTCCTCTGAGGATGCGACACAGGTGATTCGAGAGTCAAACCATGAAGAATTCAGTGTGGCAAGAGATAGGTTAAATTCCATTTTTGATATTGTTTTGAGATAGACCTCTGTTTGAACTATGATACATGACGTCCCATCAATCAACACTGAGCCCCAAGCTAGGAACATGCAAGTTCCCCCGACTGTGATCGACGCAGAAAATGAAGAAGTAAACCAACTACTGTGGTCGATCGAGAGCATCTCTTTAGATTTGAACAAGTTATCTTCTCTACAATTTGTGGAGCTACAGTACATTGCCACCCTGGAATTGGTAGACAAATAGAAAGAGCTGACTGAGGGATATGTACAGTCACAGAGTGCAGTAGAGAAGTTGCAAAAAGAGTTGCGTCAGGTCTAGGTGTAGCTGGAAGAACATAAGGTTTGAGAAATTGATGCATTAAAGGATGTGTATGCCGAGCTGTAGTGTAAGGTTGCTGAGGAAATTAATTAACTTAAAAAGGTGCAAGACTGCCTTATTGTTGAATAAACATAACTATGTGCAAGATTCAGTGAGGTTGAGTAAGTCATTGATGAGGCTTGTCACTAAATTTTTGAGAGCACGACAAAGCTTATCGTGGTTGCTAAGGCCAAGTGCCTTGGAGAAACCATTATCAAGCTCCAGGATACCAACTTGATTCTCAATGCCCTGGTACAACCTCCGACACCATTGGAGCAGGTTGATGAAAGGAAGGCTTCTATTGAAGAAATCGCAACCCAGTTCAAAACCATGGAGCAAGAGGCCAAAAGAATTATGGAGGCGACAACACAGTTTTGGCAGAGCGTTGTCCAAGAAGAGCAATTTGATCAGTTGACAGTGCAAGAGAAATAAGTTGAAGGCCAGTTGACAACGTTGATGACGTCGCTTAAGGAAATGATGTTGGTGGTACAGATCACAAGGGACAAGGAATTAAAATACCTTCAACAGAGAACCACTCATGCCTAGGAATGCCAACAAAAGCATCGTGCTCAGCTAGATGAGTTTCAAGAAATTTGTGGACAATTGGTTCTTAAAGTAGTCACCACGTTGCAGGCGGTGTAAGAGAATTGACAGATGTTCGATGGTAAGGCTAGATAAGAGCAGCCGATGTAGAAGGCTTTGAATAATTGACAATTTTTTTCCAAAAAAGTCCAGCTTCAGGTTCATGAGATCGCGAAGTAATTCAAAGATTTCAAGGCATGGACATTAGCATATACCCTGTCAACCTGACATGGCTCACGGACGAGCCACCCGACAATGTTGGGGGCATGTTGGAAAGGGTTTTGGTAAAAGAGTTGCACAATCTTGTGGTCTCTATTCAAGTTCACGCAGTATCGCACAAGGCCAGATCAGCGCGATGGGTGCAAAAATAACCGTTTTTGAATTTGTTATAGACTATTTGACCAAGTTTTTCCACCATAGGTCATTAGTAGTTATAAATTAGTTAGAAGTGGACCTTCAATGTAAAGGAAAAATTCTATATATAAAACTAGTATTGCAATTGAATATACATTGATCGAAAACATTATCATCAATAGAGACATCACTAAGGTCTGGTGCGATCTGTCTATGGTTTGGGAGAATTTTCTGTTGTATCTACAATCTATCTGGGTTTTTCCTATTGTATTCAACCTCCTTTTATGGAGAGGGATTGTCCACTTGGGTCCTTTGCATAGAATTAATACGATATGACATTTGTTGCACAAATCATGTCTTTTATTCCTGCTACAATCTAATCTATTGTGATGTTGTTGTGATCTAGATCTGTTATGATGTTGTGATCTAAATTTGTTATGATGCCACGATCTAATATATTATGATGTTTCTGTGGTCTATTCCATTTTTTCTATGATTTATTGATTCTTCTGTGATCTTTTCTAATTCTATCACATTTTCGTTGCATTATGAGTTGAGATGTTCCATAAATGATGCTGCTTCACTAGTGATACTGTGAGAAATGTATGATGCAATCTGTATTTGTGGAAATGAATTTACGATAAATGCATAGTTCTAGATCTAATAGTTATGTTCTCTCCTTTTCAGATCCCATATCCTCCATCTGTACTATCGTAAACTTGGTTCTGATATCTCTCCCTTGAACATATCGGGTGAGACCTCATCTGCTCTGTGGATGTTGGTGGGTAGGGTAAAACCGATCTGGGCCGGTTCTCAGGGATATCTCGCTAGTTAGGCGTCGACAAAGTGAGAACCACTATTAATGAGGATTTTTTGGTGGGTTTTCTCCAACAATCGGACCCTTTTAGGATGTATGAAAAAGACATACCAGGTCTATCTGGAACTGCATGGGGAAAGAGCACTAGAAACCAAAGAAGAAAGGAAAAAGCATCCATGACCCCAACACCACCCCTACTAGAGGATGAATATTCCAAGAGAAGAAATTTGACGCCACCTTATATTACACCCAAACGCAGCGATGCTTCGAAATTTAAAAACCCGAAGCACACAGGGGTTCGATTAATAACGCCATTACTGCCAAAAGGAGTAGAAGTATTGATGGATAGTATTCTGAACTTAAGGAAACACTCTTTTGTTAATCATGATACAAAGAAACACAGAGGCATGGACCGCAAAAAATATATGGATGCTGTACAGGAAACACCCAATGTGCCCAATAAATTTGTTGCAAAGGAATGGGCCAGAGGACTGGAATAGTCTCACGTACTATCACTATTATATATGCCACATTTTGGCTCCAACATACCAATAAACACTTTTTTTAGCAGTTATTGGTAATCTTTCATGGTGGGTTCTTATGATTGGGAAAGCTAATACATGTGGATGTTGAACTTATTGCAAGCATCATAGGCCTTCCATTCACAGCAATTGACCCAACCCCACTTCTCAAGAAGGATAAAAAAGTGGTAATAGCTATGGGGATGAAGGAAAAATATGATGTAGTAAGAAATAAAAGAGGATTTCTAATCGAGTCCATTAATGATTGTACTATCAAATTTGGTGCAAAGGTGTTGGAATCCAAGTTACTTCACAATATGCATCAAGACCAATGTACTGTGGGAGCAATTACGTAGTGGAACTCTGCATAGAGGAAGTTGAGATCAATTCATGTGAGTTCTTATTGATTGAGCTACTCCAACATTCTATTGACATACAAAAAAAGAGTACAACATTTCACTACTCATGGATGTTAATTTTAATTTCATTTATAGCATGGTATGACCCTGCCAAACTACAAAGGGGTAGATCTTCCAGTAACTTGCATGAAGGCAAGATATCAAAACATTTCGTTTGACAAGGAAAAAAGGAACGATAGACATAAAATAACATTGAATTATTTATGCATGGAGAAGATATAAGAAACAAAGTAAAGGACATGTACATGTTAGATAACGCGACTGTTCGCGATTCTGTTAGGTTTTTTGATTTTATATTATCGCACACCATATCAATATGCAGCCACACCGAGATCAACAATATTAAATTTTTCCAACCCAATTCATAATGACAGAGGAGGAGGTTGAAGAAAATGTTGATAATTGGATGAAGGAATGGCGCATTCTAGTGCCAGAATATCAATTGTGTCAAGAGGAAGAACAACTCCAAAAGGAAAACCCACTGTGACTGCCAAATGAGGGCTAGGAAGAAGAAAATCCATTGGAGGATTTGGAGTGAGGAAAGAGCTAGTCCAATCCAACCTAGATATACCCAGACAAATAAAAGGAAGAGGAATAACCTCATAAATATCAAGTAGAGTCTAGTAGGAAGAAAAATAAGATGAAGAATGATAGAAATGAAAATACCATTAGCTTGGCTAGTGGCGACGTGCAAATAATGACAAAGGCAATACATGAAGCTACCAAGACTAGCTTCAAATCCATAGAGTGACAAGGACATATTTTAGGTAAGGTTACTGATATGCTCAAAGATTTGTGTAAAGCAGTTGAGTATGTTTAAATTCTTGTCGATTATTCAGTCGCAACTATTGAGTCGTAGGATCCACCAAAAACATCAACAATGGAACCAATTGGACCAATAGTTTAGTTCCACAAATAAAAGTAGAGGTGTTAAGAGGATTTATTGATCTAGGAACTCTAGAGTTTAACGACTTTGCGAGGGACCTCGACCAAATAACCATATATTTATCCGTAATAAAGATGACCGAACTATACACAATACAGATTGTTTTAGTTTTCAAAATAAAAGTGCGAGAACACACGTTGGCTAAGCAAGTAAAGGCTGCAAACAAAAGTATTAAGAAAATGAAACTAGTAAGACAAGAAAATGATGAGAAGATGAAGTCATGGGAAGAAAATTGTGAGAGAATCGACAAAGTAGTAGATATGGATGGTAAAAACTTTACAGAAGATGGAATAACATAAGAAATGGCACCAGACACGAAATTTGCTAGACCTGGTAAGATAGCGACTGACCTTAGGAAGAAGGTCACACAGAGTTAGGAACAAGTAAAACTAGGCACAGCCCCACTGTTAATATAGGAAATAAGAGAAGAAACAATTGAAGCTACAAAGAAAGATAAAGAAGGAGAAATGATATGCGCAAACAATGTTGATCAAGTATGTCGGAATTGGGAATCACTAATGTATGTTGAGAAATCATAGAAATTGCAAATGAAATGAATTCGGTTGAAGAAAATATCATGGATATAAGGAAAAACATGAATAAACTACCCTTACCGTAGAAAATGGCTAAGAAAACGAAGATGAGGAAATTGCAACATAAAGTAACAGTGTCACACACACAACAAAAACACCATGTGGAAAAGGTGAAAGAGATGTAGGATGAAGCAGAAAGAGTTACATGAATCATCAAGCTTGTAAATGAGAAGGTGCATGAAGGAGCGGGATCATTATAAAATATCATGCTAGAACATGTGATTTTTGACCTACTATAACAATTGTAGAATACGGAGGAAGAAGTGTGCATAGAAGCAGAGCGAGTGGCAAAAATCGTGGAATATTTTCAAAGTAAAATCAGTGCAAGGGAAAAAATGGATGAATAGCTACGAGTGGCTTGGGACGAGACAAAGGTGATTTTTTGTAGCCTCTTATGCCTAGGTAATAGAAGGTATAATTCACTTAGAATTCTATATAAGTATGGAGAAGAGAGACAGAAAAAGATAAAGGAGCTGGGACGAAAGTTGTAAAAGGAAGGAAGAAGAAGAGGAATCCATGAGAGAAAAGGAAGCCTCCATAGAATAAAGGAGTGCAACAAGGGAAGATGCATTGGAATAATAGTATGAGAAGGCATGAAAATATGTGCAAGTGGCAGAACGACTAGAAAACGACAATAAGGAGTAACAATTAGGAACTAATAGGCCATAAATATTGTGGGTACAAGTTCGGATAAAGTCAAGACGTTAGTGGTGTTAGAATAATCAACCCATAGTTACCTACATTAGAAATTAATTTAATTATTTTTGTCTTATTACCTAGTTTCCTAGATTCCATTCTATGGTAGTTGCCTTCTACATGTCCTACAAGTCAACACATGCGAAAACTAAGTCATGGAGCACTTGGAAAACATCATGGAAACCCAATTTAGCATGTTTTCTTTATTCTAGATCCTCCAAAGTGCATATATTCTTTTTCTGAAAAGATTCCTTCTTTATTCTGATTTACCGCAAAAGGAAAAGCTAGACTAGGTGTAGTTGACTTGCTTTTTTCCCACACCCTCCTCCCTCCTTTTCTCCAAATAAAAGCATGTATGAGTTTTCTTTCCTTCCCTCTTTAGCTTTCCCACTTTAGAAAATTTGTGAGCATCTTCATAAAATTGGAAACTGCTTTATGCACCTATGGGGGATTTGACTAGATTTGGTAAGCCTTCTTTTTTACTATTTCGAATGGCATATTTATGCATTTGATTATCTCATGTAATGATATATTGCAGAAGCCTATTACTTTACAAGGTTGGATATTGTACACTTATTCAATACATATTAGTGTTATGCTCCAATTTCACTATCCTTTGGTGTTAATTTTGCTTGTTTGATTAGCAATTTTGTCAGTGTAATTGTTCTATCTCTTAGGTTCAATTTCCACATGGTATCATATCCTTTATAGATCGATTTCTCTCCTTCCAAATTCTTATTACAGGTTCAACATCATTGAGTGGGAGTGCATTATGCTAACTGGATTAAACATTTTCTGAGCTATGGACCCATCTCCGAAGATCATCTTGACTCCATTAAATTTCTTTGAGTGGAAAGTTGAGATGGAGATATTGTTGAGAGAAAAATGTCTCTATAGGGTGACTATGGCAACTAAGGGAGACCCCAATGCAACTGGAGAGAAAATTAAATGGCACAACAGGAGGGATGAGGCCTATGGTCTTTTGTGCCTCACTATTTTAAGAGACCTCCTCTTCCATCTTGATGGATTGACATCACCTAATGAAGTGTCGGAGAAGCTAGAGGATATTTTTGGAAAGACACGCGAGATGAGGGGACACCAAATCGAGAATGAGGTGATCTCCTGAGTCCCAGTAGCTTCGAATCATTGCAACTCTACTTTTCCAAGTTTAATGCGTTTGTTTTGAAGTTCAAATAGCATGGGATCGAAAAGAAGGAAGAGGTACTAGTCTTGGACATACTCTCTAAGCTTGATCCTCACTATTTAGTGTTTTTTTTTTACCTTCCATGCCACCAAGTTGATAGCTCTTTCGTGGAAGATGCCTAAGCTTGCACAGTTCATGGAATCCCTCACAAAAGAGCATGATACGTTGATGATTAGGGGCACCATCAAATATTTCAAAGACCAAGATTTGGTTGCTGGAGATTCAAGGGTGGATTCAGAAAGCAAGAAACAAGATAGAAAGCCACCTGAGCAAAAGAGAGACAAGTCTGAGTCTCAAGAGGATCCCCAAGGTTCCAAAAAGAACTCCTAGAAGAAGAAGAACAAATGAGAAATGAGCAAGTGGGGATACTGCAGTAAGGGTTGTCATCCTGAGAGCTCTTGTATGAAGAAGCAAATTGACATGTTGACCCAACTCTTGGAGAAAAATACATATGATTGAATGCTAATGGAAAAAAATGTAGAATCAACAAAACCAAAATAATAATGGGACCACACAGAAAACTCTTTTAACATTTAAAATATCTTTCATGGATGGTCTCTATTAATATTTATTTTAAAAATTTCAAAACAAAACAAAACTTAACTTTAGAACTTTCCACTTACAATGTAACATCAGAGCTACGAGAAATTTCAGTAGAGGCAGCTCTGGCACTGCTTGTAAGAATCTTGACTTTGTAGTCGAATCTACTTATAAAACTCTGTGATAAACTCTTCTACTTGTCTATGCACAAGAGGAGGGCAGAGATAATCCATGTAGGACTTGGTAAACTGGTCAACACATGAACACTGTTGTTGTGGTAGTTGTTGATCTTGAGAGCTCTGCCCTGCGTTTTTCTAAGTGACGATCAACAACATAGTGGAAGAAACAACATTCGGGAGAGCTACTGCAAGAGAACTCCAGCTTGCAAGGATCATAAGCAATTGTTGAAGCACTCACTATTTGGTAAGAAATTAACTGTTGAAATCCATTAGCAGGACAAATAAAGAACACTGAAGTTATTGTTGATTAATCACTATTTGGTAAGAAAGTTGTCTTTATTGTGATGGAGAAGATAGCAATTCAGACCATCAATTGAATCAATAATCAGTAGAGATGATCATATTGTATATTAGTGTTTTTGAAATAGCAATCCACATCATGAAGCCAAGAGTGCCTATTATGAAATGGGCATAACGACTTCACAGTTTGCTGGACTCTGGTTTTGATATAAAAATTCTTATGGGAGTAAGCTATTTGATTAGTATCTGAGGAACGCTGGACCAGAAGTAGAATACTTTAAGTCGATACAAGGATCATGTCGAGGAGGTGATCAACAGCTGGGCAAACGCTGGAGAAGAAGGTGAAGAAGCATAATCCATCTCGGTTTCACTAAAGGGTAACCCAGTAAGCTATCACTTCACTCTTAAAAAAAATGTTAAAAACACAAAAACAAAAAAATGATTTACATATTACATACTAAAAGATGGTTTATTTTTCAACTTAACAAAAAAAAATAGATTTTAAAATTTTCATGTCAATAAAAAAATAAAGTGTTTGCAGAGACGCTGATATCACCATTGTATGCAAATTGTTTAAGATATATTTACACAAAGCCGCCTATAAACACTGTGTGTTAGGTTTCGTAAATATATATTTTATGCTTTTTGGATTGGTTCATCATTTTCATTTGCAGCAAAATTCTCATTTTCATTTGCAGCATATTATTGGTTCATCATTTTCGTTAGTCTTTTTCATTTGCAGCATATAATACCAACATATTATTTTTATCTTTACAAAATTCTTCTCGACATTGAGAAAGGTTTTGAATCTATTGAAATTCACAAATTTGAGATAGATTTATATAGATATTGACAAAAAGCGGTTAGTCAATGACCATCAAAAGATGTAATATAATGAATCAAAATGACTCTGCAAGGTCTAAATGAATAAAAAGATTTGCACAAGGAAATAATGATAATAGTAATAACCAACAAATATCCCAAAGGTTTTGAAAAATTACAACCACGAGTTATTTAACCAAGTGCCATCGAAAGCTCTCTAATTATTAAGAACAAGGACTAAAAAACACTTGACGTGAACCATAAAAAAGTGCTGCAATTACTTTTCAACCAAACCAATACATGGTGTCCCATAAATCCTTTCCATATTGATTTCAAGAAAATGTATCATTCGATCCGCCTGAATTGTGATATTCTGGTAAACTGTTTCAAGTGTGGGATTCAGCATCTGAGTGTTCAACGAAACCCTTGGATTCAACCAAACCCTCGAACACGACCAGCTTATCCAAAAGGGCAAGTTTCTCCTTTTTTAATTTTTTCACTTCACTCTAAGACTTTTTCAGCTCATCTTTTACACTATAGTTTTCTTTCTTTAACATCAAGTACTTACGCCTCAAGTCTCGATACCTATTCGCTAATTTGAGTCGTGAATATTCTGCATGGCCGTTTGAGTGAGAGCTGGAGCTGAAGCGGGATCCCCTTTTCTCAGAGAAATTTGTTGATAATTTGGGCTGGTTTACTTTTCCCTCCTCCCGGGCCTCATTGTGCGCCGAAGCTCTTTGAGACAAACTTTTCTTTTCTGCATTTTTGGATGTTGATGCATTGACATTCATAAACCGATTTGGGGTTTTCATTTGTATAGATCAAATATTTTCGACTTAGAATTCTGTGCTACAGGATAGGTATGCCAGAAGCAAAGATCTGTCAAAAGATATACACAAAACAAAATATAAGGATCAGATCTGTCAAAAGATATACACAAAATATAAGGATCTCATGTTATCCAATATTTCCCAGTAATTATTGACTCATAACCTGAAATTCTAATAAGAATTTAGGATAAAAAAGCTATTTGCAATAAGCTAAATCCAGATGCAATCTCTGAAACCAAGTTAATTCTCTTGGATCCTATATTATCCAATATTTCTGAGGCAATACACTAAATTCAAATGCAATCTATGAAACCCAATTAATTATGCTGATCCTTATAGATCAAATATTCCCTACTTATGTAGAAATCTATGGTAAAAGATAGGTAAAGAAGAAACAAAGATCTCTCAAAACATATATATGAAATATAAGGATCCCATATTATCTAATATTTTCTAGTAACTTTTGAAGTATAATTTCAAAACTCTAACAAGAATCTAGGATAAAACCTTTATTTGCAATATCTTAATTCCAAATGCAATCTTTGAAACCAATTTAATTCTATTGGATCTCATATTATCCAATATTTCTTAATAATTATGAATCTATGATAAAACCACTATTTGTAATACCCTAATTCCAGAAGAAATCTTTAAAACAAGGTTAACTCTTTTCGATCCCATATTATCCACTATTTCTCAATAATTATTGAATCACGACCATAAACTCTAACAAGATAAAAAAACTATCTATACAAAGAAATGAAAGAAGTATTTAGTGAATAGTCTATATAGTGTGGCTTGTATGAAACTCAAGGAAACAATTTGCTTTTTTTCTTTTTAAATTTTTATGGATCAATGGTAAACTATTCAACTATAGAGTGTTACAAGTCTTGTAATTTTAAGAGATGGATTGTCCATACAGCATACTCATCTCCATTAAATATCTGCCATAAACCTTCTTGTGTTAAGAGATTTCTTACCTATTCAAATTCTTTTGGTAATGCTTTTGGTAGCACCATCTTCAAGAATAGATCTTAGTCTCTACATCACAACCTTTGTTCTTAATAAGAATGAAGGATCAAGATAGATTTCAGCAAAAATAAAGGGTGGCGCTTCCTTGAAACAATGCCAATCCTTCACCAAGACAGTACAAATCTTTCAATAGGTGAAAGTTGATCTCTTAATAGGTTAAAGCTGAGTGAGCAAGTCAATGGGGAGTCATATGGGGAGTCTGCAAGCGTTTTCAAAGTGAGCACACTGTTGGATTTACTCAATTGGAGATTAACCCAACAGATCAATCCGTTAGCGTTATTTAGATGATGGAACTAACTCCATTAACACCGTCTCTTAGAGAGCACTAACACAGAGATCTGAGAGGGTTCACGGTGGTCAACGCCTATTGTAAATTTATGCTTGGAGAGAATCAACATTGCGACTTCCAACTTTTTTAAAATAAAAATAGATCCATGAATGAATCAAGGGTTGAATGAACACATCTAACTCTCCACTTGGTTATGTAGGAGAAAGAATCTAGGGTTTTTCTTTCCACAAAGAATCTATGGTTTTTCTTTGCTTCGGGTTTTATACTAGCAGATTGCCTCACAGATCAATCTTTCATGATCTTTCACAAGTCATGAGTGGTCTCCAAACTCATGGGTGGAGCTTCAACACGAAGTCAGCTCTCACAATGGTGCCATATCTGTGTGCCTTTGGAGGATCTTATGCACATATCTAAATCGAGGTTGTGGACTTTAGATCCGGAGATGGGCTCACCAGATCTGGAAAAGAAAATAGCCGGTCAAGTCACATACAAGAAATAAAATAAAACATCAACGACTTTGGAACCCTAGAATGCAATGTGAGAATAAAAAATAAGACGGATCTGAGCTTCTCACTTAAAGTGCTTTCTACTTTGTGAAAAAACTGATCTAGGCTTCTGTTTGAAAGTGATTTCCACTCTGTGAAAAGCCTTACCCTAGGATCCCCTAGTACCCTCTGATACCATGTTAAAGATAACAATGGAACAAGCACAAGCACTGTGAGATTTCTCAATATTAATCAAGTGGATATATAGTAGGAGAATACCATATGTGACACAATACTATGGGTAACTAACTAACTAACCACATGTGAGATTACATTCTTCAACATATGTAATACTATAATTCCAAATGTAATCTCTCAAACCAAGTAAACCCTCTCAACCAAACACACTAGAAAAAAATAACCCCAACCCAAAAGCAAACCGGATCTTAGCTCTCCTCACAAGCAATTGTAAAACCATATAAATAAACTTGGATGTGGAAATAAAAAAAGACAAAAATAAAAATTAACCAATCTAGATCCCAAATATTGAGTGCTCACATAAAGAAATGATAAAAAACTAATAACAAGAGCTTAACATCTACCCAAAACATATTTACTTAATCAACTATCTAATAAGCTTCACAAAAGTAGACTACTTACCTAAATGAATGAGTGAAGACAAGATCTAAACACTCCACTGTGGCACTGCTTCCTTCTTCACTTATAAATGGGAAAGCCTCTAGAAAAATAAGTTTAGGAGTCAATTTATATAGCCACAAAAGGAGTCTAGTGGACCTATTGGAATAATAACTAATAATAATTTTAATTTTATTTTATTCATTTGTTTTTAATTTTTATATATATATTTTTGAGAATTTAATTTATATTTTAAATATTCAATTTATATTTTGAAATTTCGGGAAAATATTCAAAAAATACACTTTTATATTTTTTACTTCTAGAATTGTAAATTCTTAAAAAAAAAGGATTTGTTTATTATTTTTTATGGTAATGAATGTTATTTTAAAAGGACCAAAACATAACCGAAACTATTTAAGGTTAAAAATATGTGTTTTATGTTGATATATGAGAAGTTTAGATACAAAGCAGTAGGCTATGTACCACATTGTAAACATTACCAATCAAATCTTGCTCCATTGTCCCACAAGCAATGGATTCCGTTTTCCCTTTTGTTTTTACATGACCTTTTTTATTATTACATTAAATTATTATACTTATTTTAATGTTTAAGATTGAGGTGTTGCATGCTCCCCCACATTAGGAAACTCATCCTAAAGTTATAACTCCATAGAAACAAATTCAAGACTTACTCATTTAGTCATGTAGTTAATAGGTAATATAGATAGATCATACTATTGAGAAAACGATTGATTTATACTCACCCAAATTTTACCAATCCCCCTAAAGTTATATGTATGATAAATTGGTGAATCCCCATAATACATAGGAAAGTGTAAATGCTAGTTTTTTAATAATATAATATGTATATATAATCTTTTGGAATCTTCTACGAAATTATAACCTCTTATAAATTTTGGGTATTTGACAAAATTATATAATCTCGGTAAAATCATGGAACATCTTTAACAAAATTATAAAAACTTATAAATTTTATTGGCGAATCTTTCACAGAATTAAAAAATCTTGTAAAAACTTGGTGAGTCTTTTGCTAAACTATAAAAACTTGTAAAGTCTTGACATATTGGTTGAAATTTGACTTAATACAAATTTATAGATGGCTTTGTATTCACTTTAGACTTGCGATGTAATCTTGCACTAAAACACCTTACAAACATCATCCAACTTTTTTTGGTGACCTACTTTGTTAATTTGCAGTCCCACTAATAAACTCATTCTAATTGATCCCTAAATGGCACATGCCAAATGTTGGTTTCTAGTGCGTTTCCTACGATCGACGACCATGAAAATATTTATCCTTGAGAGTAGGTCACAAAGCATGTGTTCAAATTTAGAATTGGATCAGCCTTTGATACATTTCACACCTTCAACTATGCTTCAACCATTCATCACAATCTCTAAGATAATATTACAACCCTAAGTATAACTGTAACACCGCGGTTTTGACCCCGTTGCATTAATGTATATGATGTAAATATTATATCAAATAATGACGAGGAGCTCAAGGCCAAGGCCATGTCATTGATTGATGTGTGGTATATAGGTGATCATGGTTGATGCCTATGGTTTCTGTGCTAAGTCAAGCACACTTGTAAACATCATGTAAATATGCAATATAATGAAAACACACGACCAACTCTGTCAATGCAACGAATAATGAGATGGGGGTATGATTTTCCTAAGGATAAGGGGGTGGGAATGTTAACCTTGAGCCTGTTTGGGGAAAATCCATGTATCATGGGGAGAAGCCATGAGAGCTGTCAACTACCCTCTTTCTTGTCTTTTCTTCCTAACCATTCATTATGCGAGAAAGTGGTTGAGGTAGCTATTGCTTGGAAAGGGAAGAGTATGGGAAATTTTGAATGGGGCAGAGTAGTGAGTTACAGAGTTTTGTGTTTTTCTTGTAGCGACAAGAAAACACTAGAACCATATGTCAGTTTGACTCATAAATTCATGCCTGGTTCCTACTCTCACGTTTTTTAGAGTTACAGAACGTTCTGGCTCATTATCATTCATCCCATTCGATCATAGAATCATCATATTCATCCCACCCACCCCGGTTGTCATGTAGAAGCGAAAGAATACCAGATCCTTTCTTTTGTGTATGTATCCTTCCCATTCTGTGAGTGTGTTTTTCCACGACATTATGGTATTTTCTATGTTGTAGTGTTATCCTAAACTTCAGAGTGTATGAGACCCTGGTACTTGTGTTCAGAGTAAGCCTGTGATGTAGACTCTCCATGTGGTTGTTGTGTTGTGAACCCTGGTTCAGGCATGAATCTGTGCGATACTTAGGAATGTGAGAGATGTAGAATGCGCTTGATAAACCTAGTGTGGAGCCTTAGAGTAAGATAAGAGTGGATGGTGAACGTGCCATGCACATCCTGAAGAGAACTGGAAGGGAAGGTGTAGTCTCAGGGACTGTGGAGTAGAGAAGGGGACAGTTCCTTGTGTTGGGTGTGTAGGGAGAGGGGGGATCGAGTCCAGATAGATCTTGTGAATGTTTCTTAGCTTAGTCGATGAGCTCACTAGCTTAATAGTTCTTCGTAACCATTTCCTTATGTTGGGGCTCTGACCCTAAAGCTCTTTAGTTTTGGTAACTCCGCAGTTTTTGAGGAAGTGTAAGCGGAGTTACAACCTAAAATAGTCTTAGGGGTGTCGTGGGTGGGTTGAACCACCTTGTTTGTAATTAACCCTTGGGTTAAATCCAGGGTTAGGGTTTTGGGCACCCATGGTGTAAATCCATGGTTTTGTAACAATGCGCTATATAAATAGGCACTTATGTAAAGAAGTAGGGTTAGGTCTTGAATGATTATCTTATGAAGCTATTGTAATGCGAAGATAAGAGATTGTATAAGGGTTTTTGTAAGAAGGTCAAGTCCCAACTGTGTGCGGGATGACCTCTGCAGCTGTGTGCGCAGAGGGATTTTGTGGGAAAAAAGGAATATCTGCAGCTGTGTGCGCAGAGGTTTGCTGCTCTGTGCGCGGGTTTGAGGACTGAAGAGATCTGCAGCTGAGTGTGCAGATCAGAACTGTCGTTTTAGTTGTAAAGAGTTAAATAAAGCGCAGTTCTGTGGACGTAACCCCTACACTGGGGGTGAACCACGTGACATCTGGTGTTGTGGTTCATTTGTGTGATTTGTTATTATATTTTATTCACTGTTAAGTAAATAACTGATAAAGTAAGATTGCTATTAATAACTAGCTTCGCTGTGAATTCCCAGATAAGGGTTGCGCAAGTAACTGTTTATTTATCTAATTGCAAAGCTACATGACTGATAATACAAGCATTGTGTTAAGTGATTATTAATAGTTAAAGACTAAAGGTACAGTAAGATTCTCTCTTCTGCTTGCAGAAACTTGATTCTGCGGCACCCCATAGCTGTTTCGGGTGAGACTGTAGCCTGTTCACAGGATGCTACTGAAAGGGCCAACACTGTGGGTCTTTTGTTGGTGCGAAGTAAAAGGTGAAACCGAGGTCTGCCCATTTGGCCCAAGAAATTGGTTCCGTTGCCGGTTGAACTCAGTATCTGTTGAAGAGAGATCTACGTCGTACCTCGAGGGCTATGTTTTGGTGACCCTCTGTAAAATAAATTGGTGATTGGGTCAAAGTGACCTATTTGAAGTTTGCAGAACAGGAAAATAAAGACCCCTGTTGTAGCACGGAACAATTTTTGCAAAGGTACTTTTTTCTGATGTTCATGAAATTTTCTTTGGTTCTATACACATAGAGTTGCACCAGTGGTTATCCAAGTTAACAGAAAGGAGGATGAACTTCCAAGAAAACCAGTTTCCTCCCTGGACCCCTGCAAGAATCGCTATCTTGAAAAGAGTAAACAACGCGATCTCGTGAGCCATGGATTTTTGGACTGCACGAACTCTCGAAGCATTTGTGATGGAGTTCACCGTCGACACAAGTACCTCCTTTAGCGAAGCTGAACGACAATTTTTCAAAGGACCAAGGGGTAAGTACTTGAACCTATTTAGTTTGAATATTAAAATACTATTGGCTGAAAAAGGAATCTTGCTTATCGAATCAGATTGTTAGATCTAGTATTGCTAACCTATGATTGGAAGTGACTGGGACTGAGACGAGAAAAGTGGTTTGCTACGAAACGGCAAAAGATATAAGAGAGATCTCAGCTCCTCCACTGAGTATACCCCTTTAAGCTCTGAAGCCTCTGAGTCCGCTGAGGTCCCCTGTGTTAGAAACCCTCTGATAACCCCACAGCAGAGACCTATTATCCCTGAGAACCTATCACAGTATGAAAGTAACCCTAGCCCAAATATCCCTGTCACAGGTCAGTCGTCCCCAGCTAGTTCAAACTCGTCTTCCCCCCCTAGATCCCAGATGGCCCATGTTCATGATGACATCAAACTATTGGTTTTCAAAGGAACTGGGTCAAAAGATTCAGAACAGTTCTGGTTTCTGTGCGAAGCTGTGTGGACCGCGAAGAATATTACGGACATAGATGTTCGACGAGCGCAGCTGATCACTTATTTCAGAGATTGAGCCCTAACTTGGTTTATGAAGTTTACTAGCACGCAGAATCCTGTCTTGGCTGACATCAAAGAAGCACTGATCCGAGAATTTAAGAAACCTAAATCAAAGTCGTAGTGCATCACTGAGTTAAAAGAGATTCAGCAGTGGCGAGGTGAATCTGTGTGAGACTTTGATGAGAGATTCAAAGTTCTGCTTGACCAAGTTAGCTTCATGATTGGACCAGCACAACATAAGGAATGGTTTATTGCAGCATTATTACCTCACATTAGAGCTCCACTCATGCAACAGAAGGTTGCTAATCAGCAAGAGGCCTTAGAAATTGCCATAAATCTTGAAACTGCACCTGTCAAAGATAATTTTGGCATAGCTCAAATTCAAGCGCAACTCGCGGAGATAGATTTAGAACTTCGGGACATGAAAAAAGGGAAGGCCACCTGCGAAGAGGTATGGTGTATATGTTGTCTAATAGAAGGCCACGACAAGGACCAGTGCCTGGCGCTGAG
Organism: Pseudotsuga menziesii; assembly: GCA_001517045.1. Taxonomy (NCBI): domain Eukaryota; kingdom Viridiplantae; phylum Streptophyta; class Pinopsida; order Pinales; family Pinaceae; genus Pseudotsuga; species Pseudotsuga menziesii. The sequence continues at coordinate 473,740 of LPNX010359953.1, read as the reverse complement.
AAACTATTTGAATACTGGCGCACCAAACCCGCTGAATCCTAGTGTTCTATACTGTGAGATCTGTCGAACTACTAGCCAGCATCGACCGGAAGACTGCTATCTGCTACAGAGGTATGTTCAAGTCCCAAAGAACCCTTACTGTAAATTCTGTAAGACTGTTGGCCACAATGAATATGAATGTCGCAGTTTCGACCTTATGAGGGAGCGGACCTACAACACTTATAGGATCTACCCGGATGCACAACGCAATGATGGATATGGTTACCGAGGTGGTCGAGGTAGTTTTAGAGGCCATGGTCGTGGTATGGTATACCGAGGTGGTATGCCTGTGGAGGTCAAGGTCAAGTTATTTTCTATAACTCCAATCAGGCAGGACATCTAGCTCGAGACTGTCAAAACCCAACCATGACATGCCGATACTGCAGAGCAGTTGATCATGTCATTGAGCAGTGCCCACAGTTACTAACTAAAATCCAAGAAAGAAACAACAAACCTAGTCTGAGTGTCTAGTTGATTGCTGTCGAGCCATGACCGATACCAGCTGTTAATGTTGTTATAAGAAGTGGATTTATGATAGAGCTGCAGTGTCAAGCAAAGCATCCTGGCAAAGCTTGGGCTCGCAAGGCTGTAGAGAAAACTCCAACATTTGATGTTCGACAAGAAAAAGAAACTTTTTTGGAGGCCAGACAAGACTTTGTTGATTCAGATTTACCAACACCAAACAAGCAGCAACAGCAGCTGCAATCCCAGGAAGACTCACAAGGCCAAGTAAGTACTCTGTCATCATTTTTACAGAGTTGCATCAAATTGTTAAGAAATCAGAATGCCTTAAATGAATTACAAAAAGTTATACAATCTTGTGAACCTCATCAAAGTCCTGATAGTGAAAGAGCTGTTTGTAGAGTTAGAAGAACTGGAAGAGAGATGAGACTACATGTTGAGGTAGGAGAGTATGACATGAAGGATATTATTTTAGATCTGGGTTTTGAAGTAAATATTTTAACTAAGCAAACATGGGAATAAATGAGAAAAACTAGCCTTGATTGGTCACCTATACAATTGAGACTAGCCAATCAGCAGAGGATTGTACCCTTAGGAAGACTTCCTCGGGTACCAGTGGATATAGATGGAGTCAATACTGTAGCAGATTTTGAAGTTATTGAGATCATTGATGACAGTAACCCCTATCTAGCTTTGCTAGGAATTGAGTGGGCAATAGATAGTGATGCAGTTATCAATATTAAAAAGAGACAAATGACTTTTGAAGGGAAGGGATTGAGAGCTATACTACCATTGGATCCTTCTCAAGGAGAAAGATATACGGAGCCAGTCAGAGAGGAAGATCAGGATATTCTAGACCACATCTATAATATCATAGCTAAAGAAGAAGATTATGTCGAGCCTAATGTTGAAGGTGTAATGGATTGGCAATGTGATAGCTCCTGCATGTCTGACTCAGATGATGGTCTAGAGAGCTGGCAGAATCGACTATACGAGCTACATGGCCATCGGTGCGAACGAATTACCAAATCTCTTAGATTCCTTAGTACATAGGCCAGAGAGTTGCCTACATATGATGGGTTGACAGATCCAGGAAAATTCATTGCCCAGTTCTCAGAACAAGTGCCAGAATCACAGAGGATACAGACTCTAGAAGCAGCATTAAGAGCTACAGCAGCGAGATGGTGGAAAGGCCACAGGAAGTATATTCATAGTTGGGAAGCTTGCCAGAAATTCCTACTCCTCAGATTCATAGACCAACCTCAGAAGGTGCGAAGCAAGTTCAATGGGCAGAATAGTCCTCAGGAACATTTGAAGCAATGTTATGCAACATGGGAACATGTACCTCGCGAGGAATGGGTGCATAAGTTTGTGCACACTTTGGAACCTATAGCAAAAAACTGGTATACGGAGGTCGAGCTTCGACACGGTACTGTAAGTTGGGATGATCTTGTTGATAGTCTTATAATTACATTTTCTGTTAATAAAGTTTTCCCTACTTTAGATGCATATGTCAGACTGATCCATGACAAGGTAGGTGATGATAAAGAAATACCTAAGTACCAAACTAAGGAGCAGAACCAAGAAGTTATTGCACCAAACCTAACATCCCCTTCACAGATCTTACCAGGACAGACCGTGGAGCAATATTCTACCAAGGCTACCAGTTGTGACGAAGCTAAGACAGTGATTTTACCGAAGCACAAAAACATGACAAAGCTTAAAATCCAGCCATTGGAAAATAGTTGAATTGGCGGCATGGGCACTTTAATTACCTTAATTATCTATACTAATGAGATCATGGAAAATCCAGTACCGGTCGGACAAGATTTTTATCGGATTTGGGGCCTCAAATGCATCGTCCTAACAAATTTGATTGATAAAGTGTATAAGAGGATCCCTAAGTTGGAAAAAAACGCATTCTGCATTTCCTTGATAGTTACGAGTGAACCCATGACAGACGAGGAAGAGATTCAGGATCTAGTAAGAGAGTTCGAACAGAGAGGTCTCCGGAGTCGTTATGATCCCCCACATACCCCTGTGCCCCGTGAAGAAGCTCACCTAGCCCCGTCGCGGCCGATACAGACACGGTCCACTAGGAAAAAGTTTAAACCTGAAGTTCATTCTAAGCGGAACGAAGACCGACACAGGAAATCAGGGAAAACATCAGGGACTCACCAGATGGACCGATCGAGTTCAGCACAGGTCTCAACTGGAGAAGAAGAGCACATTAAACCACAAAGGCCACCATATCTCCAGCCCATCCGAACAGGCATCTAGCCGCCTTGGCGAACAAAGCAGTTTACATTAAGCACACCCTCGCTGCCACTGGGTGTACAGCTGGTTGGAATCATGACAGGAAAAATAGATCGGCTCAAGTATGCTGACCATGATACAAATGATCATAGCAAGTTTACACAGTTCACACCTGCTCAATACTTGCATCGCGTCAAATACCCAGACAATAACGTGACACTATTGGAAGTGTGACAGTGGGCTGCCGACTTGGACACAGCTGGCCTGTTAAAAATGCTTGATATTCCTCATTTTGGGCGCATCACACAGGTGACCATCGTGGTTAAGCAGCTGTTAGCATTAGTACATGACAGCCACCTATGGATAGGAGACCAACAAATTCCTATCAATGCCGAGCTTATTCATAAGATCATAGGCTTACCGATAGCAGGGCCTGATCCGAGCACTGAATTTCCATCAAAACACCAGGATACGAAGCTTGCGCAGAGCATGAAGGACCGTTTTGGCTTGACCAAGGGGAAACGAGGGTATCACACTTCCACAATTGAGGACAAGAACATCCGCTTCGCAGGTGAGCTCTTAGCATGCAAACTCCTGCGAAAGTGCAGGCCCAGTGAAGTGCCTACCCTGGTTATTAGAATCACCATAAACTGCACTGAGGGTTACACTTAATCTAAGAAGATGCTTGAAGACACATCTAAGAAGAGTAAATGGAATTGGAATTCAGGCAATTCTAAACATGGTGATGAGATTGGTGTCGGTGGACAGAAATTGAAACTGACAAATATTGGTATTGAGCTTCACGTTGGGTCTCCACTGCCTTCAGAATGGCATCATTAATGTTTAGACCTTCATGTTTGTTCTGTGTTTTTCTTGATTATCTATTGTGTTTTTTTTCTATTCATGTTTTCTTTCTTTGTTGTGGATGTGGTGGAGATGAAATGGCTAGATCATAATTCCCTTACAGTAACAAAGGAATGCTACACCTGCAGATGCACTATAATAGGCCATAATGATCAAATCTATTATTGGATATCTTATGATTTTCACAAGTTGCAGCCCCGAAAATAGGTCAGACTTGCCCGGGTTCATAATAATATTGCTATGTTTATAGATAAAACTCAGGAACTAGCAATTCAAGGGTTGGTACACCAAAAATGGTGTGTACAGGATTTCAGACTAAAGGTTATAATATCTAAGAATTTCCTCGCTTCAAGGTTCAAGGGAGGGACCTGGACTCTTTGTTTTCCCTACAGGACCCCTTCCAAAAACACTTGCGAGAGGAGTTGTGCAAGTCTTTACCTGCTGTTGCACCTCTTTTTTTCTAGTAAAGTATAATGATTTCCCAAATACGTCTAAAACTGCGTAATCTGCTTAATATTGTTATATTTGTAAGATTCATGAGCATCCCCCAGGAATTGTAAGACTCATTTATTAACTTTGGGGATTACAACAATCTCATACAGAAATAAGCCTTCCATTACTCGAAGAATCCAACCTTTTAACAGACTAATTCCGAATTTTTTTTTTTAGAAAGAAAAAAGCCCGTCCTTGTTATTCTTAGAAGAATCAAAGGTCATCAGTATAATCATCCCATAAGCAGGTTACATACTAAAATATCCCACAAGAGTTCTGCCGGGGGGAAAGGAATAACAACAATAAAGAAAGATCCCATCAAAAAACTGTCTTATCATAAAGTGAGGACTGTCTTCTCATCCACATCTACCGAGTGCCAAAGGGCTCTGAATAACATTCTAAAAGTGAGCACTCTTTCAATCATAACATATATGAGGGAAATGAAAAAATCCCTTTATCATGCTCAGAAGAGCTGAAAAGTGTCCTGAGAAACCAAATGGTTCTCAAAATATTCCTTAACACTGCCTTTGCCCTAAGGAAAAGAGAGTGCAGATTTAGAGAGACAGTTAGCCATCCGATTGTGCTCTCAGTAAATGTGAGTGAAAGACAAGTCCTGAAAGCTATAAATTAGCCTTTTTGTCTCCCTACACCAATGAACCAGATCAGGTGGGGAGAGAGCAGTCGATCCCATCGCCCAATTGAAGATTACTTGAGAATCACCATATACATGGGATAGGGGGATCCCCATCATTTGGGAAGAGAGAAGAAGTGCCCATAAGCTGAGCAATTCTGCTTTGGTGTTAGTGCCATATCCGACCCCCAAAGAGAACTCTAAGTAGTGGGAGTCATTTAAATATAAGTAGAAACCTACACCAGCAGTCATACAGTTTGATGCACCATCAATGAACCCGCAGGGAAAAACCTTGCAGGGGGGCTTCCCCAAAATTCTGCTTCTTGTTTTTTCAGTAACAGTCAGAGCAGGGAGAACTCGTACAGAAGTAATAATTTGCTGAAAAATATTGAAGATGTTCCTTCGTTTCCCCTTGAAAATTTCCTGGTTGTGCACCTTCCAAATAATCCACATCATATGAAAGGGAAGCATAAAGAGGTGCAAGCTTCTTGATAGTTTCCCAAACCAACCATTTAACATGTCCCCAAGAGAAACATATGGTGAGCAAGCTGGGAGGTTGAAATTATTACACACATGTTCAACCACTGTTTTCCAAACAATGTAGATGGAGAAAAGGTGCTCGACTATCTCCTCGTCCGCACAGCAAAGAACACAAATACCTGGTCCTGATTTACCTCTTTTCTGTAAATTCTCCCAAGTGAGGGTTCTGTTCTAGAGAGATAACTAGATAAAACATGATATTTTATTTAGAAGGGCCTTGTTCCATAGATGGGAATCGACAGGATTTGTAGCTGGAGGCGAGGAAGATCTAACAATACAATCATATGCGTTCCTGGTAGAAATGGAGCCCGATTTTTTCTTGTAAACCCATACAAGGTCATCAGGACGATCAGTGAGGCGAATACCAACTCCAGATAATCCCTCAAAATATTCAGTCCAAATTGATTTGAAAGTGCCTCCAAGATCAAGATCATCGGTGCTGAACCAATAGCTCTGTGCATTGATAAGAGAGTTATGTGCCTAAGAGAGAGTGCATATATTCAAATCCTCCAGGTAAGATCTTAGATCCTCAGGGAGAATAAAGGAGGAGTGTGAACCCACAATCGAGTCAATTCCAAGCAGAATATTGTCACCATTACCCACCTGCCAAGCCATATGAGTACCCATCCAAGGGAGGGTATGTATGAACCCTCTCCACATAACTGAGACATTGCGAGTGCTGAAGCATTTATATCTGATCCAGTCATCCACTGAGGGGATTTTTATATATTTGAACTGCATAACTTGATACCATAAACCCTTGGAGTGGAGGATTCTCCAAAAAAATTTGAGACGCAGAGCTAAGCTGAACCATGGGAGGTTTTTTATTCCCCAGCCTCCATGTTCCTTGGGCCAAGAAAGATCCTTCCAGCTAGCCAGATGATATTTGCAGTTATTGTCAGAGGATCCCTACAAGAAATTAAACTTGATTCTTCTGAGTTTCTGAAGAATGGATGCTGGGAGAGGAGCAAGTCCCATCCAATACACAGGCATACTAGACAGTACAGATTGAATGAGGATCAATCTACCCCCTAGGGAAAGATACTTATAGGTCCAGTGGCTTATCCTTTTTTCAAACCTTTGTATAATCCATAGCCAGTCATTTACTCTATACCCAAGCGGTTTCAAAAAATAACCGATGTAATTGAATCCAGAATGGAGCGGCATCATTCTATAAGGCAGGACTCCCACAAAATCATTTAGACAATCAGTGGAAAGATCGTAGTAGAGGAAACATGACTTTTAAATCTTAATCCTCATACTGGAGGCTTTACAAAAAGTCTCTAAGATGACCTCGAAAACAGACCAGTCTTGGAAAGTACCCGATCCCAAGAGAATCACATCATCCACAAAGAGGAGGTGAGAGAGAGCAAGGGAGGGCGAGAGTTGAATGCCCCGAATGAGACCATTGGATCTGGCATCCCGAATGAGAAGACCGAGGCCCTCAATGACCAGGATAAAGAGGAGAGGGGATAAGGGACAACCTTGATGGATACCACGAGTAGCTGTGAAAATTGTTGATGGAGTCCTATTGACTAGAACCGCAAAATTAGCAATAGAGAGGAATCCCATGATCCAATTTACAGTAAGGAGGGGCACTCCAATTTTGTATCAGGATCAATCTGACATAATTCTAATCAACATGATCAAAAGCCTTTGTAAGATCCAGTTTGAGAACAAAGGCGCAAAGATTCTGAGTTTTGATAGAATGAAGGACCTCTTGCACAATACCTATAGGTTCACAGATTTGACGGTCATTTAGAAACCCAAATTGTTCTTGAGAAATACCTAGATCCAAGAAGGGCTTTAACCTTCCAGCAATGACTTTAGCTATGAGTTTATAGAAAAGGTTACATAAAGAGATGGGCCTAAAGTCAGGGAAGGTTTGAGGCTTTTCCTTCTTTGGTATAAGAGCAAGGAACGTCGAGTTCAAAGAAGGAGGGATAAAAATGGAGGTCCTAGTCAAGTCAATGTTTTTCAGTAACATAGGGCTCAAGAGATCGAAGAAGTGTAGATAGAATTCCATGGGCCACCCATCCGGGCCTGGGCTACGATCTTTTTTGAAGGACTTGAGAGAGAGTTCAATTTCCTTCAGACTGACCGGGAAAGAAAGGAGAGAAGAGTGTTCTATGGGAATCATTCTGGGGAAAAGCGAGACCACCTTTAATTGGTGTCACTACTACATTTTGATCCAAAATCCGACGAAAAAATCCGACGGGGCGTGGATTTCTCTTTTTAAACTTACCAAAAATCACAAGGATACATTTTTTTTTTGTAAATGTGGCCACAAGCATTGGTTAAGCGACGTATATTCTCATAACCGTCGGTTAAGAGATAACACGTTAGTAAGTGTCGCTTAAGCGACGACACCTTTAATTGGTCTATGGATTTTTGGTTTGAAATGTTTTTTGTTGTGAGAGATTAGATTATTTAGGGACATTGAAGCAAGTGATGATGTGGTTGAGGAAGAAGTGGGTGGTCGTAAGAGAAGTGTTGACAAATGTTAACATTTCTTAAACCATTTGATAAATTAGGTAACGTCCAATAATCTACTTGTGGTCACAATTGGATATAGGGTGACATTCCATAACGTTGATCCCTTAGTTACAAAAAATGTTAATAATGATAATGGGATATGGAGGAGTAGATTGTGCTTAGGTTTTATGGGTGAGAATTTGACAATTCTTGCATAGATTAATCTCATGAATGTAGTGATGTGAAAACAAATCCAACAAGCATCCCACATAAAGGATCTTTTGGGTGATGGCCATTCTTGATAAATGGTCATTGTAAGCATCCCATGAAATCTATTGAGAACTTGTTTGACCTCTTTCTGAGTTAGGAATTGACATACTATGATGTCAACTCCTCATTGATACATGTTGTCTTTAAGGAGGAGGTAACAAGGATACCAATGATGAATGTCTTGATGGTCATCTTGAGAGAGATGTGGATCAAAGCTCAGTGTGTAAAGGTAGTTCAAGATAATGTCATAACATGGGTTGTTCGATGCTATAACAAAAATATGCTTGTCAGGAGCAATACTATTGAGTGGTCATTGGATTACATGGGTAGGTAAGTCAGTGATGAAATCAATGAGGGACAAAGCTTTCTTATGTTTACATGTATAAAATTTAAGGTCCAATTATTGGAGAAAGGATATCCAATGAGAAAATTTTCCTTTAATGAGCTAACATCCCAAGCTACACTTCATGCGATTTGAATTGGTCATGATATCGATGTGGCGAAGAATGATATAGTAGTGGATATTATGTATTGAATGAGCCATGATCAATGCCATCTTCTTTTCATGCTTTTTATTTTTATTCTAGTCCTCCAATAATTTCTTGTGATAATAAAATACATGCTTGCAATCATCCTCCCTATATTAAATTAACAAATTAATAAAATTTGTAACTAAGCTTGTTTGACATAACTTGGTAATCCACCCAAAATAGTGAATATCTCGTTCATATGAGACATGTTAACACTCTATATAATGTAACACCCATAATATTTTTTTATGCTACTCCCACCATTACCATAATTTTTAGATACCAGACCTCCACCTTGAGTTTCATCGTATCATCAATAATGACATAAAAAGTAAAGTGATGTTTCATCTAAGTTAATGCCATGAAAGATAAAGTAATGTTTCAACTAAGCTACCCATCCTAATGAGTTAAAACCATCAAAACTTAATCCACTTCAAAGTTAAAACATAAATAAACTTAAATCCATATTAATAATATCTTATCCCATAAACATCCCATTTTTTATAACAAAAGCATATAATATATACATGAAGACACGAACACGAATCTCGTTCCTAAATAGCCCTCAAGCTTTATATGTTTATATAGTTGTCCATATAAATGGAAGAAAAATATCTAAATCTTGTCGAAACACAAACCACCCGACTCCTGCTATCTTATCCCTTTTACACCTTATCCTCTCAGTGTCGTGGTACGAAGGTGTGTGTTTTTTGTAGTTTTAGAATTTTTGCAAGGTTTTAGGGTAGGTTTTTTTTGAGGTTTTTGTGAAGATGGCAGCTTCATGCTTTTCAATGGCGACTACCCAAGTGCTTCCTTCATTACAAGAAACAACAGTAACAGCTTTAGGAGGAGGTTCAACATGTCTGAAGGATCCTTGTTCAAGGCTTCCTATGATGGCCTTGCCAACGGCTGCCCCTTGTCATTCAGGGATATCCCATGCCCACCATGGGATTTCTTGTTTGACCCCTGTTTTGGGTAGGAGGCGGGTCCTAAGAATTAGATCATTGGCACAGGATTCACCAGTGGCGGAAGAAGTGGTAGAGGAGGCACAAGATATTCCTTTGGTGCAAGCAGAAGAAGAAGTGGAGGAGCCCCCCTGTATCAGGAGTTTCGGAAGGAAAAGAATTGGAAGAGCAATTGGGGGGAATTGAAGCGGTTCAGGAGGAAGAATCAGATGTAGAAATTGGTACAGAGAGCAAAGCATACCAAGAGACAGTTGAAGACTAGGACTATCCTCCTCTTCCTGAGGGCACTAAACTATATGTGGGTAATATCCCCTTTGATGTTGATAGTGAAGGGCTTGCCAAAATGTTCAACGAGAGTGGGGTTGTCAAGATGGTAGAGGTATTATCCAGTTACCTTTTCATTATTACAAATTTGGGTTTTGGAATGTATGTGCCTTTGTGTGTGTCTGTCAAGTGTTTTGATGCCGAAGTTTTTTGATGCCGAATGTAGAGGACCAGTCCATGGTACGGTCTCCTTGTAACTTTTCACTCTAGATACTGATACCTCAAACTGAGTCTTTAACTCGTCACTCTCCATTTTACCCAACATCCCGCTGTCCCCCATTAATTTCCCTGAAATTCGGGGGTGTCTGCACATATCCCCCATGTGCATTTTCCCACTCCAACACTCCAAGGTCCCAGAAACTTGGTGGAACGCTGGAGAAAACAGAGCTGAATACAGTCACTCAGAAAATTAGAGCAGGAAGTGCCCAGTCTAATACCAAGTAGACATCTAGGTTTAACCTGGATCATAAATGGCCCTCGACACAAGAAACAGATAATAGGATAGCAAGAATCTAAGTCTATACACTGTTAAGTTATTGAAATACAGGAGACTGCCAGTATTTATAACAAACTGGGAGAAGCTCACAGTTCATAATTTCATGGGATTCCAACCAAGAAAATAAGGTGTGCCAACTTGGTAGATAAGGATACCATCCTGGAAGATAAGTATTAACCCATGTAAGCTTAACAGCTATCTACGTACAGTAACAAGATCTGATTGTGTATCCAAGACCAGACTTCTAATTTTAATTTTGCAATTAAACTTTGATTATCATTTTGACAGCTGGAGAAAGGCATCCCAAACTTTCAACAAAGAAAATTTAGAACTTATAAACAAAATGTAAAAACAATATATGGGAATTGAAAAGTTTTCATTAGTCATTTTAAAACATGTATTTAGCTGTACAAACAAAATATTCCGTTAGTTTGGTTTATCAGGTTGCACACAGTATAACACAAAATCAGACATGCAAGGAACCATCTCCAAGTGCATATGCTACACATTGAGCTCTTTAGCCTCAAAAACTCCAATTCTACAACTGCTATGTCAAATCAAGTTTCATGTCACATTTCTGATCACTTAGTAATGGCAATTCTTGCCAATGCCAAATGCCAAAAAGTTGAACATCTCATACAAGAAGAACTAATTACATCAAACTGTAGTATGTAATGTCATGTGAAATGTATTTACTTCTTTGAGATCCTGTATAGGAATTTTTAGTGCTTCCTGATAGAAGTTGCAACCCATACATTTTTCAAGATTTCTAAAAGGCCATTTCATAGGTTCTGCAGTTAACTCCAAAATTGACCACGTAACACACAATAGACAGTTAAACAGTTCTAGAGGCTTGGACAACCTAATGTATCTATCGGCCTATCTATCTTCATGTTGTTTTTACATTACACTCTAAATGATAGCATTCTGAGCACTGTTGTCTAGAATGTGAGGATACATAATTGTAAAGATAAAAGAAACCTCCATATTTAACTGCATTGGTAGTTGAAAATGCTAGTCTGCATATGCAATCTTAATTCAAATTAAGGCCAGTACTCTACATTTACAGTACTCATTTAAACCTGTTAAAGCTTCTGTATGGTTGAGAATCAGTATCATGTCATTTATGTGAGGATGGCATCAGAAAGCAACCATTTTCAGTCAATTTACACCATGGGTTTTCATTTATAGACTGGATGAGTTTGATTCCAAATGAAGAAACAAAGACCACATTTACCTCCCTATAGAATTTCATTTCCTGACTACATTTCCATTCAAGGTAGTCATTTCTTTGGCAATCAGATTGATTCCACGTACCCAAAGCTCTACATTTGCAGCACTTCCAGCTTCAAAATGAACCTTTCTTCCCTTAACAGTGACAATTCTAAATATCGCTGGTTTATCTGCATCACCTTTGCAACGATTTTTTCGGAATGTAACACTTGGTCCCACCCCTGCTTCTTTGCAAATAACATTTCTTCTGCTAGATTTGCCCCATGTTAGCAATCCCGATTTAAGCATTCGAAACATCTTCATATGAGGAGCACCTTTACCTTGCCTAGTGTGCTTGCAGAGTTGTTCACCAGCAAAAACCATATTCCGTGCAAGATGATCCAATATGACACCTTCAGTAACTCTTGACAGGTTATTTCTCCTAGCAAGTGCCAAAGCTGTCTCACCTCTATGATTTACTAGACAACAGTCAGATCCTCTGAGAAGTAGAATTTTACAAGCATCTGCATGGCCCTCCCTTGCAGCAAGCATTAGAGGAGTGTAGCCATCCTCATCAAGGGCATTGACTGCACAATCTCTTTTCAAAATTTGCCCTAGTGCCTCTACATTGCCTCTCCGAGCTGCATAGTCGAGGGATTTAAACTCCTCTTCCTTCAATTTATTTGCTAGAACAGCTTCTAATAGAACCCTCTCGATAACGTCTTTGCATCCGTGGGCTTCTGAGAGGACTATGGTTGTTTCACCCTTTTTATTGGTCAAGCTCAAATCAACTCCAGCAAAAACAAGAACTTTGAAAACCTCAATATGGCCCTCTATTGCAGCAATCATGGCAGTAGAATACCCATACGTATCGTGATCATTCAGATATATGTCAGACTGCTGTAGAATTTTTTGAAGAACTACTGTATCACCAAATCTGGCCACAAAATGAAGAGGAGAGAACACTTGGAGATCACTTGAATTTATTTTCTGTCTTGCCTTTAGTGTATCCCAAAGAATTTGATGGACAGAGGAAGCAAAACCACTTTCTTCTGCTATGCTTACTACATTCTGTCCTGCCATATTTACAAGCCCAAGATCAGCCCCTACAACCAGTAGCTCCATGAAACATTCTTGATGATTAGCCTTTGCACATAGCATCAATGTAGTTTCACCTGTTTTTGTTCTTGCATTTAGATCACAATTATGTTCTATGAACTGCTTTATAATAATATGACAACCCATTCTAGTAGCCATGTGAAGAGGGCGGAATTCATGTCCATTCTTTGTCCTTACACAAAACTCAGCATTCGCACCAGCATCTAAAAGTGCACCAACTGCCCCTGAGTTGCAGCAAAGAACTGCATGACAAATAAGTGTTCTCCCTCTATGCTCACTATCAGGGCATGTGTATTCAAGCAACATCTTTAGAATTTCTCCGTTTGCTTCATAGTACTCAATAGCACACCATGCTTCATTATATGGCTCTGCTAGGCATGCCCCAACACGCAACTCTTCACTGAAGTCTGTATCCCATGACCAAGCTCCGAGGATAACTTTACAATCTATCTTAGCACCTTCCTGCTTTTTGCAATAGAAAATATATTAGGTAGATGAAAGCAAGAGATGTTCAGGTTTGCATGAGGCATCTGATAACTTTGAATCAGGATCAGATAACAACACAACATTTTTTATTTCTGGAGAAAAGAGACATGCGATGTTATTAAGATTGTAAATCCTAAGATCTTGAAAATTCATAATATCTCAAGTTCTAATAAGAATATATTGATAGTGGCATTGCTATTAAAATTCAACCCTGTAGTGACAAAGTAATCACCTTCAGCAAATACTTGACAACGGGAGCTTGCCGGCTCACAATAGCAGCAATCAGGGGTGTGCAGTCCACATTTGCATGTAAAGCTGGCTTCACAGAATGCAGCAGTGCCCTATCCCATGAATTTACATCCACTCCTTTATGAAAACAGCCAACAGCAATAGAATAGGATGTCAAATATCCAAAATCCAATAACATAATAAAAAGTATCTGATCACTGTAATGTTGTTTTGTTAGCCATGCATTTGTCTCAAATTTAAAACGTCTGTTTCCATTGCATAATGTGATTTGGTTAAATTCTACATAAAACTTAAACCACACCGCATAATTACATAGAACAGTGAAGGCCTCCCTATCTAGATAATGTTTTCTTTGTGAAGATGTAGGAATTTATAAAAGAGCAAAAAAATTCTTGAAAATTGAGCATGCCTTGATTAAAATAGAAACAATATCCACAAAACCTCGGCAGCTGGCATACACCAATGCATGTGCAGCTGCTTCATGCCTCACCATTTCTGAGCTGATTAATAATTCAGCAGCTTTGGCCTGGCCATAGCGACATGCTTCCAGTAGAGCATCCTCATAGGCTGGTTGAGATGCCCTTGCTTTCAGGAGGAGGCCTAATAACTAATGATGGCCTTCTTGGGCAGCAGCAGTTGTTGCATAACCTCAAAACAACTTCTGGTTGACATCTGCACCAGCTGACTGCAAGAAAAGTCAAGTGTTTAGATCCATTGTTTTCAACTTCAAACATTTCCACAATATTATATGCTTATTTCAAATCCAATGCTAATATAATAGACTAAGACCTTCAAACATGTAAAGAGTGTGTGGATGAAGTGTATTTTCCCAGCTTAGTTCTCATGAAACACTTATAAAACTGTTTTACTTTTTAGTTTTTAACTTGAATCATTTCATTCCCTGAAATTTCTCTCTTGTAACTGGCACGATATATGTCCCTTTTTGAATATTACTGCCAGGCATAGAAATTAAAGTTTGTCACCATTATCTATATTTTGGTTGCTAGATGTGTGTGAAAGGAGAATTTCACTCTCATTGTTGCATACTTATCACATGAAATAACTTGTATTATATTATGTTTTTATGGTTACATTGTTCTACTATTCGATAGAAGTGGTCTATAAGTTAGTCCATTCTTCAAATAATGAAAATTTGTTTCCAGCATTTAGCTACAGAAAAGGTTCTCACACCCATTGCACACCAGATGTTTGATGAAATTCTTGAGAGAGAAAACCCTCACTGTTGTTTATTGATACTATCAGTACTCTTTGAATCTTTGTTGTTTATATAAAAATAATGTATTGTCTTATTTTTAAGGGGCAGTCCTTTGCTTCTGTGGATGACGATGTATGTAAATCTGTAGGAGTGGTCACACACTTAGCCAGATCACATTGTTTCGGCCTCTTTTGAAGCCTCCAAATTGAAGTTCTGCGCTAACTAATGTTAATGTTTTGTATAGAAGCATAAATTCAATGCACTTGGCTCTGTGTGAAACCCATTTCCTGTAGGAAAAGTGATTTGGTTTAACTCGTATATTGAATCAAAAGTGCCAAGGGTCCTAATTCAGTTCCCATTTATTTTCCTGTATTTGCATCTCATAGGAATTTCAATGATATACAGAGAAATACAGAACATGCTTGGTATAGATGGCAGGGCTGTGTAAAAGGAAAACAACAATGAAAATGTTGTATAATTCTCTGTACCTGGGATGAAGTGAAGTTCTGATTGACACAGATTTCTGAAACCAAAACCATGTAGCAAACTAGCTCGAATTATTGCAGACAGTAGTTTGCACTTGCTTAGGTTTAGAGTCTAGACATTGAAACCGGTTTGCCCAAGAGGTTGTGATCACACTGATTCTTGGATTTTACAGCACATTTACTATAGATATGTTTTTGAAAAAATATTTTCAACAAGATTTTGGCACCTATGGTGGTAGTTAGAAAATCTTGGCACTAGATTTTGAGCTTTATAACATGAAATCTCCGTTCATTTTATCTCTTACAAGAATGAACTGAAGATTTTGCTGTACCAACATTACTTTAACTAGTGGGTAGTACAACCCAACCAATATGGGGTCTGTCTATTGTGTGGCCACAAGGCCACAAGAGTTGCCACTATACAATGATAGATGACCACTTGGTCGGCGGGAATCACATTAGCGGACAAATGGGGATTTCTCGCCTTCAATTCACCCTCATTGGGACAATAAGTTATAGGCAGAAGATGATGTGTGAACTACCAATTCTGTGCAATTTCAGAGGGCTCTCTCATCAAACAATAGAGGGAACAGAGTCCCGAGTTCTCATTTTTTGAATCATCATAGAACTGTATCGGAAAATGTTCCAAATGAAGGAAGCCCTTCATATAGCTTTCAAGCACCTAAGTGGTTAAATTCACCTATTGGTGTGAGAGATACTGGAGATTTTGTCCATGCACCTCCAGGTAACATCTTGGATTGGCAGTTACCTTGATTTTTTTCATTTCTTAGCAGTCACAAATAGTTGTTTCAGGTTGTATGTCATAGAAACGTCTGTAAAATTGTGTGTTTTTATTTGATTATTTAACCATTGGGGAAGGTTATTGAAATTCTGTCTCATGACATGGGAAATGCTTATGAACTATAATGTTTGTTTTATGCCTGCAAGAAATATTGCAAGTGAGGAGGTATATAAAATGGTCATTTGGAATTTCAAATTAGATATTACTCCTAAAGATATTTTTCTTTTCTTAACCTTTTGTAAGAACACAATTGGCAGTTTCACAAATCATCTTTGTTCAGGATAGTGTCTATTTGCTATTTTTTCAAGTAGGCAATGGTCTGGGGGCTTAGCAGGCATTGCTCTTCATGTTCTGAAACTATAGGAAATTATAATAGTCGTATGTGAAGTATACCTTACATTGTCTGAAATTGTAGACAAGAAAGAGATGTAAAAAGTGAATGTAAATGATCAAACTTTTTCTGTTTGTATCCATCTTCAGAAAGATATTTTTAACTCTAAATTCAAGATCATTACAATTGAAGTCATAATTAATTTAATGGCCTTTCAACTTCATTCCCCATTTACACAATTGTAGAGCTAATTCTTACTTCAATCTTAACATAAAAGATGTCACTTATCACATGTGCAAGTTAAGTGTGCCCTATTGTTTTTGTGCTAGTTATTACTTCAATCCTGAGTCCTAACATGTAAGATACTGCCTGTCTCTTGCCCAAGTGAAGTGCACTCTATTGTTTCTGTGCTGTTTGTATGTGCTTGGAGTAGGCAATTCTGGCAATTTTCCAAAGAATCATTAGACTTTAGAATGATGAATGCTATATATTATAAGTAAATGATTGCAATGGATGTTCAACTAGGTTTCAACCTTGGTTAATGGTTTTGTGGATGATTTGTGACATGTAAGGTGTCTTTGTAATCTACCTATTTTATTTTATTTTAATGTAATTTAGAATATAAAGACTCTTCTAGTCATATGTTTCATCCTCAAAGCATAGCCGGGATGGATCATATGATGCAAGTATTTTTTGTAGTCCTTAACATGACGAGCATATATTTACACGGCCATAATTATGAATCCTTTAACAGTGGTATTTTTTTTTTGTTTTTTTTTGGCAGAAATGGTTATAGATTTGTATTATAAAAGTGTTGCAGCCTCACTGGTCAGCGTAATATTACAGACAAAAGAAGGGAAAAATTCTAGTCTCACCCTAAAAAATTGTCCAATTTTTTTTTCTTTCTGTAAAACTACTCAAAAACCTTTTCTGTCCTTCACAGAGGATTAACTATCTTTTGTTTGTTTAAAGCCTATAAAAAAATCCCAATACTAAATATATTTTGCATTACATAACAATTGAAAGTTTGTTTTAAAAAATATGCCTATCGTATGCTTCATCTTGCTCTTAAGGAGAGGGCTGGGCTTCCTGGTTGCTTCCGATCATGTCCACATCCACTAGAGCTTGATGGGCAGAGTCTCCTTCTTTGTTATCTTTGATCATTGAATCCATAGACATTCTTGCATTTGAAGCTATGGATTGAGCATTCTTGGACATGTTGGCAAACATCTGATGCAGAGCCATGCATTTAGCTTCTAGCATATCAATTTTCCTTTTTGTTGCAAAGGATTATCCATTATAACTGCTTGTTCTGTGCTATGGTGTTCATCCTGGGAGTAAATTTTTCTAGTGGCTAAGAATATGAAGGTTCTGCGGTCTACAATTAGACCCTTATGTCTATGAAGAAATTTGTGAATGTCTAGAATTTCACAACAGGGGCAATTACTAGGGTTGCTATGGCTATCCATAATACCCAGAAAAACACAAATTTGGTGTCAGGTTTTTTTTGTTTGTTGGCAAAGTGGTGAAATCCCCCTGACTAGCAGGGTTTCCATTGGCTAAGAAACCATGAACCAGGGGCATATAAGCTGTCAAAATCACCCGAGATTATTAAAGGGATTATTAAAAGAAGGCACAAGTACTCAAAATACTCCATCATTACTTTCACCTTGGGCAGTTTCTCTATTGAAATCTGTTTCACTTTCTATCCAAAAGCAGGTAAGAGGATTTTTTTTTGAATTTTCGATTTCTGTAAGTTTCCACCATTTGAAAATGCTTTGTAGAGGTGATGATGACTTTTGCGAATGTGGATCCTGGAGGAGATGGAGATAGAGGGACTGGATTACTTGTCCAATGTATGTACCATTTTTTATAAACTTTTTGTTATTTCAGAGATCCCTGATATTGTGATTTGATTTTTAGTTTTTCTAGAATGAAAATATGCAACATGAGCCATAATGCATATAGAGAGAATACATTTTAGTAAATTCTCCTAAAAGATATCAAAAAATTAAACCTATGTTTATTTCATCCTATGTGTTAACATTTTGAGACAATTGGATTGCTCATTATCATGTTTAAATGTAATAATTTGGCCTTTAAATGAAAGAAACATATTTTATATGTTTGATGTTATTTGAAAATATAGTTTCAATTAAAACCAAATTCTTGATATTATTTACAGTGCCAAGGCACTACCCCTTTCTACATATTTTCCAAGTCAGACATACACAACTTTTCATAAGAAACACCAATGCAAGTTTGAAAGTGTATCGATGTAATGGGTGTTTGATCTAAAATATTTGATGTTCCTTTAAGTATCATAGATTGTTATATGCAGTTCTTACATGATATAATTTTAAACTTCATATGATTTTAGGAGAAGAAATTAATCAACAGATTTTGAGCTATAAAAAAGCATTAATGCAGTTTCCGCTCTTCCTTAAAAAACAATTCACTGCATATGGCTGTTTTTTCACAGATTTCGATTTCCTCCTCATAATTATTTATCAAATTAAGAGCGGTGTCGTAGTCATTTTGTTATGCAGACAGACTGAAAATTGTCTTTTGTGTTGGATACTTAGATCAAAACTGAGAAGCTTCTGGAAAAACTAGTTGAAGGAGCTGGGGAAGAGGAACGTTCGATGTTCTCTCTTACCTTGTACAATACTTCTTAAAGTGGCATACCGTGATGAATTAAGTCGGATTCCATTTATTGTTCAGGAGCTTGAGCATACTATGCCTTCAATTTTATAGTTTCTTTTGTTGAACTAAATAAGTCTATATATAATCTAACAATGTTATATTCTTGTATGATATTTTAGCAAATGTATCCTCATCTTAACGAGTGTGCTGTTTTACAGGAGGCTGGGAATTACACAGCTAAGAAATTGGATATCATATGCCATTTTTTGGGTCATCAATCCTGTGGCTCTTTACCATCTAATTTCAATTGCAACTAAACATTTGTAAGTGCAGTCTACCATTGTAGTTACACATGCCATTCAAATGTGTTTTTAATATAGTGACCTAATAAACTTAGAAGCCAATCAGAAGCTTCAAAGTGATGTGTACCTTGAACAAATCGGTGTTGTTTTCATGGAAGACTCTCGATCAATTAACATTCTTTCTTGTAATGCATGAGCTGAATGGTTACATGGCCACTGTCACAAACCAAATTTAGCCAGTTTCCAAGTGGAGGTGTGGGGCAGTTCCATTCACTGTATGGTATGTTACACTATCTTTCAAATTAGACACAATAATCTTTCCTTATATATAGACTGCTCTTTGTTAGCATAGTCCTGAAATAGACTTGCCTCCTTCAAAGTTTTCTTTCAAGAACTAATATCTTTTTGCTATGGTTGTTCAATTTCCTTAGTCTATGCTTGTTTTGGTGCATATAGGCCATGATGACTCTTGGCAAGCGATTTAAAGACTGCAATGCTGTTATAAATGGAGAGCTTGCTATCCATTGAGAAAAAGGTGAATCTTAAGGGGAATCCAATTACGTAATTGTCCCACTCACAAGCCTTCTATCCTTTGTTTTGGAAAATTACATTTGAAATTTCACTACTAAACAATAAAAATGCAGATAAAAAATGATAGATCATGAAGCCTTTTTTAACTTCAGTTTTGAGGTCAAAAAATTCAATATTAACTGGCCATTGCACTTTTAAACTTTTCAATTTATTAATGCCATTTTGACTTTTCTAAAATCTTAGATATATTTGTACTTTCCTTGTAATACTTGGTGTCCAGACTTCTTATGGTGCAACGTTCACCAATGATTGGCAGACTCTCAGAAACTTGATTCCAGGTTTCAGGTATATGTCATATTTGTTTATAGGTTGCACACATGTACAAATGAATGCCAAAGAGAAGAAAAAATGAGAAGATACACTTTTATTATTGAATACTTTTCTCTTACAAATATAACATCTTGATTCACACATTTATAGCATGGTGGTTTAGCCACCTAGCCTTTAAATTTTCATTTGCTCACATGTCATAACATTAACGTTAAACACATTTGTGTGTTGTTAATATTGCAATATGCCATTTTTTCAAAGAAAAAAATCTCCATTTCTATTCCCCATGAAAATAGAAATCATATTTATGAGGTGTTTTCTGCACTTTTCTTAAAGTCATCAAAAAACGACTCCAGAGTCCAGTCTATCAGTCTATACTCTATAGTGTCCAGAGTATTCCCTTGGGCCTTATTGATTCATGTTATCTAATAGCTTTGTACTTTGTTCCAGACCTGTTCCCTGAGAGCCTCTTTGCATCTAAGCATATCTTCCCTATTCTTCAAAAGAGGAATTAGATTCCATGAGTACTCCCAAAATTTTCTAATTATGTACTTCAAATTTTGAAGGCATGTTATTAAATTAGATATTTCTCCTTGACAATATTATTACAGATAGTTAGAGATACATTTTGATTTCATCATTTTTATGTGAGTTTTGAATTTTCCTATCTACTTTTACATTTTAATGGCCATGCATGAATTGATCTTGTGCTGCAGACATGTTTAAGTTTAACTGTCTAAATCTTAACAAATTTCAAGCATGTTTGCATAATTGGCTTCATATTTCATTATAGTACAAGAAAAGTTTGCTTTGATAGTGCCCTAGTTTTACTCAAATGGCCTAGTTTTACTCAGATGATTGAAATTTTATGCTTATCTGATAATGTCTATAAAATCTGCTGACCTCGTAGGAACAAGAGAATGCAAAGATGCACTATGCAAATGCCTAAAGTCAGTGATGCTAATGATGTGTCTGGAGGGATTTTGGAGAAGTTCCCAAAGCGTCTGAATGTTGTTCCTCCTAGAGTTCTCAGTGGTTCATTATTAGGTGTTACTGCTAAGATATATAATGCTGATACACAGTTGTGGAGAAAGCACGTGAAAGGCTATAAAAGAATGAACAAATATATTGGGGAGAGTAGATATCGCAATGTTATGGACATGAATGCAGGTCTTGGTGGCTTTGCAGCAGCACTTACATCCGACAAAGTTTGGGTTATGAATGTTGTCCCAACCATTGCAAAAAAGAATACACTTGGTGTGATATATGAAAGAGGCCTTATTGGAATTTATCATGATTGGTATGGTTACCCTTCAGTTCTCTTTTAATTTTTGCAAGGCTTTAATTTTTGTTACAGAAATATAACCTATAGTTGGACGACCACAATTCACAACAATATACATGCATAGGTAGAATACTAGGTTTCCACTCTCATCCCATTTTGGGAAAAGGATTATAGGAACAAACTGCATCTAATATGTAATATAACATGTAAAAACTCTGGTTTTTGTATCCTTATACCTTTTTAAAGGCCCTAGTGAAGCACAGTAGATTGACAGACAAGATTCTCACCCAATTGAAATCATGCCATGTGTCTACTACACGATGCGCCAATAGATTCCATTCTATTTTAAAATGAGAGGATCCCTCCTTTCCATATAACATAAAAATCATGGTTTTCATAAACCGATATGGGTATCTCAAGTATTGTGTAGAATACATCCAATTATTCTTTTCTAAGAAGGCCTTATATTCAGTCCACCAATCTTTCAATTTTTTTACTAGATTGAATTCCTTGGCTCTGTACTCATCCAGAAATGTTTTGTTCAATAGCACTTGAATTTTCTTCAGCTTGAACATTATTTTGAATGAATAGGGTTGTAAATAAGCTATGGAAACCCTACCTTCACTTATGACTGATCTCATTCCAATATTATATATCAATTTGACAACATCGTTATATGGTAATATTATTGGTTTGGCAGAAATCAAGTAAAAGATGTGCTTTCTGATATTTCAAAAAACCTCTAAGTCATCATGGTCCTTATGAAAGTCTTCATTGACGAACATTCTATACATGTATTTGGGCACTCAAGGTCATCTTGGAATCCAATTAAATGTTTTGTATCCGTCAACAACATTGGATCTGCATCTTTCCAAGGGTTGGGACTTTCTTCAACTTCCGATTTTAAGGTAGCTTCCCTATTCCTTGTTCTTTTGACATTTTAAATAATAAATATTCTACAATAAAAAATGAAAATACAAATATTAAATCTTGTAGACATAATTATGTCAATAGGTGAGTTATGAACATAAATCAAGTCTACCTCAAGTTTCGAGCTAAAACAAATGGACTTTGAGAAACAAGATAGCAGGTGAACAAACTTGGCTTCTCTAGCAAGTTTACAAAGGATAATGGTGAATATTAATTGTGAAATACCTCCTTGAGCTGGTTAAGATTATTAATGACAACTATATATATGCACGGGTGGAAAAGTTTGGTGATAAGTCCTGTATTTTGTTTTTGCAATGATTTATGGAGTTTGAGGATATGCCCTTATTTGAAATCCTTATGGCATGCTTAGGTGGAAAGCTGGGGTGCATAACTTTTGAAGAGAAATGTTTTGACCATGTCATTTGCACCAAGGGATTCACATGAAGCCCAAGTGTAGTTTTCTTTGGAGCGAGGCATGCATGCTGTGATTGGTGTAATGGAGACACAACAGCTTCCTTAGCCTTCCCATAGTAGGGATCAAAATGTCGAGATTTGCGAAATCATCCAACGTAGCTCCTTCTTATTTACAATTCTCCACTACGTAAATGACTACTTTCATAAATACTAGTTACTGGTAAGTTGTAATAGTAATAATTATATAGTTTGTAGATTGATATCTATCATAAATTTGTTTGAATATCATCATTGTCAAGCAATAACAACTTCTTAAAGGGTGCTAGCTCAATGATAGAGCGCCTGCCTAATTATAGGCATGAGGTTGGTGGTTCGATTCCTCCGTGCCCTATCATAAATTTGTGACTACAAAAACGACTAAATTCACATATATACGACTATTAGTAGCTAATTTCTTGTATCTTAGTCGTATTTAGA
This sequence comes from Pseudotsuga menziesii, assembly GCA_001517045.1. Lineage (NCBI taxonomy): Eukaryota > Viridiplantae > Streptophyta > Pinopsida > Pinales > Pinaceae > Pseudotsuga > Pseudotsuga menziesii. The sequence goes on along the minus strand of LPNX010359953.1, from coordinate 450,581 downwards.
TTAGTCATTAATATGTTAACATTTAGTAGTTTATTTAGTCATATATTTGGTCATTAATGGTTGCAATCATTGACTAAATCAACGACTAAATCAATGATTAAATCAGTGACTAAATCAATGACTAAATCTGTGACTAAATCTGTGACTAAATCAATGACTAAATCATTAACTGTCAATGACTAAAACAATGACTAAATCATTGACTATCAATGACTAAAGCATTGTCTATCAATGACTAAATAATTGTCTATCAATGACCAAATCAATGACTAAATCAGTGACTACTAAGTCAAGCTATTAATGACTAGTGAAATACGACTAGCTATAATATAGTGGTAATTTGCTACTATTAGTCACCGACTCAAAAATAGTCATTTATAGCCTGATTTTAGTCATTTTTTTAGTCATTAATTTCTCATTTTCTACTAGTGGAATGTGTGGGACAGCAATCAATCAGCAGAATGCCGACAACAAAATATTTATAGCGCCATCAATTATCCGACACATGGGCATCGAATTTCTGACTCATGTGGTGGTGGTTATCCGACACTTCTGGGTTGGATCTTCAATACCTGTGAACCCAAAAAATGTCGGTTATCTGACCCCTAAGTGTCGGATCTCCGACAGGAAGTATAGATTTTTTTATAAAAACAAATTAAGGTTTACATGATTTTAAATTTTATAGTCCCATACTTTCAATGGTAACTATGTTCAAGGCATCGAATATCCGACGCATGTCCATTATAAATATAAATTGTTTTAAACATTTCGATTTGTTTGTTGTAGAAGTGACAGACGGTTGCGAAAATTATTTGTTCCTCAACGGATGTTTTCCGGAATTGTTTTATTCTTCAACGGGTGGTTGTGGGAATTTTTTTTTCATCAATAGATAGTTTGCCGGGAATTTTTTATTCTTCGACTTCTCTCTGTTTGACAAAACCTTGATCCATGGTTGATGCATGGAACTTGATTTTTTAAGACAACCGATTATATTCATTAATGAAGTTTATGACAAAATGTCAAATAGATTAAATATTCCGGATCCAAACGAAGACAACCGACAATTGCTTGCTAGACTATGGGATGCAGCAAAATGAAGGGGTGATGGCAAATGTTATTGTCCATGTACTCAATGCAGGGGATTTAAGAGGAGAGGAATATTGATCTCAACAGCCATAAAACATTGCAAGGAACATGGAAACGCTAAGGGGGGGAACGAATATCGTCCATATGTAGGTTTAGCATTATAAATATTATTATATTCATTTTTTTTTTTAATTGTATATAGTATTTTTTTTGCATATATTAATGTAAATCCATTGATATGTTTCCATGTATTTATATTAAAGGAAATACACCTTATAGCATGTCATCTAGAGGAGGTGCTTTCAAAACAAGTTCAGCAATAGGATCATGGAGGTTGTATGTTTAATGGAGAACAAGTGAATGATCATATTGAACAAGATGATCATGCCGATGATGTAATTGAAGATGATGGTACAAATACATTGATCCATGATTCATTTAACGTTAGAATAAATGAAGATGATGTTGATAATTAAAATGATGATGTTCACGATATATCTCTTCTCGATAAGGCATATGAACCCCTTTATGAATCCTGCAAAACAAATCTTCTCTCTTCTATATTTGATAATGAACTTGAAGGTTATGAATGGTCTTTCAAACACTGTAATCACACATATGCTAAGGTATCTAATAATTTTATGATCGTGATAAAGTTTATTTGTATTCCTCTAATAATTGTATTGTTAACTCATTATCAATCATTGTAAGGATGAAGCGTGTTTCGTCAATATTATTTATTTATTACATTAACAAAAAAAAAATTGTAGCTTGATAGCTGAATTTTTGTTACCATCATCAAATATTTTACCTCGCACATATCGAGATTTGTCTTCCATCATGAAAGAGATTGGAATGCATTATGAAGCAATTCATGCATGCCCCGATGACCATGTTATATATTATAATCAGCATGAAATTGCAACAAAATGTATGGAATGTCATGTAACTAGATATGGTACAGATAAAGTAACAAAAAAGGTACCTCGGAAGGTTCTTCGTTATATTCCCATCATTCCACATTTGCAACAACTGTTCAGGTGGAAAAACATAGCGCAATTTATGGATTACTATGCTAGGAACATAAGTCAATATGATGTTATCCGAATGCCTGCAGATGGTACTTCTTTTAGATATATTGAGGAAAAGTGGCCTCACTTTAAATAAGAACCATGTAATCTTAGGATTTCTTTGGTAGCAGATGGTGTTAATCCATTTTCACAGATTAAATCCATATACACAGTGTGGCCTATTTTTTTTTATCAACAATAACATTCCTCCATGGTTGTCAATAAAGAGGGAGCACATAATGTTGTAGACGATTATTCTAGGTTTTATTGACGAAAACTGTTTTATTTATAATGTAGTTGTGGCATCTCGTTTGTCGTAATATGTATCTTAATTTCATATATATATTTGTTATTTTACTCTTATACATGGTTTATATATCTTAATGGTTCTCATAATGATATATTTTATATGTTCTTCAAATTATTAATCAGGTATTTTCCAAGTCAAAGATATGAATGTATACATCAAACCTCTTCCAGATGAGCTACTGAAGTTATGGAATGTCATAACTATGTATAAGGTATCTAGACCAATACGACAAAAGAAATTTCAATTCCATGCAATGGTTGTATGGACAATACACGATGCCCCTAGGTTAACTTCATTTTGTGGTTTGTAATTTTAAGTTCCACCTTAATTGCATTTAATGATATCGAGTAGTTAGAATATTTTATAAATGAATATGTTTGACATAGATATTCCATACGTAAATATTGTAGGTCTTTAGACAAAGGGTAAATTTGCATGTCCAGTTTGTGGTCGTAAGATAAAATCTCGTCGTTCAAAAAGCTTAAGAAAGGAGCTGTTTGATGAGTATAGGTATTTCCTCTCTAAGAATCATAGTTATAGAACAAATGAAAGAAATATTTTCAATGGTAAGCAGGATACTGCATTAAAACCATGAAGAATGACACCTCACCTTTGAAAGATGCAATACAATAGAAATCGTCATCATGGTATGTATGGATCATCGTATATGAATTTTTATGTATTTAACTTTTTATTGTGAGTTGTTTGTTGTAGTGGCCATATTTGATTTATGATGTAATTTATGAATTATAAACTAATATTCATGATTTCCATTGTGATCATGAAGGCATTAATGGTGTTCCACAAGGAATGAAAAGTTATCCTATTCAATTTAGCAGGTTGCCCTACTATGAGCACCTACAAATTACTCATTTGTTTGATACAAAGCATATTGGAAAGAATGTTACTAAAACCTTATGGTGACTACTAGAGCTAAGGAGGGAGAAAGATAAAGTTGTGAAAGTGTGCAAAGACATTCAAGAAAGCAACCAAGCAATGAAAGATGCCATCCAATTTCATACCAATGGATAACAAGTTAATATAAACTCAATTCCATGGATGTTTACAGAGCAACAAAACAATTTTTTCAAATAATTAATGTGGAAAATTAAATTTCTCACCGGTTTTTGTGCAAACTTGAAGAATATCATAACTAAAAAAAGTGATTTTGTGGGGGTCAAAACACATGATTGGCATGTATTCATCAACGTAATTATTATTGTTATGTCCATATATTTTTTTCTTGTTGGTATACTCTTTTTTTAATAAATGTCATGGTTTGTATATTGATATAGTATTTTCTACCTCTCTCTCTCCTGGACAACTTCGAAAACAATGTCAACCAAGTTATATATAATATTGGTAAATACATGAGGTAACTAGTGATTACTTGCATGTGCTTAGCGTTTCTTTAATTCTCTGTATAATAATTTATATTTGTTTTTTTTGTGCACTATTTCAACATATATTGTAATTTAATGTTTATTTTTGTTAAATATCGTTATTTTTTTGTAGCACTTGTAGATGGTTCACATCTAAAGAAATACATAAAGAAGATATAAATTATTGGAGGAGATAAATTCCTCATCTCATGTGTGAAATGCAGAAGCATCTACCATTGACATTTTTCAATGCATAGGAGCACTACCTCATACACCAAGTTGAGGAGATTGAGTTGTGTGGACCTGTGCACTCAAGGTCCATGTGGATGGTTGAGAGGCACTTGAAATTTATGAAGGGTTTGGCGAGACAACTAGCACATCGAGAGGGTTCTATGATGGAAGGATATACGGTATACCAAAATATGTTGTATGTTAGTGAATATCTTCCAATTTTAGCATCAAAGCTCAATTTACGTCGCATTTGTGATCCAGACTCCAATAACAAATTTGAAGGGGAGCAACTGAAGGGGAAAGGTATATTGAGGAAGCTGAAAGGTAATTATTAGCTAGTGGATTTTTATTATATCCTTTATATTCTGATTGTATTTTCTAGTCATCATTACTTCAATTAAGATCATATACGTCTCTGTTCAGGATATTTACACATTTATTTTATTTTAATGGTTATTGTCATTAAACATTTGGTCTAGAATGGGATGCAATTCATTTATAGATTGCAAACAATCTTGACTGGATGAAGGTATGGACTGAACGATGTGCAAAATCGGGTCATGGAATATCATGGGAAGGCGTGGATTCATTGGTAAAAGCAGCACACTGCAATGGAGATAACAATCTAACAGAAATGGAAATCGATTTGGCATATGGTGTAAAAGATAAAATGGCAAGTATATAATTAATCAAATATCCCTCTAGATCTTTTATTTTGCAAATTTATTTCTGACGTACATGTTCTTTTTTCCATGTATTGTTGCATAAGGATTGATTGGTTGTGTAATTTTTTCATCTATTGATTATTGTAGGTAAAACACCATAAGGCTATGGTCTGCAATGGAGGTAGATATTGGATCAAAAAACTGGATGAAACAAAGAAATCATCAGATTTTGGGGTTTCGGCTGTCTTTGAGGTTACCAATGTTTCATCTAGAACTGACAGACATCCAGAAGTCTCAGAAAAATTGATACTATGGGTATTTGGAATATGTTATATAGTGTGACTTTAAATCCTTTAAGGTAGTTCTATTTGTTTTCAAATGGTACAGGTTATGATTGAATCAACGTGATCTCGATAGAACTATTATTGAACGTGATAATGGATTTACCATGGTAAACACAAGGTTGTTTGAGCTAGGAACAGAGCCCTATATTCTTCCAAGCCAATGTGAACAAGTATTTTACTCAGAGGTTCCAAGTATAGCGAGATGGTTGTTTGTTGTGAGACACGATCCAAGGGGAAGGCCGGTAAAGTATAACCTAGATGATGGTAATGAAGAGGGTTCTCTGGAAAAAGAATATGATGACGAAGAGCATGATCAAATTGAGTTAGTAGACAATGTTGATGAATATTATTCTGATGATGAGATGATGAGTGCAACTGATGATGACGACGATTATGATATGGACAATCCTTACAATGTTGACTATGTATCTGATGATACAGATGATGACATTGATGAAGAAGATGCTGACATGGATGAAGAAGATGCTGACATGGATGAATAAGACGATGAAATATATTGAAATTTTCATCATCATCATCATCATCATCATCATTTTCATCATCGACATCATCATCACCATCATCGTGGTCTTTATAATCATCGTCGTCATCATCACACATCATCATCTTCATTGTCATCATCGTCATCATCACACATCATCATCATCATCGTCTAATCATAATCATAATCATCATCATCATCATCATCATCATCATCACCATGCTCATATGCTCAACTTTTCAATCATCCTTCAAAGATATGTTTTAATTTATCAAAGATACTCATCATCAAGATCATCATCATCATCATCCTTATGATGATGATAATCATCATCATCATCATCAAGATCATTGTCATATTGATAATGATGATCATCGTCATAATCATTTTCTTCATCATTGTCATCATCATCACCATAATCACGATCAACATCATCATCATCATCATCATCATCATCATCATCATCATCATCATCATCTTCATCATCGTCGTCATCATCATCATCATCATCATCATTATCATCATCATCATCATCATATTCATCATCATCGTCGTCGTCATCACGATCAACATCATCATCATCATCATCATCATCATCATCATCGTCGTCATCCTCATAATGATGATAATCATCATCATCATCATCAAGATGATCATCATCAACATAATCATGATCATGATCATCATCATAATCTATTATTTTTTCAACATTCAAGCTAGCATTATGTTAGGATCTTTAACTGAGAGAACAAAAAGTATAGAAATCAAACACAAGAGACAATGAACATAGTATTTTTTCTTGGGGAAACCATAAATGGATAAGACCCCACAACTTACTCAAATATAGAATCAACATAAAGGTAAAACCACAAAATAGTAAGATGCACTCCCGATAGCAGTAACCTTCTTCTTCACTAGCCCCAGTGTCTTCTCCTTCCTCAACTATGCGCTACACTTTAGTGTGTAAGTGATGTGCTTTAAATAGAGAGTCCAACTCTCTATTTATAATAATCCCAGCATGACTAAAACCCTACTAGGGCTGGCCTCTACTAGGAGTGTCTAATAACCCTAGTGCCCCAGAACTGCGGGGACTTTAACTTTTAGACAATCAGAGGGTTACCCACAATGACTTGACATGAATTGTTTATATTATTGATTCTCCTGATCGAAACATTGGGGCATGACATAACATGATAACATCCTGGAATAAACATCGGGTTACAATAGATAATAAATACAAGTGAAATACATTCTGAAGTTACAATTACATCAACACAATTTTCATCACTAGTCTTTTCTCTGTATCAACTAGATCATCTCATCATCTGCATCTTCAATTATTCTTCATCTTCAAGTCATATTTCATTTGGATCTAGATCAGCACTCGATCTAGATCATCGTCACTGGATCATACTCGATCTGGAACATTGTCACTGGATCATCATCACTGGATCTGGATCATCACTCAATCTAGATCATCAGCACTAGACTGGATCTGGATCATCACTACTGGATATGGATCATCACTTGATCTTGATTTTCATTGGTGGATCTGGATCATCACTCGATCTGGATCATCACTACTAGATTTGGATCATCACTCGATCTTGATCTCTTAGAGTCATCATAACTGGATCTGGATCATAACTCGATCTAAATCTTCTCTTGTCATCATCATATGTGCTATCTCATGATTCTTCTTGTCACGGGAAGTTCTATAGAGCCATCCTTATTTCATGCTGGGTGTATTCCTACCTCCTCGTAGGTCTTTGGTAGCCCTTATATCTGACCTACTCATCACAATGCTGGTAGTCATTACATCTGACCTACACGTCAGAATGGCCAGCACTCACATCTGATATGGAAGGAACCTAATCCTTTACCCATGATAGAATGGCATTGCCCTTACATCTGACTTGCTTGTCAGAATGGCGGTAGCCCTTACATGTGACCTACTCATAAGAATGGCTAGCTCTCACATCTATCATGGGAGGAACTTAATCCTTTAGCCATGAATAGAATGGCACTACCCTTACATCTGACCTACTCGTCAGAATGGCTATAGCCATTACATCTATTCTACTCGTCAGAATGGCTAGCTCTCACATATGTCATGGGAGGAACTTAATCCCTTAGCCATGAAAAGAATGGAACTGCCCTTACATATAACCTACTCATTAGAATGGAGGTAGCCCTTACATATGACCTCCTCATCAGAATGGCCATCTCTCACATCTGTCATGGGAGGAATCTAATCCTTTAGCCATGAACATAATGGCACTTCCCTTACATCTGACCTACTCATCAGAATGGAGGTAGGCCTTACATCTGACCTACTCGTTGAAATGGTGATAGCCCTTACATTTGACCTACTCATCAGAACAGCCAACTCTCACATCTATCATGGGAGGAACTTAATCCTTTATCCATGAACAGAATGGCACTGCCCTTACATTTGACCTACTCATCAGAATGGCTATGGGACTGATCACTTTCACTTGGAAGAAACCTCTATCTGGAGAACACCAAGCTTCTCTTTGAAGTACTCGAACTTCACCCTAGCAAATGGATTCCTCAACACATTAGCTATATGTTCCTCTGTTGCAACATACTAGAGCTTCACTACTCCCCTCTACACCATATCTTTGATATAGTGATACTTGATCTCGATGTGCTTCGGCTTGTCATGGAACAGTGGATTCTCTAACAACTTCACCCAACTCTGGTTGTCACAATGTATACAAGTAGCATCCATATGGAGATCAAATAAATAGGACAGTAGCTTTCGTAGCCATACCGCCTCACAACTAGCTGAACAAGCTACGACATACTCTACTTCAGCTATACTCAGTGCCACACAGGATTGCTTCCTGCTAAACCAATACATCACACCTGATCCCATACTGAAGCAACACCCTAAAGTGCTCTTCCTATCGATGGCACTACCTACCCAATCTAAATCAACATAACCCTCCAGGTTAATATTCTGATTCACATCGTACTTGAGCCCATAATCAACTGTACCCCTTAGGTATCTCAAAATATGCTTTGTATCAATCAAGTGAACACTTCTCAGATCCGTAAACAATTGGCTCAAGGTGTTCATAGTAAAGCAAATGTTAGGTCTCGTGTTCGTCAGGTACATCAAGGATCCAATCATCTCATGATACATCATAGCATCAACCTAATCTAATGAAGCATCACTCAATAGCTTCAGGTTCAATGCCATAGGTTTGGCCATGGCTTTGCAGTCCATCATCCCAAACCTCTTCAGGATCTCTACTGCATACTTCCCTTATCCAAGGAAGATTCCATCTATACTCTACCACACCTCCATACCTAGAAAATAATGCATCATACCCAAGTCTTTCATCTCTAACTCGGCATAAATCTTTCTCTTTGTATCAAGAATCAACCCATACATACCTGTCACAAATAGATCATCTACATATAGTATAAGTATCACTGGGTTGCCATCTTCAACATTGTAGTAAAGGTTGGAATATGCTTTACTCTTGGTAAAGCCCAAACTAGACAGAAAGCTATCAATTCTGTCGTACCATGTCCTAGGTGCCTGTTTCAATCCGTACAGGGTTTTCTTCAATATGCACACATGAGACTCCCTATCATGTGTCTCAAAACCAAGTGGTTGTTCCACATATACTTCCTCTTCTACTACACCATTCAAGAAAGTAGTCTTCACATCCATCTGGTGTATCTTCCATTTCATTATTGTAGCTAGAGCAAGTACTGATCTGATAGGTGTGTATTTGGCTATAGGTGCAAAGGTTTCTTCATAATATATTCCTTCTTTCTAAGAGAAACCTCGATCCACAAATCTTTCCTTATATTTTTAAATGCTACCATCTACAGCATGCTTGATTTTGTAGATCCATTTGGAAGTTACAACTGACTTCCCTTCTGGTCTTGGGACAACATCCCAAACATTATTCTTCATGATCGATTTGCATTCTTTGATCATAGCATCCTTCCATTCTTTTCATTCTGCTGCTTCTTCATAACTGGAAGGTTCTTTGTCAATGAAATAACATAGTAAAGTCACATACCCAGAGCAGGATCTGGTCCTCTTTCTTTCACTGTGATTCTCTTCTGGAGCCCCATATCTTTCTACAACTTGGATAAGTTCCCATACCCAAGCAGGTTTCCTCTTATGAGGATTCATCTCCAGAGGTGGATCTACAGGTCTTTTTGGTTCTTCAAATTATTGATCTTGTTCTTGAGCTTCTTTGTTCATGGTTGTATCATCAACTCTGGGTGCTTCTACTTCTTCAGATTCTTCAGTAGGTTTCTTTTTGGATTTGTTGCATGCTGTATATTCATCGAATGTCACATCCCTGCTGATGTCAATATTCTTGAATCCTAGGAAGTGTATTCTGTAAGCCTGCAAGCTTTCAGAGTATCCCACAAATATACCCTTCTTTATCGAAGGATATAATTTAGTCCTCTTTTCTTTTGGAATGTGAATGCACACTGGATAGCTGAATATTTTGAGATTTCTTCCTTTTGGTTTCTTGCCAGAGAAGACTTCTTCAGGAGTCTTGTTCTCGAGTACTCTATGTGGATTACGGTTCTATACATACACCATTTTTCGAGCAGCTTCTGCCCAAAGGTGCATAGGAAGGTCTTGATCATGAAGTATTGCTTTTGCAACTTCCATGATAGTTTTATTCTTCCTTTCTACAATTCCATTCTACTATGGATTATAAGGAGTGGACAACTCCCTCTTAATCCCTGATTCTATGCATAGCTCTTTGAATTCATTTGAAGTGCATTCTCCCCCATTATCTGATCGAAATATCTTGATCATATTTTTAGTATGGTTCTCGATCATGGATTTGAATTCCTTGAACTTGTTGAATAATTTGTCTTTGTTCTTCATGAAGTAAACCCATGTCTTCCTAGAAAAATCATCAATAAAAGAAACATAATATGCATACTCGCTTAGTGATTTTGATGACATAGGACTGCATACATCATAGTGGATGATTTCCAAGATTCCTTTTGCTTTGCTCTCGCTTCTTGGAAATGTCTTTTTTGTATTCCTTCCTTTCGCACATCCTTTGCAGATCCCATCATGTTTTTCTTGGATTTCTAGAAGACCTTCAACAACTTTGCTTGCAATTGATAGTGCTCTGTAATGCACATGTGCAAGCCTTCTATGCCAAATTTCACTAGGCTCTACTGTGTCATGGACCATGGCTTATTCTGGATGGCCCTTAAATTTTTATAATCCTCCTTCTTGTTCTCCAATCACCAAACACATCATTGATAGTCTTTCCTTTTTTCCACATGATGAATTGACCATCTAAAAGTGCAACCCGCATTCCTTTTGGATCTAATGCTGATATGGATAGGAGGATCTTCTTGAGTACTGACACAAACAATACTTCCTTTATTGTTAGAGACTTCCTGGAGTCTAGTTTATAGGAATATTCCCCAATACCTTTTATTGGATATTGGTAGTCATCTCCTAGCTTTACCTTGTGAGGTGATTCATGTTTTGACAGTGTTACAAAGGAGTCCTTAAATTCTGTCATATGTTTGGAAGCCCCACTGTCGATGAGACAATCATCACTTCCATGAGTAATGTTTCCTATGAGAGTGGAAATTGAAACATATTCATCCTCGCTTGAAGAATGTTCACTTTCATATCCAGTTGTCTCCTTGGATGGTTCATCATCCTCTGCAGTATGAGCATGATGTCTTATTTTTTTGCTCTTCTTTGTTGGCTTTGGTTTCTTACGAAAGTTCTTTGCATAATGTCCTGCTTCATCACATCTATAACATATGACTCTAGATAAATACTTTTTGTGATAGGACTTACCTCTCTGGAAATGAGATCTTCTTTTGGATGTCTTGGAGTGAGACTTAGAGTGTATCCCGAGAGCCTAATATTCACTTCCCATCTTCTCTTCTGGAGATGCTATTTGAGCTTCTTCTTGAGAAAACTCTTCCCATAGTCTGCTGAACTTGACTAACTTATTTCTAGCACAGATTCCTTGGATGAAATAATCCCATGACCTAGGGAGGCCAGTCAAAGTAGTCATCACAACTCTGCATTTTCCACTTCTTCATCAACAGCTTCTAGTTTTTCCTTGATTTGAGAAACTATTGTGAAGTAAGACTGGATTGTATCTGCATTCTGAATCTTCACATTCTTCAGCTGGTTTCTCAGAGTCATCTTCTGGTTTATGTTCTTCCCTTCAACCAATTTGGTTGGGGCATCAAACATAGCTTTAGCTGTCTTTAGGAAGGACACCTATGGTATGAGATGATCCTTGAGAGAATTAGCAATGATTCTCTTTTCCATAACCAACTTATTCTTATGCAAGGCCTTGGCCTCATCTCCCTCTAGAACTGGAACCCCCTCATGGATGTAGGAGTCTAACTCATTCTCTTCCATGACGAGGGAGATCCTATACTTCCAAGATCGGAAGCTATCAACTCCCTCAATCTTTTCATCAATGTTGGTATGATGAGACATCTTAACTGAGAACCTCAAATGGAAATACAAAATATTTTAGATATTACCGGGTCAAGATGTCGGATCTAAAACTTGAGTTGAAATCATACAGAACTCGTTTAGGAGCAAATTAGGGTTTTGCTTTTCCAAAGTTCTATCCAACCAAATGCCTTAAAATTTATCACTAACTTTGATTTTAGGGAGGAGATCAATCCAGGCCTGGGCACACTGAAAAATTCCTCTTCTGTGAAAAGCCCTAATTTCCAGCAGCAGTGACAAGTCAAAAACTAAAAAACCTCAGAATTGGATTCTACTTTGACAGAAAGATGCTCCCTAAGGAGGAGAGTTATTCAACCTTAATTTTGCATAAAATATATGGAGAGAGATCCACAAAGTAGGAATCCCTAGTTCCTATAGCTGCATAGTTTCTTCTTCTCAAGTTAGTTCTCATACCATGTTATTTTTTTAACATTCAAGCTAGCATTATTTTAGGATCTTTAACTGAGAGAACAACAAGTACAACACTCAAACACAAGAGACAATGAATACAGTGTTTTTTCTCGGGGAAACCATAAATGGAGAAAACCCTGCAACTTCCTTAAAGATAGAATCAACACAAAGGTAAAACCACAAAACAGTAAGATGCACTCCCAATAGTAGTAACCTTCTTCTTCACTAGCCCTAGTGTCTTCTCCTTCCTAAACTATGCGCTACACTTGAGTGTGTAAGTGATGTGTTCTAAATAGAGAGTCCAACTCTCTATTTATACTAATCCTGACATGACTAAATCCCTACTAGGGCCAACCTCTACTAGGAGAGTATAATGACCCTAGTGCCCCGGAACTGCACGGACTTTAACCCTTAGACAATTAGAGCGTTACCCATAATGACTTGACATGACCTTTTTATATTATTGATACTCCCGATTGGAACATCGGGGCATGACATAACATGATAACATCCAAGAATAAACATTGGGTTACAATAGATAATAAATAGAAGTGAAATACATTCCAAAGTTATAATTACATCAACATAATCATAATCATCGTCTTCATCAACATCATAATCATCATCATCATCATCATCATTATCATCATTGTCATCATCGACATCATCATTATCATCATCTTCATCAACATCATAATCATCACCATCATCATCAACATCATCATCATCAACTTCATCATCATAATCATCATTATCATCCTCATCCTCATGATGATGATAATCATCATCATCATCATTGTCATCATCGACATCAACATCATAATCTTCATTATCATCGTCATCATCATCATCATCGTCATCGTCATCATCATCATCATCATCGTCGTCGTCGTCGTCATCATCATCATCATCATCATCGTCATCATTTTCATCGTCATCCTCATGATGATGATAATCATCATCATCATCATCATCATCATCACAATCGTTATCATCATCATCATCATCATCATTGTCATCGTCGTCATCAACATCATCATCATCATCATCAACAATATTGTCATCATTGTCATCATCGACATGAACATCACAATCACAATCATAATCATCATCATCATCATTGCCATGCTCACATGCTCACATGCTCAACTTTTCAATCATCCTTCAAAGATATATTTTCATTTATTCAAGATAGGGATGTGTTGTTATGTAGATGGTTCTTCCCTCATTAATGTGAAGGTTCTTTATTCAAGTTAGGATATAATAAAAATATCCTAATACTATTATGGAAATTTATATAATATAAAATAACATCTAACAAAAATAAAATAGATATAATATAAAATAATATATAATAAAAATAAAAAACATATAATATATAATAATATATAATAACAAATGACAAGTGTATTTGGACATTTCTGCGACTCGTTTTGGACAATTCAGTTCAATTTGGAGGTTTTTGTGAATTTGGGAGTAGGTCCGCTGGAGCACAGGGTTTAGAATTGGAGCTGATGGTACAAATTTGGAGCACACGGTTCATGTTTTGGAGTTCCAATTTTGGATTTGGAGCTCATGGCTCAATGGATAAGCATCATGACCTCCTTTTTTTGGGAATCCGGTGACAAGGGTTTTTGGGTGACAAGGGTTTTTTGTGTGCATTCTGATGTTTTCTCCTTTGTGGGACAAGCTTGAATGCATACAAACCCTTCCTCATTTAGAGGGTTATTCAGGGATTCAATTTAGAAACCTTCTTACCTTACAAATGAGAAAATCGTTGTTTGGGTCATGAAATTAGAATAGGGCTTCGCACCTCACCCCCTATTGTATCTTTGAGTCACTATTATAGTGATCATTCATTTTATAGTGAATCTATAGATGTAATTACACATTTTCTCTAGTTTTGCATAGACAGTATTGATCAAATAATTAGTTCAAAGATACTGATTATCTAGACCTATCAAACAGTTAAAATAGAACTAGGAAATTGGGGCCCCTGACTACAACTAATAAAACCCCTTTTAAGGTAAGGAAGGTCAGACTATCTTATGGGAATAATAAGGGAATAAATACGTCCACAATGAGGAGGTCTTACTTCACAAGGAGGTATTAATTCACCAGACCAGTTCATCCTCATATTCAACCAGTAAGGTCAGATACTACATGGAATAGAAGCCCTTAATCTTTTATAAGGAAAGAGAAATAAGGGGTAGGGGTTGACATTCATGTTTCCATCTCAGGAAATTCATAAGGCATGAAAGGAAAGTAATAAGCAAGTGCCCATCACCTGCCCCATCACAAGGTACCCATTTTGGTGGTGCCAATAAAGAGCAGGTCTTAAGGCAGAGAGTGGTACCATATCTAGGGAACGACCTTGGATCAATAAAAAATATACCATAGGGAATAGATCCTCTCAAATCCAGTACCTTGAAAAACACACTAGTTCGGGGACAAAAGTTTGGGAACAAAGAAATTGAAATAAGTAGCGACTTTTAAAAAGCCAAGGTAAAGCGAACAATTTCTTTGTTGGGGTAGTTATACATCTTAACAAGTTGGAGAATATAGTAGGGACAACAATTATGGGAAGGGTCTAAGGTTGAAAATTCAATGCCAAAACCCTCAAGGATTGGGGTTAGGAAAATTGGGATGACAAACTAGGATGCGTGCCCAAATTCTTGTTAATATCATCGTCAAACAAAAACTATCCATGAGGACAAAGTTCAAGAACTCTGTCCACATGAACTCTATGTCACAAAAGATATGATTTAGGAATAAGTCCTTAGTTTTCAAGTGTGAACTAATTATTTTCCAACTATGAATTGATTATTTGAGATCATATTAGACTCCTTAAGGATATAGAGCCATTGGACTCACTTATAATGATTAATGGGTTTTAAATTTAAGTGATGAAAACAATAATGAATCCAATAGGAATTTATTATAAAAGTAAAAGTATAGTATTTGGTTAGGATATTTTTATTACTGTATTCATAGTAATAAATTGTTTGTATTAAATCCATCAAAAGAAAGATGTGGATGGTGTCTTTAATAGTTGGGAAGATTATTTACATTTAATTGTAATTTGTTTATAAGACTTATCATTATTCGATCGAGATGTTTCCTTTCAAGGTTGTGTATGTTAGGAATAGTTACAAAATAACATACATTAACTACTCCCCTAACTTTTAGAACTCAACCCTAAATTAAACCCCTTAATTACTTTGAAAGAAAAATATTTACAAACACGATTCTCATACTGATTTGGTAAAGATCTATCCATATAAAATTCAATCTTTGACCTATTAGCTGAGCTAGAGATAAATTGGAAACTTTTGCAATGTCTCCTATTCAATTATGGCCTTTAGTGCTGCAAAACTGCGTTTCTAGATTTTTTGTAGCATTTTCCCTTGTTTTGCACTACAGGCGCTACAAAAGTTTCACCTTCAGAACATTTGTAGAATTTTTGTTTCTTTTACATTGTTGGCACTGCAACAGTTATTAAAACTGTATTTTTTGTGAAAAAACTTTTCTGGATGCTTTCAAACCTTTTCCAAGTCTCTAACACTAAAATTTAAGCATGTTATGGTCTAATTTCATCAAATTTATCTCTTGCCTCAGCAAGAAGTTTTAGATTACCTGCACTAACCTCATCTTTCAACATTTGCAACTCTTTCTTCATACTTTTGTTTTCATATTTAAGGGATCTCTTATGCTTATATAAATTTTGAACTTTCTTATGTAATGGGAATCTTCTCCTTAGCATCCCTCTAACATCCATCAAAAGTTTTTCATATAGGTCTATACTTCCATCTACTTCAAACCTATGTTTTATGTCTTCTTCTTGCAACTGAACAATCATCAACTGGGCTTCTTTTAATGGTATATTTACCTTCTTCACCTCTGGATCATCCCTCTATGTCTGTTAATATTGTTGTAGTTTGGAGAGTTTTTTCTTCTTTGTTTGGATATATTGCTCAAGTGGAGTCTCTGATGTATCTTCTTCCACATATTTTTTCCATTTCATTGCTAATCTAGTCCTAGGTCTCTTAACCTCCACCCTTTCTTCAAAAAAGTCCAACTTTATTCCTTTCATTTTATTTTTACTCTTTTAAAATTTAGGTCTCTCCTCTATATCTATAACAACCCTAGGTTTTTTCTCCATATGAATCTTACCCTTTCTCTACTCCTCACTCGTGTCTTTTTCTCCATTGTGTTCTTTGCTTCAGTAGTTTTTTTTTATTTTGAGCTTGGAGTACATCTCCTTGCTGAAGGAATACCTAGCACCACCAACAAGGAAAATAAACATGTTATAATCCCTACTCATTTTCCTAATCTCTTTAAGAATGAGCAATTTGATGAATCCAAAATGAAATAAACTAGTGTTCTACCTTCTTAGGTTTCGGCTGCACCTATGTGCCATCTTTCCTAGACTTCTGTACAAATCAAAAGAGATGTCTAAAAATGTTTTTCAAATGAAATGTAACAACAATTTGAAGTGAAATTGATACACTGTGTCAAATATTCCTTCACATGTAAAAGAATTCCTTATGGAAAATAAAAGTTTCTCATATTTCTCTAATAGCCAAGCTTTGGGTATCCCATGAGTTAAATTTGATCCCTTGTGTTCATCTTTATAAAATCATCATAATTTATCAACTAAAACTTCATCACTTTGAACCATTGCTCTTGTAACACCTCCTTGAGTTACATCAAACTAAGCTAACATGGACCATTTTTTTAATGTAAATTAATTACATTATGCACATAGTAGCTGAAGTATGACCCTCTAATGAGATCCATAATTTAGTTAGACAATACTAATTGCATAATACATATCTATTAAAAAAAACTTTACATGAATAATAACTTTAACTCTAGTTATCAAATGTGTTAGTCAAGAAACTACTAGCGCTCGTAGAAATAACAATTACAGACATGTAACAACAATAAAATAAACAATTTCAAGACTCTTCGTGAGTAACAACAATAGTTTCAACAAGTAACAACAACAATATCAACAAGTAACAACACTAGTTTTAGAAAGTAATAACAACATTTTCAGCGAGTAGAAACAACAACATCAATTAGTTTAAAACTGCTAGTGAGTAATAGTAGCAGCAAATGATTAGTTCAAAACTAATGCTTAATATAAGACTCAACTTAAAAACAAGTTTATTAATTTGATTAATGTACTTTAAACTTAATAAACCAAACTAATTTCAACCAATTACAAATCATGGCTTAAACTTGGAAAATAACAACATGAAAATTCCTCATTAATAGCATGGCTTAGTGAACAACACTTCCAACCATTCCTATGAATTTATTACTCTTCACAAACTTAAATTTTGGTAAATATTCTCTCATAAATGAATTTCATTCATTAAAAATGAAAAAAGAAACTGTCCATGAGGACAGAGTTCAAGAACTCTGTCCACATGAACTATATCTCACAAAAGATAATAAGTGTTCATCCAAGCAACGGTGATGACACGTGGTATTATGCCTCACTAGTTTTCGATGTTGAAACCCCATGAAACGTAATACCATGAGTCGTCCCCATTATTAGCCAACACTTATTAGATATTTTAGAGTTAGTGAATTGAAAGTGGCTTAGGCAACGTAAAAAAGAAAGGTAATAAGTTTGACTAAATAAACTATTTTGATAATTGTACCTACATGTTCCGCTATTTTGATAATTTTACCTAATAAAATATTTTGATAATGGTGACTATTCTTGGTATTTTGTTTCACAAGTTCACCATGTTGCAACATAATGAAACATAATACCAATATTTGTCACCATTATTAGCCAACACTTATAAGCAATTTTAGAGTTAGTGGATTGAAAGTGGCTAAGTCAACACAAAAAAGAAAGGTAATAAGTTTGACTAAATAAATTATTTTGATAATTGTACCTACATCTTCTTTGATGGGGCTTCAGCCAATCAAATTGGAGGTATAGGTGTTCATCTTTTGATCACCCAGGACCATTATTTTTGCTTCAAATTGGGTGTTGGTATGAGTACAAACACCATATTTGAACTACTTGCTTTATGGACTCTCCTTTTTTGTGCTAAATCCATGGTCTTTCCAACTCTACACATTCATGGTGACTCCACAACCATCATTAATTGGTTCAATGGAAGATCATCACTAACTTTACTTGCTCTTGATGACTGGTGTCAACGTATCCATGATATGGAACCTTACTTCATCGAGCTAAAAGCAGTTCACATATTCAGAGAGAAAAATACCAAGGCTAATAGCTTATCCAAAGATGCATTAACCTTGGCCTTAGGCCATTTTCAGTTTACTGAATTCAATGATGGTGAATGTACTGATCAGGGCACTTTCCATCTTTTCTAGCCCTTAGCACTTGGGTCTTTTATGTGCTGCTGCTATTGACATCCTTTGGATGATTGAGGTGGATGATCCCCTCATATTACTGATCTCTCTTATTTATTGCTTATTTGGATTAGCTACTTCAATATTAGACTTGAATTCTGAGTTTGATAAAGGTTAGTGATGTGGATGTAGTCAAGATTCCTAGATTAGAGGTGTTAACTTTGAATTTTTGTCCAGTATTCCTATGAAGATGATCAATTGTATTCCTTATGGTTTCCTTAGGGTTGAAAATTAGCATGGGAAAACAAGTTAGCATTTCCTTAGGGTTGAAAATTAATATGGGAAAACAAGCATCATCAAGACAAGCTAAAAGGAATAAATCAACAAATATTATAGATTGATATAAATGTATTTCACATGCCAAGTAGCCAGATCTAGAAATGTCCGCTCTTCACCACCGCTGATAAATATGCCTCTGAAGTGCTAGCTTATGCACTTCAGAGTAGCACATATGTTAAAACATCCACTCTACAGGAATTAACAAAATCCTATAACAATAGTTGTTACTATGACTCTTAAAGGGTCCTAGATGAGATCTGTGCACTTCTAGGCAGTTCAAATTTTAAACAAAATAAGCCATCAACAAAAATTGTGTGCACCCTAGAAAACATGGAAAATATCACATAACATATTAGCTAAAATGGATAATCATCTACAACATCACAAAATCATTCATGGGAAAACTAAAAACCACTTAAAGGAGATATGTTCTTTGAACGAGATAGTCCAGTAAAGGAGAACCTCCAGGTTTTGTATAGACATATATTGGCATAAATTGTAGTGTTATATGCAATGCATATGCATAACATATTGTCTCAAGCTCGACAATGTTGAAAGGATAAAGTACAATGGCCACAAGCATACATTTGAAGCTTATGAATCCTACCCAATTCATGTTAGCAAAAGGCAATGCAAGCAATAAGTTAGAATGGAGACTTGTATGTAACCAAAAGAGGGGCATACATTAGAATTTTTAGGGCTACCAAATTCCAACACCTATTAACCAAACTCATTATTGACAAGATTTTTATTTAACAAGTTATTGGCTTACAAGTCTTTCCAAGTTTTTTTTCTTATAAGTCTTTCCATGTTTTTTTGCTGGTATTTTGCTATGCTTATGCCGATTTTTTTTTTGGCCACGGTGCAGGTAGAACCAAACAAGTATTTGTTAGACCTATCTTCCTCTAGCAAAGGGAGTTTGGGAAGTCTAGAGGAAAGTGAGACATCCAATAGGTCTACACAGGCTATATCAACTAGATGTCAAAAGATCAGAAGAAAATTCGACAAAGGCATGAATTTGTTTCTCCAAGGAGGGGGGTCATGTTCCTACAATGATGAGATAGTGGGAGACATCGACGTGCCCTTAAGGTACCAACACCTAGTGAAACAATGGATTCCTAGTGATCTTCCTAAAGTAAACACTGATTTTTGTGTGAATGAGAGGATATATATAATTGCACCATCCTCATTGCATGGATTGGGCTTGTTTTGCATGGACGACATAAAGGTTGGATACGGTAGATGTGTAGAATTGATGGAGTATGTTGGACCTTATTATAAATACAGTGATTGGATGTGCCTGGTCATATATACACAAATTATGCGTAGATATGGGTTATCAGTGAACTATATACAACTGAAAGACAAAGCTCAAAATAAAGGAGCAACGATGTACATAATCGGAAGGCCAAAAACAACAGGCAATATTCCAAGGTTTATAAATAGTACACAACCACAGTGTACATTAAAGAAACCCAACTACATATTCGAGTCGCGTGAAGGAAATCATGTCTTTGTATGTGTAATTAAATCAATAGTTGCTGGCGAAGAACTGCTTATTGATTACAATTTGAATCGTGGAAATACAAACAATGTTCGTATGGTTGTGGTACAATAAACACTTTAACCACCCTTTTATTAATTATTTTAATGCCTATAGGAATTTTTGTCAGCATATAATTGAAATTATCTACTTTTCATGTTTCCTTATGTAACTTTTAGTATGTTTTTGATGAAGGGTTCTCTCAGGGGCACCTCCATCTCCGTAGATGTTTGTCGACCCGAGTCAAGGCAACAGGTATAGATCGATATTGCCAATGTAATATTAAATTTTAGGATGGACATACAGATACGCTATTATGTATTTTCATTAGTATATTTGTTCGTTTATATAATATTATCGATTTTCCATGCAGAGTGTTGATCAGGGAAGCCAACCGGCTATTGATCATCCGACTACAGCATCAGGGCAGGAGCCAAACATGAATATAATTCTCCATTTCAAATACTTTAACATCATAAACACGTCTATCATGATGCATTATGTTTATTTTGTTATGTATTATTTCGTTTTTATGGTTGCGTTCACGATGGTAATGTTGTATACCTTTTTTGCAGATTGACTGGGGAAACTTCCTAGCTGTTGATCAGACGACTGGAGACTCGAGGCAACCATTTAACCTAAATGTAATTCCACATTCTAAATACTTAAAAAATGTACACATATAAAACATGTAGCATAGTGTTTATTTTTTTTTATGTTATGTATTTGTTAGCTTATACATAAATCGATACATTGTGATAATATTCTCTACTTTTTTTGTAGGTGGTTAATCGAGGTAAATCCCCATCTGTTGATCAGACCACACCCTCGGCTAGGCGTCATGTAATCCTAGATGTAATCCCTAATATAATTATTTGTGCACACTATATTTTCAAAGAATAAGCAATTTTTTATATATTTCAATTGCAAATAAGGGATTTTGTTTATCGAATGATGTCTGAAAACTCTTTACAGAATGAGGTCTCTCGGTTGATGAGAGATAGTGAAATTAAAGAGTCTGCAGACCCGTTGAGGGTGCTACAAATGACAAGGGAAAAACAAAATGAGGAACTGATTCGTCTGACATTGGCAGTTCCACTAATAGAAGGGCTCGAACAAAGGATTCAATTGTTGTTACAACAAGGTAAACAAGTGGACGTAAGTTATTGAATAAACCAATAAAGATAGAGAGGATTCAAGGTCATTATAGATTGTTCAATTTATTTTTTATAATTTGTGTCTAATATATCGATAATATTTTCTAATGTTGACTAATGATGGCAATAATGTTTTGTAGGAAATGATATATTTTATAAACACATGAATGGTTTGGACTTGGAGATATTTGGGCCCACCATCTACACAATGTGGAACAGGAAACCAAAATCTTTAAAGGATGATCTGACTAATTGCTTGGTTAGTCTGTTCAAAAAATATACCTTTGATACATTGAAGGTACTAGAGAAGGATGGAAAACATCTAAATATTGTTTGAGACCAAGATAAGGTTCACCTAGAAAAGAACCCTAGGTATGAGCGCCCTCCAATGATTCCATCTATGGAGTGGAAAGCCTTGGTGGAAGATGGAAAAGAGAAGGGCCTGAGAAAATCAGGAAAGATACCACTAGATGGAACAGGGAGGTATGTAATTCATTCCAAAATGTAGTGGTAATCCTTATTATTACTAGTTTTTATATCAATTTTGGTACATATACTAATGTATTTAAAAACTTAATTAGGCTCTCAGACACATTTAAGGCCACAAAGGCAAGAATTGAAAAAATTGGCCAACACAAGGTTGGGGCTGGTGGTTACTCCAACTTGGCAACCAGATATGTAAGTATCACAAAACCCGAATCTGCATCCAAATATCATATAGATTATTATTTTTGTTTTGTTCTGACAAAAGGAATTAAAACTAATGACATCATGCAAATATGAAGGCCGAGCGGTTCATAGAATTTCCCCGTGCAGATTACATGAAGCTTGGCATCGAACATGGCTTTGATGCCATTGTTCAACACCGGAGAAGCTTGTCTGTGAATACTGCACAATCTTCTGCTGATCCATCTAGTGCCCAGGTATGTGAAAACTATATATTTTAATGATAATTTATTAATGCTCATGCAATTTGTTCCTTATAAATAAACTATCGTAAATTATTTATTCCTTTTTGTGCAGGAAAGTAATGATCATGTTCATGTCGGGGATGAAGTACATGACCAAACAAACAAAGATCATGCTTCTCATATTGGTAATGAATTTATTAATGTGCTATTGTTTTTT
The DNA here is from genome assembly GCA_001517045.1 of Pseudotsuga menziesii. Lineage (NCBI taxonomy): Eukaryota > Viridiplantae > Streptophyta > Pinopsida > Pinales > Pinaceae > Pseudotsuga > Pseudotsuga menziesii. Next base: position 427,542 of record LPNX010359953.1, on the reverse strand, counting down.
ATAGACCATTGCAGATGATCAACATTAGTTCTAATTCTACACAATTCATTTACAGAGCATGTAGCTGCAGATCATAACACGGAACACGTTCGGCCAGTACGATATAATGTTGAACATTTTGATGTACAAATGGCAGGTAAAAACACACATTCATAATTTTTTTTTAATGAATTAGTCGTATTTATCAAAATATAAATATATTATGCCATTATTGCAGAAATTCATCGCCCCTTTCCTGAAGTTCAACCTTGCGAGCAGACTAGAAGGGATATCGATGATCAGATTCCTAAAGATGCAACTCTAAATAAATATTTAAAGAGAAGAAAAGTAAAAAGGAAGTGACTAAACAAATTTTGACTAATTCTTACTCATAAAAAAAAAATCATTCTTTTTTCCTCTGTTTTATGAATGAATGCTTTACTGAATTATTTACTGATATTTTTTTTTTTCCATTGACTAAATTAATGTTTTAATGAATGAGTTAATGAATGGTTTTTTCAGCTGTTGAATGATTTAATGGTTTAATCAATGTTATAAAGAATTATTTATTGAAAGTATTTTTCAACTATTGAGTGAAATAATCTGCATTGTAGATGCATTGTTATTTGCATTGTGAAATAGTGAAATAAATTGTTATTTGCAAGTATAGGCATTGGGTTTCGGGAGTTGAGAGTGATGTGAGGGGGGGGAGGGGCCATACGAGCTTCCACCTTCACGTGGTTGGTCATGTTTAGTAGAGAAAATTAAATTATTCTCAAAACATAGAGGAGCTCAATGAATGGTAAGGAAGAATACATTAAAAAACATCTATTTCTATATTTTTACTGTGTAATTTTCACTATTGCTATTTGACTCCTGCATTGGAGCTTGTTACAGATAGCGTTGAGAAAAATTTCCATAGTTATGAGGAAAGAAATGGAGTTTTGATTAGATTGATGGCCTTATATACATAGTATTTTTGGTTATCCATGTTTTATCAGGTGATATTTTCTTACTAATTATAATTTTTTGCTTACATAATTAATGTTAGATCATTATATTTTAAAAACCTTTATTAGATTAAGAAATTGAGTGTCATTTAATGTTGCTTGAGGATTTTAAAGAACTCAGTTACTCTTGGTCGAGGATTTTAAAGAACTCAGTCACTTGAATTGAATTAGTAAATGATAGATGTTATATAACATGTTTATATAAATGGTTGGGCATGATAGCTTCGAAGATAGATTGTTTGAATACTTGGTCAATTGTAGTAGGATGCATTTATTTTCACAACACACTCATGTCTTCATTTTATGTTTTCAAGATTCTTTTGAACAAATAATGGCATGTTTCTACATCATAAGTCCACATTCAATGTTTTTAGGATGCTTTTGAACAAAGAATGGCTTGTCTCTACATCATAAGTCCACATTCAACAGCCTTTGCAGCAAGAGTTTTTATATACCAAAAAACTAACATTCATTCTTTACTTGTTTATGGATTTTGCAATCCTGCAGATGCAAGATGTTGACAATGGTACACTGTTAAAGTGGACTCTTCAAAGGCTACCTTGGAAAATAGGGCATATCTTCTTCAACGAGCTGAAGTTCATGTGTGTGATTTTGATATAGATACAACCAAGCTTCCTTTGAAGTCCACTGATGATGAATATGACATGATAATGATGATTTTACACATGGTGGATGGGAAAGGCTATCTTATTAAAAATCTAGAGGTAAAAACACTTGGCATTGTTTTATGCCTATTTGTCAACGTATCCTTTGTTTTGGGATTTCTTTCATCTATGTTTTGGGATTTTTATTGTTTGCAAATTGATGTTGCATTTATTGTTATGAACATCATTTCTCTTCTTTAGTTTTCCAATTCCTTTTCATTTGTTTCCTGAGTGTGTAGGGGTGGGGCATTGAAGACTTGGAGTACACTCCAAAACCAGAATTTGAAGGAAATTTCAAAGTAGCCAATGTGCCAAATGAGGTATATCTGCCATTTATTGTTTAACCTAAGACTATAATTTTGAAAACAAGTATTGATCCCCTCGAAGTTTGCTATGTTTTCCAGACAGAACTTCTTAGGCGGTCATTCAATCACATGCAAGAATTGAAGCCCGGGATTTATGTCACGTTAAATGGAGATTTATTTGATTGACCTTTCGTTGAGTAACAGACTAAGCACCATGGAATGAAAATGAGTGATGTATGTTAATTTTTTTATCTAATATACTGGCATCTTATGCTTTCTAACTCTTGCTGGATTTTCACTCAATTCTATGTTTAATTGGAAAAGGAGTTTATTATTTAGTGTATTACAATGAATGTATTGATCCATAGAGTGGACCTCTCAAGGCCCCAATGTATACTATGTTCTTGAATCCTTTATAATTTTTTCTCTACCTAATTAAATTCCTGCATTGTTTTGCAACCAAGGATATGTTTTTGACCATCATTATAAATTTTGACCCCTCTATTATCTAGCCACTTCATTTAGCAAGAACAATCTGTGCTTACCTTGGTTGCTTGGAATTTGCAAGAGTGAAGTTAAATATCTACTGCACATTATTAATAATGATTTAAGGTAACATACTCTGTTGTTTATTTTTCTCTTTGCTATATGAAGTGATTATGTATTTGTAGGATTCAATATTATTATGTATCCCTTCCTTGAGCAAAGCTAGACTATTCTAAAAGTATTGAATGCCTCTTCGTCAGCAAGTTTATTTCTGTTATTTTTTTATCTTAGATGTTTCCTTTGGTAGCCTATGTTTAGGGACTCTATAGGTTCAATGTACTCCATCATCACTTACTAAAATTGGGGATGTAGAGCACTCTTTGCATGAGACATATTTCTTATACAGGGAGAAACTTATGAAGATACTTATACAATTAGCACAATGCATATGAAGGATAAACACAATTATTTATACCCATTTCATCTTAATCATTTTATAAGAAGCCACCCTTTAGAACTTTAGTTCAACTAGGAAAACTTGATTGCAAGCAACCTTTCTCCGAATCTCTCGAAAGCCAAGTCACATAGGCCATTTCTAAGTGGGTAAGTTGGAACATGCACGCATGGGATTACATGACCTTTGTACATGTGGTTCACACTACCTTAGTTACTTGGAGAATTGTGTAGGCAGAAGTTGCATTGTAATCACCTACCCTTAGCACATGTAATGTCTCTAGTTAAGGAACATTCTCTTAAATTGTTGATGGATTGGTTAGATTGGACTTTGTATTGTTAAGTGGTCCACTTGTATACCTAGTACAAGGTTTGCTTGTAATTACTCTCTTCCTTATTCTGTAAATAGAAAGGAGGGTGCTACTCTTGAGGATATTGGGTTTTCTATTTTGTAAAAAGTAAAGTTAAGAGTAAAGTAGTTGTGATAACTATATTTATAAGGATGAAATATATAATTGACATGGAATCCTCTAGTTTCCTACGAGGCTTCCTTCAGCGGTCAAATTCTAGGCTAAAACCATGTGGTCATAAGTGAAATCTTTGGATTTTTTTTAAAATCCATCAACAGGTGTCACTTTTCCAACGTTCTTCCGACACTCCAGTCAACCGATCTGACGGTCGTGCCATGAATCCAATGCTTCCTCCAATCGGACGACCGACGGTTAAAGTGTTGGAATTTGTCGAAAGGATGACTATTCTAGTGTTGGATTGCATCGGATTTCTTACACTTCCTTAATTAAAAAACTGGTGACACCGCCATTTCTCCGACACTTATGTGTGTCGGACGGTCGACGCCGCAAGGGTCAGAGGACGTCGAATTTACGACAGGTTATGCAATTTTGGTTGTCACTTCAAGAAGGAAAAATGGTCAAATATGTGACACAATTGCCTTTCAAATCTTCGAATCACATTAGTAGACTGTCGAAGATCTGACATTACGCCACTGACACCAAAAAAACATGTATGTGTCGAAATTGAGATAGAGAAGTGTCCAATTTCAGACATGCACGGCGTCAGATTTTGGGTTGAAATTCTGTTGTGATATTATCGAATATTTCTCAGGAAATACACTAAATTGAAATGCAATCTATGAAACCTGGTTAATTCTATTAGATCCTATATTATACAATATTTATGATTAATTATTAAATCATAACCCAAAACTCTAACAATAATCTAGGATAAAGCAACTATTTTCAATACCCTAATTCCACATGGAATCTCTAAAACCAAGTTAACCCTATTAGATCCCATATTATGCAATATTTCCCTAGTAATTATTCAATTGTAAACAAAACCTCTAACAAGAAAACAACTATTTGTAATACCCTAATTCCTCCACTTATTGGGTTTTTCATTTTTATAGATCAAATATTTCCTAGTTATGTAGAACTCTATGCTAAAATATAGGTAAGGAAGAAACAAATATATGTCAAAACATATACATAAAATATAAGGATCCCATGTTATCTAATATTTTCTAGTAACTATAGAAGCATAACGTGAAACTCTAACAAGAATCTAGGATAAAACCTCTATTTGCAATTTACCCTAATTCCAAGTGCAATATTTGAAACCAATTTAACTCTATTGGATCCCACATGATCCAATATTTATTAATAATTATAAATCTATGATAAAACCACTATTTTCAATACCCTTATTCCCAAGGAAATCTCTAAAAACAAGATAACTCTTTTGGATCCGATATTATCCAATATTTGTAAGTAACTATTAAATCATAACCCAAACTCTAACTAGAATCTAGGATGAAATGGCTATTTGCAATATCCTAATTCTAGATGTAATATCTGGAACCAAGTTAACTATCTTAGATCCCATATTGTCCACTATTTCTCAATATTTATTGAATCATGCTATCAATATCCTAATTCTCAATGCAATCTATGAAACCAAGTTAACCCTCTCAACCAAACAGACTAAAAATAAATAACCCCAACTAACAAGCAAACCTCATCTTAACTCAACTTAGAAAAATTGTAAAACCATATACATAGATGTGGATGTGGAAATAAGAAACACAAATCCCAGATCCCAAATATTGATTGCTCAGATAAAGAAATGATAAATAACTAATAACAAGAGCTTAACATCTACCCAAAACATATTTACTTATTCAACTATGTAATAAGCTTCACATACTCAAAAAGTAGACTTCTCACCAAATTGAGTGACCAAGACAAGATTTGAACATTGGACCTATGTGTGGCTTGCCTTACAGGCTCTCATGCTTCTTTATTCACCTATAAATGGGAAATCCTCTTGGAAAATAGGTTAGGTACTCAATTTCTATAGCCACAAAAAATTCTTAAGGGAGCTATGGGAATAACAACTAATAATAATTTTAATTTAGTTTTACTCATTTATTTTTAATCATTTTTTTAAGCTTTTTTATTAATTTTTGAAAATATAATATATATTTAAAAAAATCAATTTCTATTTTGAAATTTCAATATAAGATTAGGGAGTACATTTAAAAAATATAGTTTTTTAGTTTTTACTTCTAAAATTGTAATTTCTATGAAAAAAAAAACACGATTTGTTTGTTATTTTTTATGATAAAGTATGTTATTTTAAAATGAACAAAACATAGACAAAACTATTTAGGGATAATAATATGTGTTTTATGTTGAGATTTCATAAGTTGCGATACAAAGTGGTAGGGTATGTACCACATTGTAAACATTACCAATCAAACTTTGTCCATTGTCCCACAAACAATTGTCTCTCTTTTCCATTTTGTTTTTACATATTACATGACCTTTTTATTACTACATTAGATTATTATAGTTATTCTAATGTTTAATATTGAGGTGTTACATTCTACCCCCACATTAGGAAACTCATCCTACAGTTAGAACTCCATAGGAACAAATGAAAAGACTTACTTATTTTGTCATGTAGTTTATAGGTAATATAGATAGATCATACTAAATAAAATAAAATAAGACAAATTTAAATAAAAAACCACCAAATAGATCTACATAAATTTACAACTTTGTCTAAACATTACCAATCAAACTTTGTCCATTATCCCACGAACAATGGTCTCTCTTTTTCATTTTGTTTTTACATATTACATGACCTTTTTATTACTACATTAGATTATTATAGTTATTCTAATGTTTAATATTGAGGTGTTACATTCTACCACCACATTAGCAAACTCATCCTACAGTTAGAACTCCATAGGAACAAATGAAAAGACTTACTCATTTTGTCATGTAGTTAATAGGTAATATAGATAGATCATACTAAATAAAATAAAATAAGACAAATTTAAATAAAAAAACCACCAAATAGATCTACGTAAATTTACAACTTTGTCTTGTAGCATCATAAGAGATCTGAAATAAAAAAAACTTAATTAATATTTAAATTAAACCAAGGCAATTTATCAAATTAATAATATTGCGATCTAAGCACATATTCACATACTAATCATAATAATGAGGCTATGTCCCAATTTTTATATCAAGAAAATTACACAAATTTGAAACCCATTACTTATCTACACAGATCTAAAGAACACACAAAAGATCAAAGGAAATATAATCACACATCAAATGAAAGTTAAGAAACAGATTATGCACCCAATCATATTCATATCTGAATATTTACAACATTTAATTAAAAATTGTATAATCTACCATGGCTGAGTGCTAATCGTTGAGTTTACTCTACAATAAAATTACCAAATCACATTAGAATCAAATCAAACTTATCTTCATTAGAGGTTGTAAAGCCCTTTCTTCCCTCAAATCCTCAGAAAGAAGGTAACTTTGGAAATCATCTTAACCGCAATACTCAATGGAAGCATACCTGGAACCAAACATTGGTCTAAGTGTAGAGTAAAGCAGTCGTTCAATGCTATTGTATTCATTCATAAAAACCTATGTGTGTTAGTTTAAAAAGAACAATATATTAATTATAAACATTTCCTAGTAGCAGAGTTAAGGGATGAATTCCTCACCTCACGATATAGAAGGATGAAACCTGAGAGTAGAAAACCATTTAGAAACCTTCGCAAGGTTCGAATTGAAAATATTCATTGACATACATGCAAGGGTAGAAAACTATATATATTTAATCTTTATGAAGTTGTAAAACAAAATATATACCTTTACGCTATGCAAAAGTTACCTTGAAGGAAAATTGGGGCTGTGGAGGAAATTCAAGGCTTATCCCAATCATTTTAGGTACCCTTTCATGGGAACCCTGGCTTCACCTACAAGAACAAAGTTATGGTTTTAACATATTTCTTTCATGCTATGGAAATTGATTTCCCAATAAATAAGTGCATAGGCCAAGGATTTCAAGTTCACTAAACACGTAGAGGGACAAGGGTTTACTCCTCCTTGCTCCCCTCTCCACTCTTTACCCTACACAAATAAATTCAAACCTAGTTATCTTTGTTAAATACTGCAAAAACTTCATTTAAATTATTGATTAAAGTTTTAAAGATAACACATTTTTTTCCATACATCTTACATGTTAAATTCTTGCAAGTTTGTGAATCCCTATGCTAGAATCAAAAGTGAACACACGGAGGTCTCTATAATGATAAAATGGAGGTCATAGGGTCGGGTCTTGTAGAGGATTCCATAAATCAAATGGAATTCAAGTGGCCACCATCCACCTCCAAATATGAGTAACACCATTAGAAATTTGTTAGACGTGGCACATACCCATGTAAAACAATGGGAGTCATCCTTGAATGATAACAAAATTCACTACATGCACCATCATTCATGCTTAAATTAGTTTGAGGGAGACAACCTTTGACATCCACAATCACAAAACCAAACAAAAACCCTCACGACCAAATTAATGTGATGATAAAAACCCTATATTCTTTCCAACGACAACCACAAGATCAAGGAAATATGAAAGGATGGGAATAGTCCTCTCCACAAAAATCACATGAGGCAGCATCGTCATTTAATGTGCCTCATTACGTTGTCAACTCGCACCTAAGGGTTATGACAAGGTTTAAACACATCATTAGAAACCAAGATAAACCCTTTTCCTTGTATCTATTTTATAGCTTGTATCTCGCATCACTCTATGCCAAACCATGGCATAAAACTTTTATAACATAGCCATACTTTACACTATAAGCCTCTTCGCATGTAAAGCCCACTAGTACCACACCTTATGCAAGTACGTTATACAAGTAAGATAAGAATACTTATTAAAATGGGTAAACCATATGTCCAGGCATATTATGGCTTATGGAATGTTAATATAGTCATACCATATAACTATCACCCTCTCATTGCTTACAAATCCTACAAGCTATTATGTCAAATTGCATGTAGCGTAAGGATAAAACATAATCTTGAACACATATACCTTATGTATAACACGTATAGTTAGGACTAGTTCCAAAATTTTAGGATGAAATACTAGATAAGCAAACCAAAATATTAACGAATATAAACATTAAAATCATCTTGGCAAGGGTTGTGACCGAATTGTCGTTACAATTGCAGTCAACGCCGAGCGGAGAATAATCCTACCGCTAAACATCTAAAAGGTCTACTTAATATTATCCTTGAAAATAAATAAGAAATATATTACATGTAAGAAAAACATTTGCAACTAGTAAGAGTGGTAAATTATAAACATATTTATTTATTTATTTATGAATTTTACAGGTTTGTGACACTACACTTTATTCTAACTAAAGAGAATATTTGAATCTCTCACTTCTCTAAAATTTGTGAAATATTTTCAAAATGGAACCCCTCACTAGACACGAAAAACTTGAGATCTCTGTTATATACCTTAAATTTCTTTTACTTAGTTTTGAATGTCATATTTCCTTCAAATTGATGAAATCTTTTCAAAATGGAACAAATTTCTTGGAATTGGAAGAAAAAGTCGAGATCTCAATAGTTTACAACCTTAGATAATCTTCATTTACTATTTAGTGATGTAGAGAGCTATAATACTATCCCATGGTGTGGCATAATCCATAATACTTTATTTCATAAACTATTTGTGTGTTTTTAGTGGGAAATGTTTACCAATGTTGAAATTCCATTGGTAATTATCCATTTGTCATTTTACAGTTAAAAATAATCCCACTACATAAAATTCAAATTCATTAATGAATAGTAAATTTTAATTTCAAACATCATTTTTAAGTGCATTTTTATCTATATCTCAAGTGAATTTAGGTTTTGATGGGTTTGAGCCCTTTTTTACTTCTTGTTTCATAGATTGTTAACAATATCCACAAATTTGTTCATTTCTTTTCATTTTTAAATTTTCCAATGGTCTGCATTAATCTCTACTATGTATTTTTAAGGTTCTTCTTTGTATGTTAAGAGATAATCTCACTAAGTCAATGACACCTACAAATAAAGTTAAGTGTCTGAGTTTATTTTACCTCCACTCATCATTCGATATCTTAATATGATATTGTTCAATAAATCAATTTAGCGATACTTCCCAAAATAAGTCTCTCGATCTTACCTCTAGCGAGGTATGCAGTGTTGTAGGCGAGTTGTAACCCGTTCACGTTATAGAGCTTCAATCAAATATTCTAAATCTTTCTCTCCTTCAGACATAGGTTTGTAGTCCTCTTCTTCTTCACAAGATTCTTCATCCATGTATGATTCAAACTCGTATCCATCTTCTTCTCTATCTGTGCAACAACTCCCTCTTCCAAATAGAGTCTTTCTTCTTTTTTCGTACCTAATTATTCTTCCACTTCTTAAAAATACTGAATTTAATTTAGTTCCACTATCTCCTGGGAACATCTCACTTTAGGATTCTTCAGAGACATAGCATCTCTATTTCTATACAGTCCTATTACATTCCCATAATTCATTTTTCACATACAAGCATTTTTATCCACATATCTAAAGATAACAGGTATCTACTGCATGGGCCTCGAATTTTTTTCGCTCTGCCTCACTGTATGAATTTATATTTTCAACAGCAAATTCAATTATGTATTACTCTAAGATACTGTCTACCCAAAAATCCACATCCCTCTATAAAGGGTTGTTTACTCTTTTCAGTCGCTCAATCAACAAAGGAGTCCACTCTCTCAGTTCTGCTCCTTGGAAATTTCTTTGTTGGGTTTCCAACTTAGATAACCATTCATGAAAAAAATGGGAAACTCAGAAAAGAAAACCTCATGAATGTATGAATAAATGTACCGGCACAACCACTATGTTGGGTTCCACCAAGATCCTTCTCTTTTTTTTCGGGAGAACTCTAACTTTCAGGATTACACCCAATCTTGGATATTTTTTTTTGTAGGTTTCCACAACATATAACTCAGCATAATGATTGAGAGTCATGTAAACAAAACCATCTATTTTCTTTTTGTGTCTCTCTATCCCTTTTCCCAAGGATCTCGACCTAGGTTCAGTCACTTCTACTTAGCATGACAAAGCTTGATCTATCAACCTGATAGAGAATATCTCAGTTGGAAGCACATGTGATGCAGATGTCATCTCACCCAAGATATTTCTCTCGATGGGTAACTTCCAGAACCATGTGTCCATAGTTAGGTGGGAGGGTGTTTAGTACCTTGGCTCTATACCAAGGATCTCAATGATGTCCAAGGGTGGATTATTTGTATTCAATGTGCTTCAACAAATAAGCTACACCCCAGCCTCTCTTTATGCAACTTAAGTAAATAAACAATATACATGCATCATAATCATATCGAGTAATACAATGCGACCATCATACATCTATTCATTTCTAACAAAACCTACAATCATTCATTCAATACAACATTTACACATATATAACCTACTTTCACATTCACAAATATACACAGAATATAATATTGAAACCCATAAAAGAGAAAACCAGAAGGTGCTCTTCATCTGGCATGAGGAAATAGATCCACCTTTCGTCTATGTACTATGCTGCAGACTCTGCTCAAGCTATTCTTATATGAATTTATAGAATTTTTGTCCCTCTCATGCTCTCTGATCTTCTATTTGTTCTCTTTATATTCTACTAGTGATATACACACAACCTAAATCAACTCAACCCTTCTTACTCATCCATGCACTAAACTATAGATCCTTTACTCTGATGTTCTCAACGATACCAAGCCACTAACCAAGAATAATTCTTTCAGCCAATAGGTTTCTAGAAAACTGACTATTGGGAGAATGTCTAATTGAATTCTAGATTAAGATTCTAACCCAAATGATATAGATCCCATATGTACTTGATATCGAATCAATACCGACTCGATAGAGACTCAATACCGAATTGATAGAGACTCGATACCGACTCAATATCGACTCTATACAGACTCATTACAAACTCCTTTTGTGTCGCTATTTCAATCAACTTACTATATCTAGACAACATGTTATCTTTCTTATTGTAGAAACCCTTAATAGGAAGTAGTAATGATCTGACTTACAAATATTCCTTCACACATGTGGTTTTCATCGGCTCCATCTGAGTTCGTACCCATTATCATTAAGGCCTATCCTTTTCTCAGCCATTATGCTACTTGCATGTCTTCTTCTGCTGATATTCTATCGTACAATCTTGTTCCATACTCCATCCTTCTTTCGTGACTTACTTATCTGATGTAGATTCACCTACCCATGCTTCCTCCTATTCTTCTTCTTTTCTTCTACTTCCTCTATCAAAACTCCCTTCGTCTTCTCCTTTATGTTTCTTGATCAGTCATAGATCCTTCCTCTTCTCCTTTATGCTCCTTCCTTAGTCGTATCTACTTCCTCTTCTCCTTTATTTCTTATCCATACTTAGGAACATTTTTTCATGAATTCTACATTGTTTTCCAAAGGATCAACACCTACCAAATTTTCTTAGATGAAAGGTATAGTTGAGGACATTGGTAAAATAAGAATGTTTTGAGTCATGATGCAAGGTCGGTCAAATAACGACCATATAGATTAAACCCATGCTACAAAGAAAAAGATAAATTTGAACTAGAATGAATGCCATAGGAAGGCATGATAGAACTTGTTGAAGCATCATAATGGATCAGTCCAATTGTAGTGCAAGACAAGAACAATTTAGGTGAAGTGAAAATTTGTGTCGACCTAAGGAAATTAAATGATGCCTATTTTCATGATCCATTTCTAACTCCATTCTCAGATAAAGTAAAGGATAATGAGGGATGGAAAGACATGTATTCTTTCACTGATGGATTCTTGGGATACCATCATATAACAATTAAAAGGGAGGACCAACACAAGACTATTTTTTCCATAGAGTGGGGATTCTACAAGTACAACATAATTCCATTTGGACTCAATAATGCATTTGAAATTTTTTCTAGAATCATAGTTGCTTGATTTAAAGATTTTATCCATAAATTTATTGAAGTCTACTTCGATGACTGGACAATTTTTGGTATTGTAAAAGATCATATAGATAGCCTCAGAATGATGCTAGAATGATTTTTTGAGTATCAAATTTCCATAAATTTGAAATAGTGTATCTTTTGTGCACCTTTTGGATCTCTCTTAGGCCATGTGGTTCGTCGTGAGAATTTTTTGGTTGATTTAACCAAGGTTGTGATCATCTTGAAATTACCATGACTTACTAGGGTTAAGAATTTAAGAGAAACCTTAGGACATACTAGATACTAAATTTTTTTTATCAAGGGTTTTATGGAGGTGACGGCCCTGATCGAAATACTACTGAAAAAAGACACTAAGTTTCAGTGGGAAAAAGAATTTCAAGAGAGTATAGACAAGGTAAAGAACAAGATGGCTATTGCACCAATATTTGTCTTTCGATACTGGACCAAAGAGTTCCATGCTTATGCCAATGCATCATCTATTGTGATCGGCGTGGTACTCATGCGGCCGAGTGAAGGATCAATTGATCACCCCATTTCCTTCGCTAGCAGAAAGTTATAAACTGCATAGAAAACTTATACCATGACAAAGGGTTAGCGATGGTCTATTGGCTACAAATATTTACACACTATTTACTAGGTTGACATTTCAATATGTAGAATGACCATTTCACACTAAACTATTTGATCAATAAGCCAGGTATGGGGGGGAAGATATGTCGGTGACTTCTCCTCTTGCAGGAATTTAATTTTGAGATAATTGTTAAACCCAATTGTTTGAATTTGGGACCATACTATAAACTTTCCTTTAAAGAACAACTAGGGATAAAAAAATATATTTAAATTTAATTGAAATAACTACACATGAAATTATTTACAATATGCAATGGAATATAAAACTGAGAACCATTAAAACATTAATCATATCGATAGAAACAACACAATCTTTTTTTGGTAAAAACCCCTAGAAAAAAACCTAGATGGGAAAAATAGTGCATAAGTATGAAAGGATATTTTACTAAGAAAATGCATAGCTTTAAAAATATGAGAAAATTGATTTATACCCTAAATGTAAAAATCAAAACACCTAAAAATCACTAAGAAAAACCTGTGAGATGGAACGGTTCCCAAGGAATCTTGTTGATGTACGGTGTACCTTCTCCAAATTCGCCTATCTCTTTCCTCTGCAATTTAGTGTTTTCTTCTTGAGTTAGTGCTCCTCCATATTCTTTTCCAAAATTATCTCTCACAATTATTCCTCCATCTCTATTAGAATGCAACTGTGTCCTCTACACCAATTGGCCTTTCTTTTATAAATTTAGGTAAACAGAAAACCCTAATTTCAGTTTCACTTTAACTAGTGTTTAACTAAAGTTAATTTAGATCACTTTAATTTATTTTCCAAAGTAGATTTAGGAAAATTAAATTAAACACAATTTGTTTCCTAATTTAAGTCTTATGCATGCAAGGACACATGCATGCAAGAAGACCTTCCTTGTTGTTGATATTTTAATACTCCCTCTCAACGAGGAAGGGATTCGGTAGAAACCTCAACTTATACTTGAAATTTAGAAAACTATGTATGAAACGTTCCTTGGAGAAAATGTCCACCACGTGCTCATATTTATGTATATACTCCAAACTTATGGTTCCTCTCTGAACACATTCTGTCAGGAAGTGGTACCTGATCTCTATGTATTTGATTTGGTCATGGAATACTGGATTTTTAGATAGGATGATTCCACTCTGATTGTCATAGTGAACTACTATATCCTCTATCTCACACTTGAATAACACAAAAAATAACTTCCTCATCCAAATACCCTCACAAGAAGCCATGCTATCTTCCATGTACTCAACCTTTTCCAAGGTCAATGCAACTAATTTCTTCTTCTTGTAGAACCAAGACACAACCCTTGATCCAATGTTGAAACAACAACCTGATGTACTCTTCCCTTCATCTACACATATTTCCTAGGCAACATTTGTGAAACCTGTTCACTACACACTTCCCTTGTGCTCATAAACCAATCCATACTCCTCTATACCTCTGACGTAGCAAAGTATGTGCTTCACAACCGGCCAATGCACTTTGTGAGGGTCCACTATGAACTGGATCAAATAGTTCACTGGAAAGCTAATGTCTGGTCATGTGTTCACCAGATACATAAGAAATCTGATAAGATGACGATATGAGGTAGGATCAAATCTATTTGACCTTGATGCATCAATGTTTATCCAATTGAAACTCGAGGTATGGACATATGCTTGCATTCCTCGATCCCGAATCTATTCAATATCTCTACAACATACTTCCCCTTTCCAATGAAGAAGCATGCATCTCTTTGTCAAACCTCCAAGCCTAGAAAGTAATGCATCAACCCAAGGTATTTCATCTCAAACACCACTACAAGTTTGTACTTGTAGCAGCCAATCAAACTCTTGTTTCCTATAAAAAATAGATAATCCACATATAGGAAGAATATAAGAGGAACCTCACCTACCCAGAAGTACAGGTTGTGATCATCCTCACTTCGATGAAATCCCATCTCCCGAAGATAGTTGTTTACCCTTGAGTACAATGCTAGAGGTTCCTGCTTAAGCCCATAAAGAGCGCTATGCATCCTGCATACATGTGTCTCCCTATTCTCCACATCAAACCCTTATGGATGCTCAATATATAGCTCCTCTTCTATCATTCAGTTGAAGAAAGAAGTATTGATGTCCATATGATGGACTCTCCAACCCAACTCTACTTCTAAAGAAATAATGGTCTGAATAGAGGAATAACTAGAAACATTCGAGAAGTTCTCCTCATATTTAATACCATCCTTCTGTGAATACCCCTTTTCAACAAAGTGTTCCTTATACTCTTCTAGACTTTCATCTACTACATACTTCACCTTATAGATTGATATAGATCCCACAGCCCTTTTCCCTTGTGGCCTCAGCACAACTTGCCATACCTGGTTTTTCATAATGGAGTCATACTACTTAACCATAGCTTCCTGCCACACATCATGTTGTGCAACGTCCCCGAAGCTAGAAAGTTCATATTTAATCAACTCGTTCATTAGTGCCATCTAACTAATCCTGTCTCATCGTACACTCTGTCTAAAATATCTCTGTGGAAGATCTACTTTCCTGGAATATTGCACGATGGACCTAAACCACTTAGGACTTGGCATAGTGTCAAGTTGCTATGACTGCTAGATATCCGTCGCCTACTCCATCTCATCCTCTGACTCACTTTGACTACCAGAACTTGTGCCCTATGTCTTTATCTGTACCTGTACATTTGGCTCGTGCAACTTAATCACTATGTATTGTGTTGGTTGTTGCTCTGCTAGTAAGTCCATAGATATCCACGAGGCCCTATCCTCATCGAACTAGAAATCCCTGCTCACAATTATTCTCTTACAAGAAGGAATGTAAACATTGTGTTCCTTTAAAGTATCTCTATAACCAAAAAGTAACCCCTTCTCTCCATAAGGGTCCAACTTCTTCCCGTTGTCGGCATTAACATGACAATAGCAAGAACTATCGAATATGTAAATATGCCTCACATCTAGCCTAGTTGCTGTGAATACATCCTGCGGTATCTTCCTCCCCAAAGTTGTGTGGCGAAACCTATTATGAGTATAGACTGTAGTCTTGTATGGCTTGGCCCAAAGAAATAGTGAAAATCCCTGATCAAATAGCATGGCCTTGGATGCTCCAGCCATAGTCTTATTCTTCCATTCTACAACTCCATTCAATTGTGGGGTATGGGGAACAATGTGGAAGATAAAACACTTGATTTTCATATCAATAGAATTACACAATCTTTTTTGGTAGAAACCCCATGACAAAACCCAAGATGGGAAAACCAGTGCAACAGTATGAGAGGATATTTTATCAAGAAAATATAGATGTTTTACAATATCAAAAAATTGATTTATTCCCTAGATGGAAAAATTGAAATACCCAAAAATCGAAATTGATTTATGTATGGTGTACCTCCGCCAAAGACTCCTATCTCTCTCCTCACCAATTTAGGGTTGTCTTCCTGAGTTAGTGCTCTCCTTCTTATTTTTCAAAATTCTCTCTCTCACACTTATTCCTTTGTCTGTGTTGAAATGCAACTATGTCCTCTCCACCAATTGACCTTTCTTTTATAACTTTAATAGGTAAAGTGAGAACCCTAATTTTACTTTCACTTTAACTAGTGTTTCACTAAAGTTAATTTAGATAACTTTAATTTATTTCCAAAGTAAAATTAGGAAAAGTAAATTAAATACATCTGGTTTCCTAATTTAATTATTCTACACGCAAAGACACGTGCATGCAGGAATACCTGCCCTGTTGCTTCTGTTTTAAGACAGATCATATTTCAAGGATTGAAAGTGGAGAAGAATATGTTTTGGAACATGAGTGGTCGATGATATTAAGTGAAGCACAGGATAGTGTCATAGGAGGTCACTATGTAGGAAACACTATAGTGCGCAAGATATAGCAGGAAGGATTATGGTGTCCCACCATGCATGTCGATGCTCAGGATTATTGTTGCAACTATCATATATGTCAAAGAACTAGGAAGACATAACCAAGAGACAAAATTCCATTGGTACCAGAGGTAACATAATAGGAATTTAATAAATGGGTTTTTGACTTCATATTCCCCATTAGTACAATAGCAAAGCATGTGAGACAAAGGTAGATTATCACTACGACTGATTACCTAACCCGATGGGCATAATTCATGTCAGTAAAGGACTATACTATTGCAAATTTATTATCTCACAACGTTGTGACTAGGTTTCGTTTCCCAAAGGTTTTTGTCAACGATCTACGTATGCATTTTTTCAATCAATTGATTGAAGAACTAATTGACAAATTTCAGTTTTAGCATAAAAGAACAACTCCACATCACCATCAAGTAAATGGACTTGTCGAATAATTTAACAAGATTCTCGAAAATGAACTAACAAAGGTATGCAATGCATGAAGGGATGATTGGGATCACAATATCTCTGCATTACTATGTGCATATTGTACAACATGTAAGAAGTTTACAGGTCATACACCATTTAGGTTGGTATATGGAAAAGAAGTTGTCATGCCAAGTTTAAGAGTTGTTGCAATCACTAAAATGACAGATGTTGATGTTGTGGAAGATATATTCATTCAACAAATACACTTGGAGAAAGAAATCTTTGTTGCAGTATTTCACCAGGATGTAGAAAAGAGAAGGGAAAAGGTATGGCACAACATACACACTAAGATAAAGCATTTTGAATTCAGAGATCTTGTTCTGATGTATGACAGTAAATTCTTTAAGCACCCAGGCAAGATGAAAACACATTGGTTAGGACCATATGTTGTTAATAAAATCACTAATGAAGGAGTATTGAAGTTAGGGAAATGAGATGGGACATAGGTTAGATGGTTCATCAATGGGAGCCTGTTATTCACCTGAATGTCACCTCTCCATCCGAGTGTTGACATTCACTATGTTGGCACACAAAAGGACATTTATGGATTGAGGGTTGCCTAAAACACTATAGATGGGCATATTATGAACTACATTTCTCATCCATCCAGCTGGTTATTAATATGTCAAGTCCTATACGCGACTCTTATTATATGCAACTCGTGTGTTCTACGTGAGTATCGGTTATTGCATCTCGTGTACAGATTTGTATGCGGGTTACCCTTAGAGCAACTCGCGTGTCATACACAAGTTGCTAGTATTGATACCCGCGTACACCTTCCTTCGACATTAAAAATAATAAATTAGAATTATCTGAGATTTGTTAATCCCTTAACCATAATCACCTTAACTGTCTCAACCTCCTCAACCCTTGAAACTACCTTATTTCACCAAGTATAAATAAAGGCCTTGGGGAGGGTGTTAATCAGATATACTTGAGAGAAAATTCATGCTAGTGGAGTCAATTCAGAAGTCTTTGGAGCAGTGGAACTCAGAATCCTTTTGTTGCAGAGGAGTCCTTGTCTCAGGCGTTGGGTTGTAATCTGAACTCATTCATTATTGTTAATAAAGATAATCCTTCTTCCATATGTGTCTTGAATGTCTTTCATGTATCATGGTTTGATGAATACTTATGATTAAGCACTCTGTATATGATTTATGTAACCTATTTTATATACATGTATCATCTTGCATTTGGAGGATTTGCTCTTGACAGGTGAAGGAGAAGCATCCCAAAAGGCTTTGGAGGAGAAACAGAGTGGAAGAGGACAAAGCTAGGATCAACCATCTTGTATTGCGTGAGTCTTCTCTATCCTCCTATTTCCTTTTCTGCACTCTAGAGTCGATTTCCTGCAAGTTTCATGAGTATGTTGGTAACCCTAGACCTTCACTTATAAGGTGTTTATTCCTGTACAACATAACTGATGACTCCACTGGGGAACCCAGACTACTGTAGGTTGTTTCTGTCACCCTTGACCAGTCTTTGCTTTGAATTTTGTGTGTGGTATTTTATCCTAGGTTTCCCTTATCACGGTGTTTGAAATCCTTGCGGGTTTTTCTTATTTTTTGAGAAAACTTTTGTACTTGTACGCAGCTTGCTCTGCTACACAGTCATGTACAGAGGCTTGCATACACGGGTTTTTCTCTTGGACAGTCACATACAGTATGCGAGTTTACCTTCTACACAGTCGCGTACAAGCCTGGAAATAGGGATTTTTTAGGATAGGGTTTTATTGTCCCTCTCTTTGTGTAATTCATGTTTGTTAGTTGGATTTCTTTATGGATATTGTGTTGTTTTTCTGAGGACCTTGGTGACTACACTTTTTTCTTTCTCGTAAATCCCTTGGATTTCTTTTGTTTGGATTGTCTTCTGTTTGCATGTTGAACTAGCTTGGCTTGTTTGGGTTATAGGGTGAAGTGTCTCTGTCCGGATTAGTGATCAGGGTTTTTGGGCATTGTTTTTCCAGTCTATCTTTTTGAATAGTAATTGGTTGCCACTTACCTTTATGAGTTTACAGTGATCTTTTGTCATTGTGTGCACCCAAGCTAGGGTTCCTAGTCTCCCTTTGTTGGTTGATTCTTGGTTCTTTTAACCTATCTACTTCAGTTTGTTTGTTTTATACAGTTGATTAGATCCAAATATACTCAAGTTTAGTGCGTTTTAGGTGCATAGTAGAGTTTCAGCATTTTAAAAAGTGAAAAGAAAAACATTGTTAAGCTTTTGCATTTGCTTTTGCATAAGAGGTTTTCATTTTAGTTTTAAAATATACTCTCAAAAACTACAAAAAACATAGTATTAGTTTCTTTTTATCGCTTGCATTTGTTCATCAATATATATTTACAAAAAGAAAAAGAATTTTGCTTTAATAGTGGTAATTTCCTTTGAATACACCTTTACTTTTTTATTTCTTATCGAGTCAAAAACACTATAGTTCATCACTCCCTTTCCTTTTGAGTAAGAAATCGCCCTTTGAAATGAATGCAATAATTAAAATTTAGTAGTAATTTTTTTTTTTAGGGGCCTTTCACCTACTAGCTTAGGCTAGACTTGTGGGATAGGAAGTGTAAACTTCCCATAAGTTTTAAAATTCAGACGTAATGGACCTTTCTTTAGGTAAATCCTTGACTTTATCAATTGTATCTAGGAAGCTCCTCTCAAATGGGAGTCAAGCATGAGGCCGCATGGAGGCATTGAACTGAGGAGATAACCCTCTGATTCCTTGTCAAAATGTAAATCAAGACTTTTACGCATCTGGGGATTCTATCCTATATAGAGTTTTGGGCTTAGCTACCCTACCCATGCGTTCAATTTAGGCTTGCAACTGTCCCCCCAGACTGTTGGTATTGCTAAGGTAGCCTTAAGTCGCTTGATATTTAGGGTTCATACCTAGGTAAACCGAAAGGCTATTTCTGGTTCACCTTGGACGGGCTTGGAAGGTAACCCTTGTTGTAAGTTTAGGAGGGCGGTTGGGTGATTCCTCTGCTTGTGCCTAAGAACCATTTCAAGGACAACAAGTAATCGTTCTTCAGATTTCTCCAGGAAAGTACATCTTTCACCCTTGATTGATTGTTTGAGGCTTTAGGATTTTTATAGTGTATGCTCTGTGGTTTTTCCTGTGTTTAGTTGGCCTTAGGGTTTGATTTGTCAAATTTTCAATCATGGAGGACCAACCTATTAGAAGGTCAAGAAGGTTGAGAAACCTTCATCCTTTCGTCACATTGGAGCCTCCACCTCCACCCCAAAGGCGAAGATTGGACACGAATGGTTCATTTGAACCGATAGGGATAAGTGAAGTTCTAGGTGAACCAGAACTTATAGCTAACCATTTTGATCTTGATACATTTTAGATAGAAGACTTGTAGAATGACGAGTTTGTGAGAAACTTTAACACACCATTGACTAATTTAAACAATCCTGTGATCATTTAGGTTAGACCTTTTGATTCACCTGTTTTAGGTGTCCCTGTGGGTAGGATTATGTCTTCTGCGGGAGAAATTTCTTTTTTGTTCACCTCAGCTATTCCAGTTGAAGGGCTACTACCTCCCACAGTAAGTGCCCCTAGATCTAGTATACCTTCTACACCTTCGACTCTAGCGAGCCGGGTGGTTCACCCACTAGTTCACTCAAATCTAGCAGGTACTTCTAGTGACATGGTTACTGGGATCCCCAGTATACCTACTGTGCCTTCTTCCTTTCCTTATACTACCTAGAGTGGTCTGGTAGGATCCTCGGCATTTGTCCAAGGATTTCCTTGGAATGGGGGGCACATTCCCCCATCCACTCCATACGTAGGGCCATCACCTTCTTATGTAGGAGTGCCGTTTGGGAACAATATTTCTTATGGGAAAAGTTTCAAAACTCTGATTTCAGTTCTGTTTACGAGCTCTCCCTTTTCATTGTTTAGTGGAGGGATACCGGCTCCTATCTTTCAGTCCCCTGTTTCTATGGGGATGGCACGAACTTCTTATACTACACCTCCCACACACAATCCTATGGCTAATGGATGGAATCCGTTTCAGAGTACTCCACCCACTTTGCAACCGGTGGCAGGGGGAAACCCCACTTTTACCTACGGGCATTTGGGGGCAGGTCCCTCTAATCCCCAGGATGGCACATTTACTACCCCGGTTCGACCCAAAATTTCATTCTTGGCAACCTTAAATTTTCCAGATTTGACAAAATTGATGAATGACCTGGTCAGGCATGACCCCTTATGGCCACCTGTTCCCACCAAATTGCCATCGGACATCCCTAAATTCGAGAGCAAAGTCGGTGAAGATCCTAGGGCTCATGCCACCACATTCCATTTATGGTGTTCTTCGAATTCATTGAATGAAGATTCAGTAAGGTTGAGGCTGTTCTAGAGAACCTTAATAGAAACCACAGCAAAATGGCATATTGAATTTCCTTCTGCTGCTTTTAGTAGTTTCTGGGACTTGGCTAGTGCATTTCTTAGCCACTTTCAGCTTCTCATCCGATATGATTTTGGACCGGACTTGTTGTCTACCTTTAGGAAGAACAAGGCAACCTACATTTCGGATCACATCCAAGAGTGGAGGAGGTCAAAATCCTTATAAAATCCACTATCCCTCTTGAGTTTATTCTAGAGTGGTTCCTTAAATCCCTATTGCCCTACATATATAAGGATGTGTCCACCTCAGGAGTGACGAATGAAGAAGAATCCATTCTCAGGGCCCAGCAACTGGATTTGATTTATTCACAATCTGGGATCTTGTATGAGATTATCCTTGAGGCACCGAGGCCTATGCATGATGCGGAGAAGCCTAAGCCTGGACCCCATGCCGATGGTGTGGTTGGGTCCGTTAACTCTCCCACCGTCGAATCTTTGGCTAAGCAACTTCATCAGTTGTCCATCAAGTAGTCTATGGCAGAGGAAGCAATGGCTACCCCCTCCCCCCAGAATGCAAATTTTTTTGCACAAACCTCTCAGAACGGAAATCAGCAGCTTGACGGGAAGAAAAATAAAGGAAAGAAGGGAGAGGGAAACCAAAACAAGCAAAAGCTCATGAATAATGCTGATCGGGGCAAGAAAGAAAAGAACAAGGTCAAGTTTTCATGTAAGTTTTGCCATGAGAACCACCTTACTGACCTTTGTCCCCTTATGGATCAAGCCCAGAAGCTGCTTAAAGCTCAACAACCGGCTGTCCTCAATGATCCCCTGACCCTAACTATATCAACATGGTTTGATCTTCGACTTTGTTGCAGACAAGGAACAAAAATTATGAGAAAGAGACTCTTGAGAAGGGTAAAGCTGTAGGTGAAACTTGTAACCCTCTCACAATAGAGAAGCCTACTGAAACTATGTCGAAGATACCGAAAGGTGTCTTGAAGAAGACCTTGCATAACTCTAACGCTAATGTTGCTTAAAACTACTCTGTGGTTGAATATATAGCTCAAACCCCGTTTGCAATGTCAGCTTTAGAGGTGTTACAGAGTTTTCCTGCCCAGCGGGATGCCCTCTTAGCAGCTTTAGGCAGCATGGACTCATCGAGTCTCATGGAAAAATTTCATTTGTCTGATGTTAAAATTCACCTACCTTACCATGCATCCTTATCAATAGATGTCATCCATGGTGGAAATACCATTGGAAGGGTAGTTGTTGATGAGGGTGCTTCTACTTGTGTTATGTCCTTGACCCGTTGGAAAGCTCTTAGATCCCTAGAGCTGGTCCCATAAAACACTTTGCTTACTGATTTTGATGGAAGGTCCTTCCATCTGCATGGTATCCTGCTAGCTTTTGAAATTAATTTGGTAGGCAAAGCAGTGTCTGTTGAAGTAGAAGTGATTGATGCTACTTTGGACTAGAATTTTCTTCTGGGAAGGAACTGGACTTATGCCATGTCCGCTATTGCGTCGTTCATTTTTCGTGTAGTGGTTTTTCCACATTAGGGAAAGTTGGTTACTGTTAATCAAATTGATTATACTCAAAAAGGTCATTTAGAGTCTAATGAGTTCGCTGTGCCATTGGTTGATCAGGTCAAACCTGCTGCATAAAGCTTGGGGGCTGGAATGTACACATCACTGATGGGCATGTTTGATCTTCCAGCCCTATTAAATTATATTGGTTCTACTAGTGTGGGGAAGTCCATAGCTATGGTTGTCGATAGGATTGATCCTTGGGTTCTCCCATCCCCCCATGAACTGGAAGTGCCCTTATCGACAGTGGAGGTATCTTATCAAGCTATCATGCAAGCCACTATTGATTCCATTCCAGATCCTCTAACAGTATCGGAAGATCTGGAAGAAGTTTATTTTCCCGCATGGGTAGAAAACTCTTCGCACTCTATAGATTGTTTAGACATGGTTTTACCTTCTTGACGAATTCATTTTGGAAGCCATGAGTGGACGTGGTACGATTTGTGAGGATCTTCATCATCGATCCTATTTTCTTGCAAAACTAAGCAGAATAGAAAATCAAGAGTTTTGGTTGAGACTGTCAGAAGATGTTGATATACCCATTAATCCCTTGCCTAGGGAAGGAATGTTTGCTGAGGGGAATATGGAAAATATTTCCGCCACTATACCTATTAAAATCTATGTGAACCCTGATGTCGTGGAAAACATATATATAGGTGCAAATTTCTCTCTTGAAGAGATTTCCATCTATACTACCCTGTTTAATAAATTCCACGATGTCTTTGCCTGGTCATATGAGTAGATGCTAGGCATAGATCCATCGATTGTTGAATATGAAATATGAACATATCCTGATGCCAAACCGGTTTGACAAAAGTTAAGAACTTTTAACCCACGCAAAGCAGTGGCTGTGTAGGCAGAAGTTGAAAAGTTGTTGAAGGCTGGTTTTATCTATCCCATAGCTTTGATAGAATGGGTATCCAACCCTGTTCTTGTTGATAAAAAGCAAGGGACTATTCACATCTGTACATACTTTAGAGACCTCAATAAATCCTTTCCTAAGGAAAACTATCCCATGCCATTTATAGATCAGATTATAGATGCTTGTGCAGGAAGTGAGGTGTTTTCATTTATGGATGGTTTCTTCGGATACAATCAAATTCAAAGAAACCGGAAGACCAACATAAAAATACTTTCATTTGTCCTTGGGGTACCTTCGCGTACAAGAAAATTCCCTTTGGATTGAAAAATGCTAGGGAAACCTTTCAACGGGCTATGAAATTTTCTTTCCATGACATTAAAGCCATTGTCAAACCAGACCTTGACGATATGCCTGCACATTCTTGTAAGAGGATTCAACATCCAGATCATTTACGATTGATATTTGAGAGATGCAGACATTATAAAATCCACTTGAATTCCCACAAGTGTGTATTCTGTGTCGAGTCAAGAAGACTGCCCGGGTTCATTATCTCTAGTAGAAGCATCCAGCTGGATCCATTGAAAGTTGAGGCCATTATAAATCTACCTCCTCCTCATTCTATCAGGCAACTTCAAAGCCTGCAAGGAAAGTCTAATTTTCTTCAATGTTTTATTGTTAACTATGCCAAGATTTCTAAAGGTTTCATGCGCTTACTCAAACATGACACCCCATTTCTATGGGATGAAACCACACAACTTGCTTTCGAGGCATTGAAAAAAGCTTTGTTGTCGGCACCCTTATTGCGTCCGCCAGATTATTCTAGCAATTTTGTATTATATCTGGCCGCGTTTGAGTCGTCCATCGGGGTAGTACTAGTCCAGGAGGATGATAGGCTTGTAGAGCATGTCATTTATTATCTTATCTGTGCTTTGGCCAGACCTGAACTTAGATACTCCCACATTGAGAAATTAGCCTTATCAGCTATTTATGTTGTTCAAAGGTTACATCACTACATTTTACTGAGGACCACCACAGTAGTGGTGGATGCGAATTCGTTTCAATATGTTTTATCCCGACGGATTGTTGGGAGAAAATTTAACAAATGGATAGTCATTCTCCAAGAGTTTGACTTGGATTTCTAGTTCGCTAAGTCTAAGAAGTCCTTAGTTATTGCTAAACTTATAGCAGAATTTCCTACTAAAGAATATGTAGTTGTTGAAGATGACTCATTCCAAGATGAGCACATCTTCTTAATATCCACCTCTGATCCTTGGTATGGATATATTATTATATATCTCCATACTTTGAAGTATCCTACAGCTTCTTCAAGGGAGGAACAACGCAAATTATGCCTTCATGCGAAGAACTACCTCATCATAGGGGATACATTATATCGACGAGGGGTAGATTCCATCTTACATCGTTGCCTTACCCACGAGGGAGCAGAAATTGTCCTAAATGATTCCCATAGTGGAGCATGTGGGGGTCATTTATCTTGGTTAGCAACGACCGAGAAGATATTATGTGTTGGTTATTTCTGGCCCACGATATTTAAAGATTGTGTGGAAGTAGTGAAGCGCTGTCATCCGTGGCAGCTTTACACTAGGAAAATGCGGTCACATCCTGCTCCATTATTTCCCGTTGTCTCAATAGGCCCCTTCATGAAATGGGGGATTGATTACATGACATGAAACCCAGCCTCGGCTGGGGGGAATAAATACATCATTGTCATTGTTGACTATTTTACGAAATGGGAAAAGGCAATGGATACTTTCAAAGCTGACGGGGAAACAACAGCTTTCTTTGTATTCAATCATATTATAGCGCGATTTGGTATACCCAAAGTGATTGTCACTTACCATGGCAGTCATTTTCAAAATAACATGATGACGAAACTGACTACTATGCTCAAATTCAGACAAGAACATTCATCTTCGTACTATATGCAAGAAAATGGTCAAGTTGAGGCTGTCAACAAAACTTTAAAAACTATCGTTAAACATACAATTGATGCAGCCCATTCTAACCGGCACATCATGCTATATCCTTCTCTTTGGGCTTACCAAACCAATGTGAAAACTGCTACGGGTTTCTCCCCTTTCCAACTCATTCATGGAGTGGAAGCAGTTACTCCGATTGAGTGTGAAATTCTATCTTTAAATATAGCTATTCATATGTTACTTGATACGACGGAGCTTGAGGAATGTCTGGTACATTTAGAACACCTGGATGAACAGCGTAGAGATGCGCTGATACCTAATCAAGCTCATAAAAGTAGGTTCAAATCTCAGTATGATAAATCGGTCAAACCTAGGGTTTTCTCTGAAGGGGAACTTGTCCTGCTTTGGGACCAAGACAAAGAACCCCCGGGGGCAGGAAAATTCAAGGCCATGTGGTTAGGACCTTATGTCGTGTCGAAATTTTGGAAGAAGGGTGCATATGAGTTACTTGATTTTGATGCGAATAAGCTTCCTAAGCCTAGAAATGGGCTCTACCTGAAGAAGTACTATGCTTAGGCTTAGCACTTTTTCTTGTATTTTTATGTACATTAGGTTGTCGGTTTTTTTTTTTAATATTATCTGCTAGTTTTTGCAGATGTCTTCTAAAAGGTATATAGGGTTCACTAATGGCACCAGCCGTCACACTTGTAACTTAGCTTCAACATCATGGGTTATTTACTCTCCCTCAAGACAGCTTGTTTCCGCGGGAGGCACTTGTTTAGGTTCTACTTCTAATAATGTTGCAGAGTATAGGGCTGTAATTGAGCTCCTATGGGATGCTTTGTCACATGGTATCACCCAGCTTGAAGTTTTTTTAGAGTCTCAGCTAGTGGTCTCCCAGCTCAATCGAGCTTATCAGGTACAAAATCCTATTCTATTACGTCAGTTCATGCAAATTTGGTTACTGGAAAGAAATTTTGAAGTTATTATATTCAATCACATTCCATGAAATCAGAATCAATTGACTGATGCATATGCTAATTACATTTTAGATTGGCACCTAACACACATTTCATAAATATATACAGCACACATATAAAAATCATTTCTACATAAACCGTCAACAACAACCATATATATATATGTAAAATATCTATCCATAGATAGGTCAAGTATGATCCTCAGATCCCTTCATATACAAAATATACAAAAATGTGGAACGTCGTCCATCAAAATGTCCTAGATCTACATAGAACCACCCTGGTCACTTGGACCACCTTGGTCCCCATGGTCCCTCTATACTCTAGCTTCCTCATCCTCTTCGGCTTCAGCAGTCTCCACATCCTCTATATACACAAGCACCACTCTGACCACTCACCTGAAAAGACGTAACCAGACCGGTGGAACTCCAAAAATGAACTCCTGCATGGAAGTTGGGATATGCTCTATCCGCAAGGTTGGTACTCTTTGGGTCAGCCTGGCTAGCTTCCCCTTTAGCACCCTGATCAGTCTCGGGTCTTCGCCTATGATAGGATGAAAAGACATGTGTGGATGTCCCTCATGGTAGACCAGTCCAATATCTGTATTTTGATACATTCATAGGATTAATGCTTGTACATATGTATATATCTATCATTTTAAAATTCATAAAAATTTGAAAAATGATAAAAACTAAAAATTATTTACCTAGCTCTCCCCATGCTCCTCCTGGAGAGCAGAGAAGGTCTGGGTCACCTCGAAAGTCCATGCCAACATATGGAAACTACTTTAGTTCCTGTAGCTGTTGTTACCACTAGGTATAGAAATCATCATCATATACACTATGTACTATGTCTCCTCCTCCTTGACATAGGAAAATTTCTCCCCACCTGCTCAGCCTCGGGTAACGTGGAGATCGGACCGGTAGAGGTATGGTAGGGCTCAACGCTGGTACTTTCTCAAAGAAGAAGGAAACTAATATGCTCGCATAACCAAAGTTCTTTCATCTTCCTCTCTTGCAATCAAACAGTTGTCTCTTCATGATATGGACAACTCTCGAGCACCAATCATAGAGAGCACCATGAAAACAGTCCAGTTCCAGCCTAATTTGGTTTCATGTAGCCAAATGTAAAGATGAGGATCCTGAAATCCTCATGATGGTGCTTTCCAATACTTGTAGAGTAAAGTCATGGATATGTACAATCGGGACACAGATCCCTCTCTTCTGAGTACCTAGTGTGCAAAACACATCTATGTAGTTCTAAACACTTAAAGGGTCACTGCCTCGGCCAGTTCCCTCTAAGTTAACCGGTGCTCCTCGACGTGACAGACCGATTATGAAATATATGTCTTCAGTGGTAATATCCAAGGTTTCGCCCTGTAGGTTGAACATCCCGAAATCATGACCCCAATAATTTATCATGAACTCAAGTAGGCAGACATTGTCCCACATGGGTGATGTGCAAAAGAATTTTAGTAGCCCACTTGTTCACAATGCATGTATAGTGGGCGCACTTTGGAGCACTACTTGGTCCATTATTTCAGGCTCTCGTTCCCTCCATTCCAGAACCATATTTACACCTAGAAAAACAAGTAATTTGATACACTAAATTCATAGAAAAATTCTAAATTTTTTTCTCATTTTTATCTTTTTATCTTTCACGCAGTACACGCGACGGTCTAGTTAGACAAGTCACGTACTGTATGCGACTGTCTATATAGGCAACTTGCGTACAAAACACGTGTATGTGATTCTTCACATTGGCAACCCACGTACGCACCGTGACATGCTTCATGATACGTTTAAACATGAAAATCAGACTCTAAATTAATAATTGCTAGGATCAAAATGAAGAGCTTAGGGTGTAGGCTTACCTACAACTTGCAGAATTTGATTTTGTCGGTTGGATTTTCCATAATGATCGAACAAAGGTAGAGGGAAAGACTTGCTTTTTATGGCTCAAAATTTTAAATGGTGAATTTTGTTTTGATTTTCAACTATTTATAGAAATTTTTATTTCTCTAAGTGGGTTTTTTCTATGGTTTGAAAATCCATTCAACTAATACCATATTTCTTTTTTCTTTGAAATAGGTTTTCCACCATTATCAAGTGTTGTTGCTCCAATAGGGTGGTTTTGTCATTTCCAATACATTTTGGTATCTTTATTCAATCCACATTAATCTTAGCATTCAACATTTTGCCACTGACTATGGTATTATAAACCCTTAGTTCCCTGTTTTTACCATTGTTCTTCCATAAATAGGACCCTTTTTTGATGAGTATTTTCCTTGCAAGCCTATGTTGTTATTTGGTACTCATGCCACAACTGTTTCAGGTACAAGGGCATCCTTTTAGTTATTTTTCATGCCAAATAGAGTTTCTTTTGAATCTCTTTTTACAAGCTATCCCTTTATAGGACTCGCCTCCCTTATGGAGTTTCTTTAGGCCCGGGTCTAACTCCTTCAAAATAGAGAGTTAACTCATCCGTTGAAGCTCGTTAAGAATATGTGAATGGACATCCGCATTGGTTATAGGTTATCTCTTTCTCGGACCATGTGAAATAATATGAGAAAGGATCGCTCTCTTTTCTTTTTGAATTGAGAAGAGTATTCTGAGGTATAGGTTTATCAATTTTCCGAACCTGAGGGACTAAATTTACGGAAAAGGAACACCCGGTATGAGCTTAGTTTTCTCTTTTTTGCGCTCTAGACCAAAACATGAAAAAGATTCTGAATGTACTTTGTGTCTTTGTCATGCTTGTTAAACACTTAAGAACAAAGCAACGAGTTTATTGTTGTAAGTCCCATTTCTCGTAATCAAATGGATATTTCCAAGCGATCTTGCTTTCCTTCACACTTGTAAAACTGAAGCTATTTTATGTTGTTTTGGAAGGAGCATTGGGTAGGTGGTAATTTAACCTTTTTCGGACCTTCCTGACTAAGTACAAAAAAGGTTCACCTTTTGTTCTACGGAAGTTAAGAGAGTTCTTCTGTGGTATGTTTTATACTTTCTCGGCCTCAGAAGACTAAATTGGATGAAAAATCACCCCTCTAGAGTCTTCTTTGGAGTTTTCAGACTCTCTAAATGTGAAAACACTGGCTAAGCATGTACTAGTTCGAGCTCATTAAATCCACGAATTAGTGACACTATCAAGCATTATTTTCCCATCTCTTCAAGCTTGTTAACAAACGAAGAGGGATCCGAGTTAACTTTCCTGGTCTCGTTAAAATTTAACAGGGAAGGTAAGGAATAATTTTTCT
Source organism: Pseudotsuga menziesii (assembly GCA_001517045.1). Lineage (NCBI taxonomy): Eukaryota > Viridiplantae > Streptophyta > Pinopsida > Pinales > Pinaceae > Pseudotsuga > Pseudotsuga menziesii. The sequence goes on along the minus strand of LPNX010359953.1, from coordinate 397,287 downwards.
CTTGTTTTCAGTAGTGGTAGCATGTCCTCCTTGAACATAGCACTCTTTGTCTTTTCCGATATCCATGTTTCAGTGATCACTTTTGTTCAGCTATTACTTTGAGTTTTATACTCCTCCTCCTATTCGTTATACCTGGGGAATCTGATCATGTCTCCTACATGATAGATAAGTCTAGTTGTTCTATTTATAAGTTAACCGCTACCTTGGGTCATCTCTCTCTCATGCTTAGTATTCAAGGATTTCACCCACTGTTTGATCTATATCCTGATCCCATCATTGTTATATCTATTATCTATTATGTATCCCTTATGTTACCTAGTTCCTAGTCACTCTTGTGATCTGTTGGAGGATGTATTGCCTTCCTTATCACAGCATGGTTCCATTTCAGTACTTCCTGATGACGAAGACCTAGAGTTTTGATGATCGTACCTCAGGATTCACTTTCCTCATTAGTGAATTCCTTTGCTTCAGTTGTTAATTATTACTTATTGATTGACAAACTATTGAATCCCTTCCATGTTTGAATTCAACATACTTTTATTCACATGGCTGGGATTGTACCAGTTCTTTGGGCTAGTTTATGAAGACCTTAGTTCCTCACCTATAGACTAAGTTGTGCAAGATTATGTTCTATTCATGTACACAACTTCCAGATCTTTGAAGACTCATCATTCTTGTATATTGTGGCTTCAATCCACCTTTGTAATATATGTGGTTTCATACCCGTATCATATGATGTATTCAAATATTGTAAAGGAGCTAGTGTTCCAATAAATTGAACATAGCATCCTTAGCTATGACTTTGTATATGACATTACTATGTATTTGTTTCAGGTACTATCTTCTTTCCATTGGATTTCTGAGTTCTCCAAAGATAAAGATTATAATGTATTTTGGCCATCGTTTCCCTCTGACCTCACACATTAGGGGGCATCTGTTATTCACCTGAATGGCACCTCTCCGTCCGAGTGCTGACATTCACTATGTTGGCACACAAAAGGACATTTATGGATTGAGGGTTGCCTAAAACACTATAGATCGACATATTATGAACTACATTTCTCATCCATCTAGCTGGTTATTAATATGTCAAGTCCTGTACGCGACTCTTATTATATACAACTCGTGCGTTGTACGCAAGTATCGGTTATTGCATCTCACGTACAGATTTGTACGCAAGTTACCCTTAGAGAAATTCGCGTGTCATACGCGAGTTGCCAGTATTGATACCCATGTACACCTTCCTTTGACATTAAAAATAATAAATTCCGATTACCTGATATTTGTTAATCCCTTAACCATAATCACCTTAACTGTCTCAACCTCCTCAACCCTCGAAACTACCTTATTTCACCAAGTATAAATAAAGGCCTTGGGGAGGGTGTTAATCAGATATACTTGAGAGAAAATTTATGCTGGTGGACTCAATTCAGAAGTCTTTGGAGTAGTGGAACTCAGAATCCTTTGGTTACAGAGGAGTCCTTGTCTTGTGCATTGGGTTGTAATCTGAACTCATTCATTATTGTTAATAAAGAGAATCCTTCTTCCATATGTGTCTTGAATGTCTTTCATGTATCATGGTTTTATGAATACTTATGATTAAGCACTCTATATATGAGTTATCTAACCTATTTTATATACATGTATCATCTTGCATTTGGAGGATTTGCTCTTGACAGGTGAAGGAGAAGCATCCCAGAAGGTTTTGAAGGAGAAGCAGAGCGGAAGAGGACAAAGCTAGGATCAACCGTCTTGTATCAGGTGAGTCTTCTCTATCATCCTATTTCCTTTTCTGCACTCTAGAGTCATTTTCCTGCAAGTTTCATGAGTATGTTGGTAACCCCAGACCTTCGTTTATAAGGTGTTTATTCCTGTACNTAAAAGAAAAGAGAAAAGAGAAAACAAATGAAAGAATGCAAAATCCAAGTCACAAGGAGTGAGATGAGAAATTTGAAGAGATAAAAATGATGTGATGTGGGAACAATAATTTAGAAACCCCCTCTTGTTATTTTTTCAAGATATAAGCTATCATTATGATCTTAGGATCTTTTCACTGAGAGAATAACAAGCACATCAATAAAACATAAGCACATCACAAGAGAAAAGAGACACAAAGAGTTTTCCTTGGGGAAACCATAAGGGAGAAAACATTGCAACTTCCTCAAAGATAGAATCAGCACCAAAACAGTAAAATATCTCCCAACAGCATTAGTCTTCTTCTTGTCTAGTCCCAGTGTATTTCCTTCCTCACTAATGCGCCACACTTGAGTGAGTGAATGATGTGTGTGATAAATAGAGAGTCTCACTCTCTATTTATATTCTTTCGTTCACTTGAAGTGCACTTAATCATGTTGGACTCACTTAACAATTACTTACTAGAGCCGACATCTCTATGAGTGTCTAATAACCCTAGTGCCCTGAAACTGTGGGGATTTTAACAATGACTTGATATGACTTATTTACATTATTGATCCTCCCGATCAGAACATCAGGGTAAGACAACATGACTCAAATACATAATAGAAACATCCCAGAATAAACATTGGGTTACAATACATAAGATACATAGATGAATACATTCTGAAGTTACATATACATCAACACTCCCTCTTAACTAGGAAGGTATTCTTTCGACACAATTTTCAGCACTGGTCTCCTTCTCTGTATCAGCTAGATCATCTTTGTATTCAAGTCATCTTCGTCTTCAAGTCATATTCATTATCAGATCTGGATCATCTCTCGATCTGGACCATCATAGAACATCATCACTAGATCTAGATCATCACTCAATCTGGATCATCATAGAACATCATCACTGGATTTGGATCATCACTGGCTATCATCACGGGATCTCGATCATCTCTCGATCTGGATCATCACTGCTGGATCATCATTAATGGATCTGGATCATCACTCGATCTGGATCATTACTAGTGCTATCTCATGATTCTTCTCATCACAGAAATTTCTACAGAGCCAGCCCTTTTTCATGCTGGTTGTATACATAGCCTCCATGTAGGTCTTTTCCAGCACTTATATCTAATCAACACATGATGTGAAGAATGGAACATCATTTCTATCTAATCAACACATGATGCAAAGATAGATACTGTATTTATATCTAACCTACCCGTCAGAAAGGCACGCCCAGCACTTACATCTGACCTACTCGTCAGAAAGGCACGCCCAACACTCACATCTGACCTACTCGTCAGAAAGGCCCAACACTTACATCTGATCAACACATGATGTGAAGAATGGCTCATCATTTCTATCTGATCAACACATGATGTGAAGATAGATACTGCACTTACAGCTGATCAACACATGATATGAATAATGGCACTGCACTTACATCTGATCAACACATGATGCGAAGAATGGCACAGCACTTACATTTGATCAACACATGATGCGAAGAATGGCTCAGCACTTATATCTGATCAACACATGATGCAAAGAATGGCTCTGCACTTACATCCATCTAGGAGGGAACACATCTTGCTCACAATGATGGAAGGGCTTGCACTCACATCTGATCCTACTAGAACACATCCCAACAGTCATATCAGAATGGCCCCCAGTCCTTGACTGAGCTACCTGGTAACTGAATAGGTGCCTCCATTCTCCTAGAGAATGGTAGTTTCCCTTACATCTGACCTTCTTGTCGGAATGGATAACACTCGCATCTGACATGGAAGGAACTTAATCCTTTAGCCATGATAGAATGGTTGAGCCCTTACATCTAATCAAGTGGGAACACATCCCTCTATCACATTAGAATGGCTACTCAGTTGTACACTGAGTGATCCTGGTAACTGACCAGGTGCCTCCATTCCTAGAATGGAAATTGCCCTTACATCTATCCTACTTGACAGAATGGCCAACACTCATATTTGACATGGAAGGGAGCAACCCTATCACCATGACAGAATGGCTCAGCCCTTACATCTGACCATGGAAGGAACCAATCCTCTCACCATGTCAGAATGACTATGGGTCTCATCACTTTCTCTTGGATGGAACCTCGATCTGGAGAACACCAAGTCTCTCCCTGAAGTACTCAAACTTTAGCCTAGCCAATGGCTTCATCAATACATTAGTTATCTGTTACTTCGTCGCAATATACTGGATCTTCACCTCTCCTCTCTGCACCATATCCCTGATATAGTGATACTTGATCTCGATATGCTTCGAATTGTCATGGAACACTGGATTCTCTTACAACTTCACACAACTCTGGTTGTCACAATGTATACAAGTAGCATCCAACTGGAGATCAAATATATCATACAGTAGCTTCCGTAACCATACTACCTCACAACTAGCTGAACAAGGTGCGACATACTCTACTTCAGCTGTACTCAATGCCACACATGATTGCTTACTGCTAAACCAAGAGATCACACCTGATCCCATACTGAAGCAACATCCTGAGGTACTCTTCCTGTCAATGGCACTACCTACCCAATCTAAATCAACATAACCCTCTAGGTTAATCTTTTGATTCACATCATACTTTAGCCCATAATCAATTGTACCCTTCAGGTACCTCAGAACATGCTTTGCAGCAATCAAGTGAACACTTCTCAGACCGGTTAATTACTGGCTCAAGGTGTTCATAGAAAAGAAAATGCCTGGTCTCATGTTCGTCAAGTACATCAATGACCCAATCATCTGACGATACATCGTAGCATCAACCGACTCTGATGAAGCATCACTCAATGGCTTCAGGTTCGATGCCATAGGTGTGGCCATCGCTTTGCAGTCCATCATCCCAAACCTCTTCAGGATCTCTACTGCATACTTCCCTTGTCCAAGTAAGATTCCATTTGTACTCTGCCACACCTCCATACCTAGAAAGTAATGCATCATCCCCAAGTCCTTCATTTCGAACTCAGCGGCAAGCTTTCTCTTCATATCAGAAATCAACCCATCTGTACCTGTCACAAATAGATCATCTACATACAGTAGGAGAATCACTGGGTTTTCATCTTCAACCTTGTAGTAAAGGTTGGAATCTGCTTTACTCTTGGTAAATCCCAAACTGGATAGAGAGATGTCAATTCTATTGTACCAGGTCCTGGGTGCCTGTTTCAAACCATACAGGGCTTTCTTCAATCTGCATACATAAGACTCTCTGTCATGTGTCTCAAAACCAAGTGGTTGTTCTACATACACTTCCTCTTCTACTACACCATTCAAGAAGGCAATCTTGTCATCCATCTGGTGTATCTTCCATTTCATCACTGCAGCCAGAGCAAGTACTGATCTGATGGAAGTGTATCTGGCTATAAGTGCAAAGGTCTCTTCATAGTCTACTCCCTCTTTCTGAGAGAATCCTCGAGCTACAAATATTTCCTTATACTTTTCAATGCTACTGTCTGCAGCATGCTTGATCTTGTAGATCCATTTGGAAGTTACAACTGACTTCTATTCTAGTCTTGGAAAAACATCCCAAACATCATTCTTCATGATCAATTGATATTCTTTGATCATAGAATCCTTCCATTATTTCTTTTTTACTGCTTCTTCATAACTAGAAGGTTCTTTATTAATGAAATCACATAGTAAAGCTACATACCTGGAATTGGATCTGGTTCTCTTCCTTTCTCTGTGATTCTCTTGTGGAGCCCCATATCTTTCCACACCTTGGATAAGTTCATGTACCCAAGCAGGTTTCCTCTTATGAGGATTATTCTCTAGAGGTGGATCTACATGTCTTTGTGGTTCCTCGAGCTCTCGATCTTCTTCTTGAGCTTCTTCATTCATGATTGTATCATAAATTCTAGGTACTTCGGCTTCTTCTTCTTCAAGTTCTTCAGTAGAGTCTCTTTCTTGATTTGTTGTAAGCTGTGCCTTCATCAAATGTCACATCCCTGCTGATGTCAATCTTCTTGTATCCTTGGAAATAGATTCTATAGGCCTTCGATCTTTCAGAGTATCCCACAAATATTCCCTTCTTTCCTGAAGGATCTAATTTTTTTCTCTTCTCATTTGGAATGTGTATGTACATGGGACAACCGAATATCCTGAGATGGCTAACTTCTGGTTTCTTGCCGGAGAATACTTCTTCAAGAGTCTTGTTATTGAGTACTCTATGTGGAGTACAGTTCTGTACATACACCTCTGTTCTGGTAGCTTCCTCCCAAAGATGCATAGGCATATCTTGATAATGAAGCATTGCTCTTGCAGCTTCCATGATGGTTTTATTCTTCTGTTCTGCAATTCCATTATGTTGTGGATTATAAGGAGTAGACAACTCCCTCTTAATTCCTGATTATTTGCACAACTCTTTGAATTCATTTGAAGTGAATTCTCCACCATTATCTGATCGAATGGGCTTGATATTCTTTTCAGTATGGTTTTCGATCAAGGCTTTGAATTCCTTGAACTTACTGAATACTTCATCTTTGTTCTTCATAAATTAAATCCATGTTTTTCTATAAAAATCATCAATAAAAGAAACATAGTATGCATACCCGCTTAGTGAGTTTGATGACATAGGACCACATACATTGGAGTGGATGATTTCTAGAATACCATTGGCTTTGCTTTCACTGATGGGATATGTCTTCTTTGTATTCTTCCCTTTCCCACATCCTTTGCAAAATCCATCATGTTTTTCTTGGAATTCTCGAATACCTTCAACAGCTTTGCTTGCAATAGGTAGTGCTCTGTAATGCACATGTGCAAGCCTTCTATGCCAAAGCTCATTTGTCTCTACTGAAACATGGATCAAGGGTTGTTCTAGATGACCCTTCAATTTGTACAAACCTCCTTTTTGTTCTCCAATCACTACCGCATCATCAATAGTCTTTCCTTTTGGCCACATGATGACTTGACCGTCTATGAATGCAACCTGCATTCCTTTTGCATCCAATATTGAAATGGAGAGAAGATTCTTCTTAAGTCCTGGAACAAACAATACTTCTTTCATTGTTAGAGACTTACCAGAGTCTAGTTTATATGAAGATTCCCCACTACCTTTAATTGGATATTGGTAGTCATCTCCTAGCTTCACCTTGTGAGGTGATTCATGTTCTGATAGTCTTACAAAGGATTCTTTGAATCCCATCATATTTTTGGAAGCCCCACTGTCTATAATCCAATCATCACTACCATGAGTAATGTTACCTGTGAGAGTGAAGATTAGAACATATTCATCCTCACTTGAAGAATCTTCATTTTCATATCTGGATCTCTTCTTGGATGGTTCATCATCCTCTACAGCATGAGCATGATGTCTTCTTTTGTTCCCCTTCTTCTTATGAGTGTGTCTCTTGTTCTTAGGACATTCTTTTGCAAAGTGTCCTATCTCATCACATGTATAACATCTTAATTTTTGAAATGTCTCTTCTGGGACGAGAATCCTTACCTTTGGAGTAATGAGGTCTTCTTATGCTTTTCTTGGAGTGGGCTATGAGGGTTTGGTCTTCACTTCCCATCTTCTCTTCTCGAACTGCTATCCATGCTTCTTCTTGAGAACATTCTTCCCATAGTCTGCTGAATTTGACTAACTTCTTTCTAGCAAAGATTCCTTAAATAAAAGCATCCCATGACCTAGGAAGGCCATTCAAAGTAGTCATCACAATCTCTGCATTTTCCACTTCTTCATCAACAGCTTCTAACTATTCCTTGATCTGAGAAACCCTTGTGAAGTAATACTGGATAGTTTCTGCATTCTGAATCTTCACATTCTTCAGTTGGTTCCTTGGGGTCATCTTCCGATTGATGTTCTTTCCTTCAAACAATTTGGTTAGGGCATCAAACATAGCTTTAGGTGTCTTGAGAGAGGACACCTGTGGGATAAGATTATCCTTAATAGAATCAGAAATGATCCTCTTTGCCATAACCATATTCTTCTTATGTAAGGCTTTTGCCTCATCTCCCTATGAAACTGGAACCTCCTCCTGAATGTAGGAGTCTAATTCAATCTCTTCCAAGACCAGGGAGATCCTATACTTCCAGGCTCAGAAGTTTTCAGCTCCCTCAAGCTTTTCATCAAGCTTGGTATGATGAGACATCTTTAAATGAGAACCTCAAATGGAAATACAAAATATTTTAGATCTTACCAGGTTCAAGATGTCGGATCTGAAACTTGAGCTGAAATACTGCAGAGCTTGTTCAAAAGAAAATTAGGGTTTTTCTTTTCAGGAGTTCTGTCCACCCAAATTCCTTGAAATTTGTCCCTAACTTTTATTTTGGAGAGGAGATCAATCTAGGCCCGGGCTCACTGAAAAATTCCTCTTCTGTAAAAAATCCCTAATTTCTGACCCTAGTGACAGGTCCAAAACTGAAAAACCTCAGAATTGGATTCTGTTTCGACAGAAAGATGCGCCCTAAGGAGGAGAATTGTTCCACCTTAATTTTGCTGAAAATATGTGGAGGAAGTTACACAAACTAGGAAGCACTAGTTCCCGCAGCTGCACAGTGTATTCTTCTCAAGTTAGCTCTGATTCCATGTTAGTTTTTCAACATATAAGATAACATTATGATATTAGGATCTTTTCATTGAGAGAATAACAAGCACAACAATAAAACATAAGCACATCACAAGAGACAAGAGACACAAAGAGTTTTCCTCGGGGAAACCATAAAGGAGAAAACCCCGCAACTTCCTCAGAGATAGAATCAGCACCGAAACAATAAAAGATCTCCCAATAGCAGTAGTCTTCTTCTTGTCTAGTCCCAGTGTATTTCCTTCCTCACTAATGTGCCACACTTGAGTGAGTGAATGATGTGTGTGATAAATAGAGAGTCTCACTCTCTATTTATATTCTTTCATTCAGTTGAAGTGCACTTAATCATGTCGACCTCACTTAACAATTACTTACTAGAGCCGGCATCTCTATAAGTGTCTAATAACCCTAGTTCCTCGAAACTATGGGGACTTTAACAATGACTTGATATGACTTATTTACATTATTGATCCTCCCGATCGAAACATCGGGGTAAGACAACATGACTCAAATACATAATAGAAACATCTCGGAATAAACATCGGGTTACAATACATATGATACATAGATGAATACATTCTGAAGTTACATATACATCAACACCTCTGACAAGAAAGGTCAGGCGTTATTAATTTCACAACATCAGAGAGAATATGACGACATACTTTTTGGTCATGTTGAGCTGTATGAAAATAACTAGCATTTAAAGTGACAAGTACTTGGTGTCATAACACAAATGTTTTGTTAATGAGTTGACAGTATTCCTATGATCCTGAAGGGATAGAATCCTTTATGATTAATTGTTCAGAGATGAAAAGAATGGATAGGGAAAATTGAGTTGTACGATCAGAATTTGACGCAAAGACTCCTTTCATTCCATGGGAAAAAGAGAACAGCTAGTGTCATCTGCAATGTTGATAGTTGAGTTGAGTTGATCATAGTATGGTCATCTCCATTTCCATCACAATCACATTTGGGTTTGATCCTACATAACCCACCACTTTCATGGAATATACAACTATCTGGGTTTTCCCTATTGTATTGAGTATCCTATTATGGAGAGGGAATGTCCATTTGGGTCCTTTGGGAAGAATTAATATGATATGACAGTTGTTGCACAAATTGTGTCTTGTATTCCTACTGTGATCGAATCTATTATGATGCTGCTATGATCATAGATCTGTTATGATGTTGTGATCTAAATCTATTATGATGTCGTGATCTAATCTGTTATGATGTTGCTATGGTCTATTCCATTTTTTATATGAGTTATTGATGTTGCTGGGATCTGTTCTAATTCTGTCACATTTCCGTTGCATTATGAGTTGAGATGTTCCTCAAATGATGCTACTACACTAGTGATATTGTGACAACTATATGATGAAATATGTAGTTGTGGAAATGAATTGATGATAAATGCATAGTTCTAGATCTAATAGTTATGTTGTCTCCTTGTCAGATCCCATATCCTTTGTCTTCACTGCTGAAAATTCGGTTTTGACATATCTTCATTGCACATATCAGGTGAGACTTCATTTGCTTTGCAAATGTTGTTGTGTAGGTAAGACCTGTCTGGGTCGATGCTTAGGGAGATTGCGTTGGTTGTGTGTTGATAGAGTGAGATCCCCTGTCGACGAGGCTTTATTGGTGGGTTTTCACCAACAAATGGTTTTTTTACTGGGACAGAGTTACAACTAAAAGGAGGATATATTTTGGCATCCAACTTGATCAAATATCGAGGGGTGGTTTGACCTAAAGTTGCGAGAATTTGTTGAAGCCAAAAATTAGAATCCAAAGTTGTCAAAGAGCCATTGGTTGGATAGATATATCCATGACTGTCCTCACAAATGGTTCTTTTGTGAGTTTTCTATCCTCTTGCATGAATGGATGCCAAATTTCACTTCTAAGAAAATGAACTTCCAAGGAGGAGATCCAACGTACTGTACTTCAGGACTGATTAAGGAATTACAAGAAATAGACAATAAGGCATCGCGAGTTGTCAAAGTGTGGCTGGATAGTACCCTGGAGGGATACAATACCAAGTTTGCAGTAAAAAATAATAATTTTTTTAGAGAGGAAGAAAGGGAGTTATTCAGTGGACCACAAGGAAGATCCTTACTATCGCTGCAGCTGTCAATTAAGCGGCTGGTCTACGAAAACGGTATTCTTAAGATGGACCAAGAGTAGTGGAACTATGGTGTGCGGAGGCTATAGACAATGCGATGAAAGGGGAGAGACACATGGAAAGGTAAGGGGTAGATGGGCATGACTTCTGGTGAGAATGTGAAGGTCACCGAGGAAACAAGTGGTTGTACAAGGGGAGGAGCAAGGTTTCCAGAGAAGAGACAGAGGATAGGAGAAGGTATTGCTATGATTGAACTACGATACCATGAGGAACAACCACAAGGAATGAAGATAAATTTTTGTGATAATGAGGATGACCAGGCCTAGGTTATGCCTGAAAGGATGACAATATCGAACCCAACAATAATGCATCCACACCTATACTCACTACACCACCACCAGGAAGAAACATGCATCGTGCATCGACTTTCCTAACATGTCAGGAACAATCTAGAAGTGGAGTACCAGTTGAAGGAAGAAGGCCCAGAGTGGTGGGAGACGAAATGAAGCTTCCAATATTTCATAGAAATGACATAAATGACCCGGAGGAATAATGGTTCTTATGTGAAGTCATCTAGACCGCCCGACGGACTGTACATGATGATGTCAAGAAAATCCAGCTGGCAACTACTCTTAGGGGTCGTGCACTAGAATGGTTCATGAGGTTCATGTGCATTCCTTAGGGAGGTACCGTGAAAACATTGGATGATATTTGAATGGGGTTATTCGAAGAGTTCAAGAAGCCAAAATCTGAGGATCAATACATTACCCAATTGGAAGAGATCAAATAGTTCCCCAATTAAACGATGTGGGACTTTGATCACTGGTTTAACACATTGATGGCTCGGGTGAGTTTCCAGATGAGCGATATTCATCACAAGGAGTGGTATCTTTTTTCTCTTGTCCCACATTTTAGACAACCACTAATGTAACAAAAAATTGCAACACAGAGCAAGGATCTTGAGATCGCGATGAAATTGGAGGCATCGCCAATAGGAGAAATCGCAGTCAGAATGAACCAGATTCAAGCACAGCTGGAAAATATAATGCTATAATCGCAAGATATCAAGAAGAGTAAGGAATATTGTGATGATCTTTGGTGCCCCTAGTGCCATGCATATGGATATACCAAGGACACATGTACGACATTCCAGAATTATTTGCTGTCAAGAGCCCTGAACCCGTTGAGATGTGCTCGTATACCATGGTGTCACATATGTCAGGTCTATGGAAATCAACATGAGAACTGCCAATACATGCAGAAGATGGTTACAAAGGTAGAAAATCTATATTATACATTTTTTAGTCAGTAGGACATGATGATAAAAATTGTTGAGAATATGACCTACTTCAAGAAAGGACATATGATTCATACTTTGTGAAAGGTGAGGACCACTAGGAAATCCAAGCACAGCCGCAAGTAGTACAACTAGTAGCACAAGTGTAGTATACATCACCACCCTAGATGCAGTTTATCCCAGTGAAACCGCTATAAGCCATATTTTGCACCTCAACTACAGCTTGTAGCACAACCACATTATGCACCACAACCACAATATAATAAGGCACCACTCATCCATTATTAACCACAATATGTTCAAGATGCACACTAGGTCTAGCAAAAACTAGATCCACTGCAGCAGTAGATTACCCAACCTCAGTTTCAGCAAGGAGGAGTCCAAGGAGGATCCCACGGTGGATTCAAAGGATGAGGAGGAGGCTTCGGCTGAGGAGGAGGACGAGGTCCTGAATCATTCCAATTTTATACGTGTGGAGTATTCATAAAATATTGCAAGGATTTCCCTCATGTAGAGTGTACACACTGCATAGCCAACGAACATAATGTTGAAAATTTTCCTTAGCTGATTGCAAAATGGATGGCTGGAACCATTCCTCAGTTGCAGAATGCATAGACTCAAAACCAACCAATGTTCCAAGTACAAAACCAGCCAACGATATAGAATCATATCCCATCACAGACTCAGGTTCAGAACCTGCCGCAGACTTAGAATCAACTGATGAATCAGAACCCACCATTGAATCAAGCTCAGAACCTGAACCAAGGATTGATAGTTGTGATGATTCTAGCTGAACCAAGAATGAAGAATTTCGATGTTGGGTTTGTCACTCGTGACAGTGTGACAACTAGAGAATATGGAACATGACAGCAAGTTCGTCTCACTAGAAAGAAAAAACTAGCATTTGATATTGCGACGAAGAAGGACACTTTCTTCGAAGCCAAGCATGCAATTGGGAGAAATCTGGGTAAGTTACCAATTATTTAAATGCCATTTTATTTTTAGCCATTTGTAGAGGTAAGTCCATTGTGGTAGCATGGTACCTTGCAATAATTCTTTGATATTTATCTATCATTGGAAAGGGACCCTGGTGCCCTTGTCAGGCTTCGAAAGTTGTTGTACCACTAGGATAAGCTAGTGAAGGATTCCATGGTGAACTCACAGCAAAATAAGAAGACGGGTAAGGAGATGAGGATGAATATCCATATTGGAGGTTACCAAGTTGACTCTATTATCCAGGATCTTAGATCAGATGTAAACATTATGACCAAGCAAACTTGGAAGCTGATGAGGAATCCAACATTGAGATTGTTAGCACTAAATTTATTTTTGTCGGAATTGGTCCTATTGCCTTCAAAATTTTAAGTTTTCATGGGTGATTGAGTTGGTTTCCAAATTTTTCTCATTAAGCTATTTCCATATTCGCAAAGAAGAGAAGTTAAAGGAATTTTAGAAATAATTTTTTCACAAATGGGGCAAAATATTTTATTAATTTTTGAATGAAATCTAAAAAATGGGTTTTATAAAGATTTTATTTTATTTATATTCAAAAATTAATAGTTTTGAATATTTTTCCAAAGTCAAAAAGCGGCCCTTATTCACCAAACCAAGTTTTAATGAAGGATTACATGCTAAACAAGGTTTGTTACCTTTCTTAAGGTATAATCAAACCTTTAGCACATAAAATAATCCGACGGCTAATGTAAAAAGTGAAAACTCATCAACGCGTAATATTGTTTCCGGAGAGTAAAGTTACGCGTTATTTAAAAAAAAAGGGCTAGCGGAATGTATATGTGTAAATTGATCCAACGACTGGGAAATGAAGGTGAATTGCATCAATGATCGTTGATGGATCCAGAGCTGGAAGTTGCACGGTGGTTAAATTTGAAAGGTGGTAGCAGAATTTAAACCAGTGTCCACGTGGTAACTTTTGGTGAATTCCGTGGAGAAAAGTGGTTTGGGAAAAACAACCCAGTGGAGGCTCCGGAATATACCATTATTTAAACATAAATTTGAGTTTGTTTTTAAAAATAATTTCATTTGTGTGTTGCATGCGAAAGGAAGGAGACAGTCCACCATATTTCCAAACTCAAACTTTTACTTGTTTTCAATCACAGGGAAAATGACGAAGATAAAGACGATCAGGAAGCTGGAAATTGATTTTTATAGAATGGAAGCCACCATTCAACAATGCAGAAGGAAATCCCAAAAAGAAGATCAGCCCAGAAGAGTTGCATAAATATATACAGTGAGAGCATTCGTGAAGATTGGGAGCAACAAAGTCATCTTCAGAGGGACAATGTTCAGATTTCGAAATGATTGTTCTAGTCATCAAATTAAAATAATTGTTTACATCAAATGAAGATGAATTTTGCAAAAATGGAATAGAATTTTCTTCACAACATATCGATCCACAATAACCTCTTTTAGTTTTCACATAGGTGCTACGGTTCAGCAGCAACAAAATCAGGTGTACAGGCCATTTTTCATGTTTTCCAAAGGACTATTTCAACCATCAAATTCAAAGAATATTTTTGGCCAAATGGAATTTAATTTTACATAAATGAGAATTTTTTTTATTCCTAACAGGCCTATAATAAAAAAACTCCTTCATATTTTACACAGTAATCACAGGTTGGGAGAATTTAAAATATCTTCACAAGTCATTTTTCCAGAAATATACAATTTTATTATTTGAGTCATCAAATTCAAAGGAATATTTCGAGGATATTTGGATGCTTTTGGAGAAATGAAGACATGGGTTTTGTTGGGAACATATCCAGTTACAAACACCTCTCCCATATTTCATACAACTATCACCATTAAAGATATGCAAGGGAAACATTATTGTAATTGTTTATATTTTTAGAGTTCAGTTAGGTTTTGAATTCAAAGTTAGGTAAAAGTTATTCTTATATAAATTAAAATGTAATTGATATTTTGAGGAGGATGATTTTCAAGAGCAGAGAGGCTCTACATTGTAATGGCTTCACACTTTCAATAAATGAATGAAATTTGCAGAGGAGGAATGTAAAATATTTTTCATGTCAGAGATTCTTGTGCCATCTTTTTCTTCAGTAAGTAATTTCTTTATGTGACTATTTATCATATTTCCCACTCCATTTTTTATTTGCTTTCATGCTTGAGCATTATTTTTTATGGTCTAGACTTCATCCTGCATGCTCTAGGTCCATTGTTCAAGCATTTTCAAAATATTTTCTTCTAAAGTCTTGCAGAATTCACCATAGTTAGGTGCTCTATTTGATGGAATGTCTCCCTTTGTCTACTAATCAACCTGCTAATACTTCAAGACTGAGGAAATGGTGCCTAACTTGCCTCTGATCATAATCCTTCAAAACCTTACCTCCTGTAACCTATTTCAGATCTGATTGTTGACTCCATTGTCCAATGGTCTCCTGCATGACTGTCCTACCAAGTCTTTAAAACAAACTTGTCCTATTTTTTCCATCATAAATTTGACCTTCTAAGTGTATTTGATTGAATATCTTGAGTATAAAAACTTTGTAAATAGTGAGAGATCCCTCCCTAACTGTATTAGGTCAGAAATACATTCTAAAGTGGTTTTTGATGTTACCTTGGAATCTACCTTTTCACAACCTGGGTACATTCTGAGTGCTAACAAATTGGCACCGTTGCCAGGGAACGAAGGTTCAAATCTTCCCTGGGTATAAACGACATACTTTCAGATTTGACTGTTGATGGTGAAGAATAGTCAGATATCAGCAAGGTTGTGCATCTTTCACCTGGCAACTTCATCTTCGAAGAGTCCAGTTTTCAGAATTCCTATGGCGACTCCACTGTCAAAAGATTGCAAAGTTTGAAGAGTTGATTCAGTTTATTCATTCGTCAAGATGAGTTCTTTGTCTATAAGGTATGCTCCTATGAATCGTGCTCACATTCCTAGTTTTCCAAATCGAATACCTAAAGTGGATTGGAAAACAGGCCTTCCAAATTTTAAAGATCAAAAGAATGATGATGCTGCCCTTCATTTGGTTAGATTTCATATGCATATACATAAGCTGGGAGTTAAATTGCATGAGGATTCTTTAATGAAGATGTTCATGGCTACTTTAGAAGGAGATGCAAGGTCATGGTATGAATGGTTACTATCAAAAAGTTTATTTTCCCTTACTTATTTTCATACGTATTTCATGAACATTACAGAAACCAATACCCCTCCTTGTTTCCCGTTCAATATTTTTGTATGCATGCTAAAGGTTTCATTGAAGATTTGGAAAACATGTATAGTGATGATGAGTTAGTGGATGAAGAGATTTTAGAAATTTTATATGAGAACCCATTTCAGAAAAAAGAAACACAAATTAGCTATCTTCACATTCAAGAAAAATCTCAGCAGTTAATAATTTCTTCCTCTACTAAAAGAGACATAAGCCAAAACTCTGATTCAAGTAGCTACATTTCTTTTCCTGAAGTAGATGATAATTTGCAGCAGTCTTATCATTCTTTGTGTGACCAAGAAGGAAGTTGGGATGTTCAATCAAACCCTTCTTCATATTATTCAACTTTTGAAGTTTTGTTTCAAGATGAGGCTGCTTATTCCCAATCAGAAAATTCCTTTTTGCAGCAGCAATTTCCTCTAAATTCTAATGCTTCTGTGGGTGATTACATAAACAATTCTGATTCTACAAATTTTTAGTCTTACAGTCCCTCCACATATTTATTTTTTGAAAATAAAATTAAAGAGAAATCATCCCTTGGATTAGAATTGGAAAAAAGATATGAGCATGAAGATGATCAGCCTATTGATGTGAAAGAAGACGGTTATACTCTTGATGGTTTTTCTGATGATTGTGGTCAGCTTGTTGAAATTATGTTAGTGATTGTTTTAAAGAAAATTTTAGCCTACTTATATATAATGAAAAGGAAGAGCAATCATGCCATCAATCTCAGTATGTGAAAGAACCAACAGTGTGCAATAAACAAAGGCATCACAAAGAAGTAGATGAGAACTCTCAATGGGATGTTTCTTTAAAGCTTTCCAATTCAGAAACGTTTTGTCAAAAATACATCTTTTTTGCTTAATCTTATTGAAGAACAAAATGATATTCCTATTGAAGTGCTTGAGAAGAATGGAGTTGTAAATGTAGAAATATTAAATGAAGTTGCTGATATATCATTGAAAAACAATCATGATAATTCGTTTCAAAACTCTTTTAAAGATCGGTTTCAGAGTATGCAAGAAGAGTTACTTTTTGGACAGCCTTGTCATGACAAACAAGTGATTGAGTATTTTGAAATTTGTCATGTTCTTTATGATCCAATAGCAGAGTACATGGATAAATTTTTTAGATGGAGTAGTTGGTTATATGTTTGCAGCAAAGGACAAATTTTTCATCATAATCTATTGCTATTTTGTTCTTATGTTCTAATTTCGATCAAGCATGAGGAAGAAATGGAATTATTGGATAAATTGCTTGATTGGCTTAATTGGAAGTCAGATTTTACTTGATTGGGAATTTGTGCTTAGTTAAGTAGGATAGGTAGGCATGAATAAGCTCGACATGGCGAGCATCTCTTTCAGCAGTTTTCAGTTTGGTTTCAGTTTCAAGTGCAATTCAGTTACAGGTTACAGGTTGACAGAGTGGGATTTCTTTGCAAAATGGTTTCAGTTGATGGTTCAATTCAAAACAAGTTGAGGATTTTAGAGAAAAATTAAGAGAAACCAAATGGATTTGGCACCTGGTCTATGGGGTTCTTTGCTACCTCACAGGGAGGATAGCATCCCTAGTTGGAGCTAGTTGTTAGCACTAAATTTATTTTTGTCGGAATTGGTCCTATTTCCTTCAAAATTTTAAGTTTTCATGAGTGATTGAGTTTGTTTCCAAATTTTTCTCATTAAGCTATTTCCAGGTTGGCAAAGAAGAGAAGTTAAAGGAATTTTAGAAATAAATTTTTCACAAATGGGGAAAAAGGTTTTATTAATTTTTGAATGAAATCTAAAAAATGGGTTTTATAAAGATTTTATTTTATTTATATTCAAAAATTAATAGTTTTGAATATTTTTCCAAAGTCAAAAAGCGGCCCTTATTCACCAAACCAAGTTTTAATGAAGGATTACACACTAAACAAGGTTTATTACCTTTCTTAAGGTATAATCAAACCATTAGCACATAAAATAATCCGACAGCTAATGTAAAAAGTGAAAACTCATCAACGGGTAATATTGTTTCCGGAGAGTAAAGTTGCGTGTTAATTAAAACAAAAGGGCTCAGCGAAATGTATATGTGTAAATTGATCAAACGACTAGGAAATAAAGGTAAATTGCATCGACGATTGTTGATGGATCCGGAGTGGGAAGTTGCACGGTGGTTAAATTTGAAAGGTGGTAGCAGAATTTAAACCACTGTCCACGTGGTAACTTTTGGTGAATTCCGCGGAGAAAAGTGGTTTGGAAAAAACAACCCAGTGGAGGCTCCGGAATAGACCATTATTTAAAAATAAAGTTGACTTAGTTTTTAAAAATAATTTCATTTGTGTGCTACGCACAAAAGGAAGGAGATAGTCCACCATATTTCCAAACTCAAACTTTTACTTATTTTCAATCACAGGGAAAATGGCGGAGATAAAGAGGATCAGGAAGCTGGAAATTGATTTTTATAGAAGGGAAGCCACCATTCAAAAATGCAGAAGGGAATCCCAAAAATAACATTATCCCAGAAGATTTGCAGAAATATATACAGTCAGATTATTCGTGAAGATTGGGAGAAGCAAAGTCATCTTCAGAGGGACAATGTTCAGATTTCGAAATGACTGTTCTAGTCATCAAATTAAAATAATTTTTTACATCAAATGAAGATGAATTTTGCAAAAATGGAAGAGGATTTTATTCACAACATATCTATCCACAATAACCTCTTTCAGTTTTCACACAGGTGCAATGGTTCAACAGGAAACAAATCAGGTGTACAGGCCATTTTTCATGTTTTCCAAAGGACTATTTCAACCATCAAATTCAAAGAATTATTTTGGCCAAATGGAATTTAATTTTACAAAAATGAGAGCGGTTTTTATTCCTAAGAGGCCTATAATAAAAAACCTCCTTCATATTTTACACAGTAATCACAGGTTGGGAGAATTTAAAATATCTTCACAAGTCATTTTTCCAGAAATATACAATTTTATTATTTGAGTCATCATATTCAAAGGAATATTTAGAGGATATTGAGACGATTTTGGAGAAATTAATACATGGGTTTTGTTGGGTGCATGTCCAATTACAAAAATCTCTCCCATATTTCACACAGTTTTCACCATTAGAGATATGCAAGAGAAACATTATTGTAACTGTTTCTATTTTTAGAGTTCAGTTAGGTTTTGAATTCAAAGTTAGGTAGAAGTTATTCTTATATAAATTAAAATGTAATTGATAGTTTGAGGAGGAGGATTTTCAAGAGAAGAGAGGCTCTACATTGTAATGGCTTCACACTTTCAGTAAATGATTGAAATTTGCATAGGAGTAATGTAAAATCTTTTTCATGTCAGAGATTCTTGAACATTAGTTTTTATGGGCTGGAATTCATCCTGCATGCTCTAGGTCCATTGTTCAAGCATTTTCAAAATATTTTCTTCTAAAGTCTTGCAGAATTCACCATAGTTAGGTGCTCTGTTTGATGGACTGTCTCCCTTTGTCTACTAATCAACCTGCTAATACTTCAATACTGAGGAAATGGTGCCTACCTTGCCTATGATCATAAACCTTCAAAACCTTACCTCCTGCAACCTATTTCAGATCTGATTGTTGACTCCATTACCCAATGGTCTCCTCCATGTCTATCCTACCAAGTCTTTAAAACAAACTTGTCCTATTTGTCCCCTCAGAAATTTGACCTTCTGAGTGTCTTTGATTGAATATCTTGAGTATACAAACTTTGTAAATAGTGAGAGATCCCTCTCTGACTATATTAGGTTAGAAATACATTCTAAAGTGGTTTTTGCTGTTACCTTGGAATCTACCTTTTCACAACCTGGGTACATTTTGAGTGCTAACAGAGATGGTCATCGGTGCAGTTGCGACTAGAAAATCAGGAAAGGCTTCATCCCATTGGTCGTTTCTCAAACTTGGTTGTCGAAATTGAAGGTATGAAAACACATGCTGGATTTAATATGATATAATTACTCGAAGATGGTAATTCCTACCCCGCACTGCTAGGGATTGGATGGGATATTGATAGCATGGTAGTCATCAACTCCAAGAAAAGGGTTATAAAGTTTGAGAGCCAGGATTTCAGAGTCATCGCTTCTATGGACCCTCAGGAAGGATGTCGGTATATTGAACCTGTGAAGGATGAATTCATTAGAATTTGGGATCATGCTTATAGAATATTTGAAGACTATAACCATCCCACTAATGATGGAAAAATTGGATGGCGCAACATAAGTTATGAGGCCTCTGAATCTGATGATGCTCTAGAAAATTGGCAGAATAGGTTGCATGAAGTATCTTTCAGGAAATGTGGGTTGACCACACAGTCTCTCCGGTGTGTTGCAACTGAGATTGTTGAGTTTCCAATTTATGAAGCGCTTCTAGCATTACCAGAATTCCTTAGAGAATTCAAAAATAAATTTTTTGAACCACAAAGGATATTGTCCCTAGACGTCACGCTGAAGGCTACTCCGGCTCAATGATGGGTGACACACAAATAGATGATCCATGACTGGGAACAGTGTCATAGATTGATGATGGTGAGCTTCAATGATTTAGAGGTCTATCATGCTGGGAGATACAATGAACAGAATGACCCCACCAATCATTTAATCGAGTGCCAAAATTTATGGGCATCGTAACCCAGAGATGAATGGGTCCATGATTTTGTTCACACTCTCGAAGAGATGCCGAGATCCTGGTATATAGAATCAGAGTTGCGCAGAACTATCACCACTTGGGAGGAGTTGTCTGTTTGTTTTATGTAGACATTTAGTTTCTGAGATGCCAAACCATAGGTACATAATGCATTGCAAATCCTATGAAATGTCATGCTAAAAGTCATCGCTATTGCATACACAGCTGATCCACATGTGCACTACTCAATACATTCCATGATGACCTACTACAACCTATCTAGGGAACCTAAAGATGATGACGAGTTTTGGAATGTTGATATTCTAGAATCAGAAGGAAGCCACGAGATCATAGCACCCGACATATTGACAGATTCAATGAGTTAGCCACTGAAGATCAGGAAAGTCAATATTGGGTCAGAAGAGAACCCAAAGTTTTCCAATGTTGGGGACTAATCGGACGAGGAGACAATAGCCAAAATGACAGATCTACTGCATGAATTCCAGGACCTTTTTCTGACATGGGTTTCATAAATGAAGGGGATACTAGGCGACTTGGGGGAGATGAAAATCCTGTTGAAGCCATATGTGAAACATGTGCTACAGAGGCCATTTTGACTAAACCCATGATAGAAGGACCATGTGAAGGCTGAGATAGACCAGATGTTAGATGCTGGGATCATCGAGCCTATAGAATAATCATAGTGGATAAGCGCTATGATGGTCCAGGATAAAAAGACTAGAGAAATCCACATTTTTGTCGACCTAAGGAAGTTGAATGATGCATGAGTACATGACCTATTCCCGACCCCTTTTATAGGTTAAGTTCTTGAAGGAGTAGGCATCCAAGAGATGTATTCCTTCATGGATAGTTTTTTGGGATATCACCAGATTCGGGTTGCAAAGGAAGATCACCATAAGACCACGTTTGTCACTAAATGGGGTTGTTTTCAATATACAGTCATGTCGTTTGGGATGACGAATGCACCAGCAGTATTTATGGATGATTGGACTGTTTATGGACTAATTGGGGACCATCTCAACAACTTGAAACTGGTGTTAGAAAGGTTTAGGCAGCATCATATTGCATTAAACTCTAAGAAGTGCATTTTCTCTCCGCCGTTTGGAATGCTAATTGGGCACATAGTATGAAAGGAAGGTCTCTTGGTTGATGCAGTGAAGATCGTGCTAATCCTTAGTTTACAGCCACTGACAAATCTGAAAATGATTCAGGAAATGTTGGGGCATATGGGATACTATCACAAGTTTATCAAAGGATACGCTACGATTACTACCCCCACGGAGAAACTACTAAAAAAGGATGAAGTGTATGAATGGACTCAGGAATGTCAATGAATTTTTGACACCTTGAAGGACAATATGGCCTCTACACCCATACTAGTTTTTCATGATTGGAATAAGGAGTTCCATGTTCATGTCGACACTTATTCTATTGCGCTTGGGGTTGTTCTTGCGCAACCAGATGAGGGCAACCTGGATCACCCAATCACATATGCCAGTAGAAAGTTGTACTTTACTGAATGAAATTACACAAGAATTGAAATAGAAGGCTTGGAGAGGGTTTATGCCTTGCAAAAGTTCATAAACTATTTGTTGGGCAGCCATTTCAAGATGTTCATCGATCATTCTGCTTTGCAATACTTGGTCCATAAGCATGTGTTGGGGGGGGGGGAATCTGTCGATGGATTCTTTTATTCCAAGAATCTAATTTTGAAATAATTGAGAAACAAGGACAATTGAACATTGGCCCTGATCACCTATCTCACATTGAGACCAGAGAAGAACCGACCAACATTGATGAGGGATTGCTCGATGCAGAATTATTCGTAGTTTTTGGCAATTGATGTTACCGTAGAGGACATTTCGATGAGCCAAAAGAAGTAGATGATTGTAAATGATTTTGATTTCCAGTCGATTGCTGGGAAGTTATATAATATTGGACTAGATTAAATCTTGCAACGATGTATCTTACCACATCAACAGGGTCCTATTCTAGAAGAAGAACATGTAGGAATTACGGAAGGTCACTATGGAGGATGAGATACTGTGCAGAAGGTGTTGTGCTTCAGGCTATGGTGTCCTACACTACATAATGATGCTGTAGAATATGGGAGGAGATGTGACTTCTGCCAGCACGTCGATAAACCATCACAGTGAGATGAGATGCCGCTGGTGACTCTGCAACCATTCGATAAATGGGTTGTGGATTTCATGGGTCCTATTAATCCACCAAGAAAGACGAATAAGGTGCGATACATCATTACTGCAACCGACTATCTAACTAGGTGGACGAAAGATAAACCAGTTGTTGATTGTACCACTATGACAACAACGAGGTTAATATTTGAAAACATTGTGAAACGGTTTGGGTCTCTTAGGATCTTGATGAGTGACTAGGGCAGTCACTTCATCAATCAAAATGTGAACGCATTAAATGAGGAGTTGCAGGTGCAACATAAGAGGAGTACACCATACCATCCATAGGAGAATGGGACTCTTGAAGCATTCAAAATAAGTTTGGAAACAACACTCACAAAGGTATGTAATGCTAACCGTCATGGCTTGGACCTGAAAATTATACAAGTGCTATGGACCTATCGCATTACTTTCAAACGATTAACATGCCAGACACCATTCAAGCTGGTCTATGGGCAATATGTAGTCATGCCGAGGGAGTACATTGTTATTAGTTTGCACATCGCTACGACGACTACTAAGGATGATGTCGAATCATTAGAAGAGTGCATTGTGCAGTTGATCGATCTTGAAGAAGACCATTTTATTGAAGGCTTTCACCAGCAGGTTCTGAGGGATCAACAAAAGGCATGGCATGATCATCACATTAAGAAAAAATAGTTTTTGGAAGGAGATTTGGTGTTGTTATATGACAGCAAGTTCATAAAGCATTCGGGTAAGTTACAGATGTACAAGTTAGGACTGTATCTTGTTCATTCCATTACTTCTGGTGGTGTAGTTCAGTTTCAGAAATTATATGGAACAATATTACCAATGCTCATCAATGGAAGTCCCTTAAAGCCCTATAGGACAGGGCCAAAGCTGCGCACTTCTTGAGGTGCCATGAAAAAAAAGGATTTTGTTACATAGCAACAAGGCGATCCTAGGGGAAAGGGATACACATGGTAAGAGTTAGTAGCGACAAAAAGGAGACCACTTGCGACAGTTGTAGGGCTGTGGGTTTCCTAAATCAGTAATAAATGCAGGTAGTTAAAATAATTAGCTGGTGGAACTTGTTGAAGTGACGGGCATTAATGGATAATCCGACCATTAGAAGGGTAATATTGCTGATGGACTTGGTGTCATTACTACCGGATTTAGTCATCATGGTGATCAAATATTTGGTAATGATGAGTTCAAATTGGAGATGGTTATAAAAAGCACGTGGGACGTGAGAGGACGACATTGTTTAGTTGAACGGGTAGAGTGTTGAAGCAGAGTGTGAATTGTGCAGTGTGTTGTGATCTTTCGAGTGAGTTGCAGAGTAAAAGGTTAGAGTCATCAGGTACATTCTAAGGCTTGAGGCGTGAGGCATGCTAAGCGACCTCGACGGAATTGAGATTTCCAATGAGCTAGAGTCCCCTATTCATCCCACGATAGTTGAAGAAGAATTTATGAGCATTCCATCCGGATCATTGTCCACTCCTAAGAGGAAGCAGTGGGCTCAGAATCCTAGTTCCATGCCACTATAGAAGAGGCACACCCACACATCGGTGACAGTACAAGGAGAAGGAACTGCACAGACCAGGCCATCGAGCTCGGGAGCTATAGAGTCCATGGAACCTCAGGGCATCTCTATTCATGATATCTTAGGATATGTTTCTCCTACTCGTTCAGGAACCAAGCCGAGGCGGTCGACAAAAAATTAGAAGTATCTGTCAAAATTGCCGCATTTGCCAGAGGGAATGACCTACTTGGTCGATCTCATCCCTTCCCTGATCCGATTAAATTTTGATGAACATGAATTACTATTACTTAAATATATCTTGGATGAGCCCTATGAGTCATTTTCGACAGCACCTGGTGCCCCAATTCAGCGGATTCCTCAACATTAGGAGAGTGGGTTAGCCAACTCAGGATTGTTGGGGATTGTTGGGAAATTCAACGAGGACCATGCATGTATTAAACAATGTTTGACCTGTTTTCATGGTGGGACACTTTGGATGAACACACCCATCCCTATCATAATATACTTGATTTTGAGAATGATGAGATTGTCGAAAGCGAGGAAAGATCCAACACAGTATATCTGCAGGAGGGATATCGACAAAAAGCTTTCCAACCAGCTAAAGTAGTCCTTTAGCTTACAACATGATTGTTGTGCTTATCGAATTGATATCATCAACTCACAAGTGGTGCGTATCGGTGCATGGATTATAGCAAGTAAGATTGTTCACGAAAATTGACCAGTCCAATGTAACTCGAGCGCCGTCCCATGCGTTCAGAAGTGCGCTAAAAGAGTAAAGATGAATTGGTCTTTGTTCTTGCTTAATCAATTGCTCGAATATGCTCTTGACGCTCAGGCTGGGAGACCATTTTCATATAGTTGTCTCTTAATCCTTATTCCACTGGTTTCCTAGATGTAAACTGAAGACTACCAACCCATGGAAGTTGATGCAACACAGGTGGGCCCCAATGCATGATACCAAAATTTGTGGTGGGTTGAGGAGCCTAGTCGATAAGAAAAATGTGCCATTCATTTTTGGGTCTATTGGAAGGCACTGCAAGCCAAAGCTAACGAAGTTCCATGAGTATCTCCTTATGTAGCATCCAAGTATCAATGGATCATTTAGTTCGCCATACGACCCCACTTTATTTGCATTCAGGAATGGTGGTACCTTGAAAGGAAATGGATACCTCTAGGTTATAATGTCATGACTCAAGATTTGGATGCTATTTTTCAAGATTGGTTGGCTTAATGGTGCAAACTTGTGAGTCAAGAGTAAATTTCTAAGGAACCGCCACCTGATGCCCCAGAAGAGCCTTCCCAGCAGGAGATGAGTGTTCATGACTCTGACAACGATTCATTGATGGACCTCGAGGCCAAAGAACAGTGCATGTAGGAGGAGACTCACATGAAATGGCACCAGGAATATGATGTAGGAAGCTGTATTTGATCGGGGATGGAGCACCAATTGCAGCATCTCATCAAATCCATCACTGGTTCCCCTAAGGCTACGACACAGGTGATCCGAGAGTCAAACCATGAAGAATTCAGTGTGGTAGGAGATAGGTTAAATTCCATTTCTGATATTGTTTCCAAAAAGACCTCTATGTGACCTATGATATGGGATGTCCCATTGATCATCACTGAGTCCTGAGCTAGGAACATGCAAGATCCCCTGACTACAATCGATGCAAAAAATGAAGAGGTAAGCCAACTACTGTGGTCGATCTAGAGTGTTAGTTCATATATGAACAAGTTATCTACTCCAGTTTTTGTGGAGTTGTAGCACATTGCCACCCTAGAATTGTCAGACAAATAGAAAGAGTTGACTGAGGGATATGTACAGTCACAGAGTGCATCAGAGAAGCTACAAAAAGAGGCGGAAGAGATGCATCAGGTCCAGGTGTAGCTAGCATAAGATAAGGTGTGAGAAATAGATGCATTAAAGGAAGCGTAGGATGAGCTGTAGCGTAAGGTTCCTGAGGAAATTACTAAACTTAAGAAGGTGCAACACTACCTTGTTGTTGAATAAGCACAACTATATGCAATATGTAGTGAGGTTGAGAAGTCGTTGATGCGGCTTTTCACTATGCTTTTGAGAGAATGACAAAGCTTACCATGGTTTCTAAGGCCAAGAACCTTGGAGAAAGCATTATCAAGCTCCAGGATACCAACCTGATTCTCAATGCCCTGGTCCAACCTATGACGCAATTGGAACAAGTGGATGAAAGGAAGGCTTCTATTGAAGAAATCGTGACACAGTTCGAAACCATGGAGCAATAAGCCAAAATAATTATGGAGGCAAAAACACAGTTTGGGCAGAGCATTGTCCAAGAAGAGTAGCTTGATCAGTTGACAATGCAGGAGAAAGAAGTTGAAGGCTAGTTGACAACACTGAAGATGTCACTATAGGAAATGCCGCTGATGGTAAACATCACAAGGGCCAAGGAATTAAAATATCTTCAGCAGAGAGCCTCCCATGCCCAGGAATGCCAACAAAAGCATCGTGCCCAGCTAGATGAGTTTTAAGAAATTGGTGGACAATTGGCTCTTAAAGCAGTCACCACGCTACAGGAAGTGCAAGAGAATTGATATATGGTTGATGATAAGGCTAGAGAAGAGCACCCAATGCAGAAGGCTTAGAATAACTGACAATTTTTTTCCAACAAAGTACAGCTTCAGGTTCATGAGATGATGAATTAGTTCAAATATTTAAAGGCATGGACGTTGGCATATACCCTGTCAACCTGATGTGGCTCAGGGACAAGACACAAGACTATGTTTGGGGCATGCTATCAGGGGTTTTGGTAAAATATTTGTGCAATGCCATGGTAGCTGCACAAGCTCACGCAACATCGCACAAGGCCATATCAGTGCGATGGGTGGAAAATAAATTTTTTTGAATATTTTATAGACTATTTGACCAAGTTTTGTCACCATAGCTCATTAGCCATTATAAGTTAATTAGAAGTGGATGTTCAATGTAAAGGTAAAATCCTATATATAGAACTAGTATTGCAATTGAATATACATCGATCGAAAACATTATCATCAATAGAGACATCACTGAGGTCTGGTGCGATCTGTCTATGGTTTGGAAAAATTTCCCCTTGTATCTACAATCTATCTCGGTTTTTCCTGTTGTATTAAGCCTTCTGTTGTGGAGAGGGATTGTCCACTTGGGTCCTTTATGCAGAATTAATATGATATGACATTAGTTGCACAAATCATGTCTTTTATTCCTACTACAATTTAATCTATTGTGATGCTGCTATGATCTAGATCTGTTATGATCTTGTGATCTAAATTTGTTATGATGTTGTTGTGGTCTATTCCATTTCTACTATGATTTATTGATGTTCCTGTGATCTGTTCTAATTCTGTCACATTTGCATTATGAGTTGAGATGTTCCATAAATGATGCTGCTACACTAGTGATACTGTGACAAATGTATGATGCAATCTGTATTTGTGGAAACGAATTAATGATAAATGCATATTTCTAGATCTAATAGTTATGTTCTCTCCCCATTGGATACCATATCCTCAGTCCTCACTATTGTAAACTCGGTTTCGATAGCTCTCCCTTGAACATATCGGATGAGACTTCATCTGCTCTGTAGATGTTGGTGGGTAGGGTGAAACATTTCTAGGCCAGTTCTCAGGGAGATCGCGTTGGTTGGGCATTGACAGAGTGAGAAACCTTGTCAACACGGATTTGTTGGTGGTTTTTTTCCAGCAGTCAGACCCTATTGGGATGTATGAAAAGGACATACCAGGTCTTTCTAGAACCACATGAGGAAAGTGCACTAGAAACCATAGAAGAAATGAAAAAGCATCCATGACCTCAACGCCATCGCTACTAGAGGATGAATATTCTGATACAAGAAATTTGATGCCACCCTATATTACACCCAGACGCATCAATGCTTTGAAATTTAAAAACCCAAAGCAGACAGGGGTTCCATTAATAACACCACTGGTTCCAAAAGGAGTAAAAGTATTGATGGATAGTATTCCCAACTTAAGGAAACTCTGTTTTGTTGATCATGATACAAAGAAACACAGATTCATGGACCACAAAAAATATATGGATACTCTACAAGAAACACCCAATACACCCAATAAATTTGTTGCAAAGGAATAGGCCAAAGGACTAGAATAGTCTCGCATACTATCATTGTTATATATGCCACATTTTGGTTGCAACGTACCAATAAACACTTCTTTTTAGCAGTTATTGGTATTCTTTCATGGTGGGTTCTTAAGGTTGGGAAATCTAATACATGTGGATGTTGAACTTATTGCAAGCATCATAGGCCTGCCATTCGCAGCAATGGACCCAACCCCACTTCTCAAGAATAATAAAAAAGTGGTAATAGCTATGGAGATGAAGGAAAAATATGACATGGTAAGAAATACAAGAGGATTTGTACTATCCAATTTGGTGCAAAGGTGTTGGAATCCAAGTTACTTCACAAGATGCATCAATACCAATGTACTGTGGGAGCAATTACATACTGGAAATCTGCACAGAGGGAGTTGAGATCAATTGGTGCCAGTTCTTGTTGATTGAGATACTCCAACATTATATTGACATACAAAAAAAGATTACAACATTTCACTACTCATGGATGTTAATTTTAATTTCATTTATAGCATGGTATGACCCTGCCAAACTACAAAGGGGTAGATCTTCCAGTAAGTTGCACAGGAGCAAGATATCAAAACATTTGGTTAGACAAGGAAAAAAAGAATGGTAGACATAAAATAACATTGAATTATTTATGCATGGAGAAGACATAAGAAACCAAGTAAAAGTCATGTACATTTTAGATAACGCGAATGTTCATGATTCTGCCAGGTTTTCATATTTCATATTATCGCACACCATATCAACATGCAGCCGTGCTGAGATTAACAACATAAAAAATTTCCAACCCAATTCATAATGACAAAGTAAGAGGTTGAAGAAATTGTTGATAATTTGCTGAAGGAATGGCACATTCTGTTAGAATAATCAACCCATAGTATTGACCCACTTAGACATTAATTCATTTATTTTTGTCTTATTTGCCTAGTCCATGAGTCCCACCATGTGCAAGTTGCCAATTGCCTATCCATAGAGGTCAAACTTTCCATTATTGACTCATGTAGCGCTTGGGAAAGCCTTAGGAATCAAATCTGCTTTATTCCTGGCCTCCTAGGCACCCTTCTGCTTTTTATGCTTTATACCCTGCTTTTTCAGTGTTTTAAGGCACATAGGAAAGCAAGAATAGGTGAGGTGAATCAGCTTTGTTGTCTCTTCCTCCTCCACTCTTTCCTCCATGAAAAAGCATGTATGAGCTGCCATTTGACCACTCTTTAGCTTTCCTATGCACCCTTGCTAATTCGTGGGGTCCTTGATAGATTTGGGATCAACTTTTTACACCTATGGGGGATTTGCCTATTTTGGGTAAGCCTGCTTTATGCTAGATTTGGATGCTTCCTTATGCATTCGATTTGCTCATGTATTCTATATATTTAGCAGCCTATTTTATTACAAGGTTGGCTATTGTACACTCAGTTAATATAATTTTGTGTTACAACTCCATATTCAGTCTCCATTGTTGATAATTTTGCATGATCAATTGTTAATTGCTGTGGGTGAAATTAATCTACTACAGGCATGAATTTCTACATGGTATCAGAGCCATTGTAGGTTGTTACTTTTCTTCAAAAATTGTTTTGCAGGTTCGACATCAAGACTGGGAGCCTTCTACTGACAGCCGGGACAGATTTTCTAAAGCTATGGATTCACAGAAAACTATCCTCACTCCCTTCAACTATTTTGAATGGAAAGAAGAGATGGAGATATTGTTGAGAGAGAAAGGCCTCTACAGAGTGACTATGGCTATAGAAGCAGAGCCCAATGCTGCTGCAGAGAAGATCAAATGGCACAATCGGAGAGATGAGGCCTATGGCCTCCTATGTCTCAGTATTTCCTGAGACCTCCTTTTCCATCTCGATGTATTAACTTCACCGGATCAAGTATGGGAGAAAATTTCTAAACTCTTTGAAAAGACAAATGAGATGAGGGGACACCAAATCGAAAATGAATTGATTTCCCTAAGTCCCAATAATTTTGAATCACTGCAGCTATACTTCTCCAAGTTCAAAGCACTAGTTTTGCAGCTGAAACAGTGTGGTATTGAAAAGAAAGATGAGCAGCTCGTATTGGCCATCCTCTCAAAGCTAGGACCTGACTACTTAGTCTTTGTTTCGACCTTCTATGCCACAAAACTCATATCTCGAACCTGGAAGATGCCCAGCCTTGCAGATTTCATGGAATCTCTCACACAAGAACAAGACAAGCTGGTGATGATGGGCACCATCAAACCATCCAAAGATCAAGCTTTGATTGTTGGAGATTCGAGGGTGGATTCAAAAAGCAAGAAGAAAGCTAAAAATCCCCCTGAGAAAGGAAGAGACAAGAAGCAGTCTCCAGAGGATCAACAAGGTCCCAAGAAAAATACCCAGAAGAAGAAAAACAAAGGTGAAATGAACAAGTGCTCATACTGTTCGAAGGGCAATCACACTGAAAGCTCTTGTATGAAAAAGAAAATAGATATGCTAACTCAACTGCTGGAGAATAATGGCATCTCCCTTCCAGAAGGCTCAAAGAAGAGAGAACGAGGATCAAGTTCTGATGACAGAGAAAGAGTTCATGCTCTAGTTGCTGGCACATCAAGCTCACTCAGTTTTATCATAGATTCTGGAGCTTCAAGACACATGGTTTCGACTAAGGAGGCCTTATCCTCACTAGATATGTCGAAAGGATGATCTATTGTATTGGGAGATGACTCTCTCACTGAAAGCAAAGGCAAAGGAAGGATAGATCTTGATCATGGTAACTTCAACAATGTGTTGTATGTCCCTGGTCTTGCCTCCAACCTTCTATCAATGTACCAGATGACCCACACTGGGTCTCCTAAGAAAGTCACATTCTCACTAGATGAAGTTGAGATCACAGAAATCTCAAGTGGAAGAATCATTGCAAAAGGAGTAGTGAATCATGTTCAAAAGGTATACATGTTTTCACACTTCCTGCCTTACTCAAACCCCTCTGCTCTTCTTATCCATGCTAATGAAGCTAGCAAGCTATGGCATGAAATATTTGGCCATTTAAATTACAAGTATTTATCTGATCTTAGTGAGAAAGATATGGTCATAGGGTTGCCCAAGATAAAATTTTCCAAAGGAGTATGCCAAGGCTGTATCCTAGGAAAACACCCAGAGCACAAATTTGAGAAAGCCAGCCATGAGAGAACCTATGCACCCCTCGAGCTGATTCACAGTGATGTTGCTGGCCCATTTCCTCATATTTCCATGAGTCAGGCCAAATATGCATTGAACTTTATTGATTATTTCTCCAGGTATTGTTGGGTTCACTTCATGAAACACAAGTCAAAAGTTTTTGGCCTATTCAAAGTCTTCAAGGCTTTGGTTGAAAACCAGTGTGGAAGAAAACTCAAAGCACTCAGATCTAACAATGGTGGTGAGTATGTCAAGAATGAGTTTATTAACTATTGTGCAGATGCAAGTATTCAGATGCAGCATTCTATCCCCTACACACCACAGCAAAATGGTGTTGCAGAGAGGAAGAACAGATCACTGAAGGAGATGGCAACATGCATGATGGAGGCCAAAACTTTTCCACCAAAGTACTGGGCCGAAGCTATCAACTATGCAGCCTATATTCAGAATAGGGTTCCTCACAAACAGTTGTATGGCATGACTCATTTCGAAGCATGGAGTGGGCACAAGCCAGATGTGACCCATTTCAGGATTTTTGGCTCAAAGGCATGGGCTAGAATCCCGACAGAGAAGAGGAAGGATTTGCAGCCCCAAAGCCAAGAGTGTATTTTTGTGGGATACTCTGAAGATTCAAAAGGGTACAAGTTGATAAAATTGATCACAAACAAAGCCTTCATTGAAAGGTGTGTTCAGTTTGAAGAAGAACCCCTTGCAGAAGTGGAGATTGGTGAAGCCTCTTCACCACCTGAACCTCAATAAGTAAGTAAAAAGTTTGTTGAACATGCTGATTCTGATTTGTCTGATGGATATTATTTTATTTCAGACCCAAACATCCCCACAAGGCCTAAATGGGAATCCAAGACACTACATGCAGCAGGACAGTTAGCTGGCGATCCCAATGACCCAAGGAGGACTAGATCTCAATTTGAGAGTGGTCTGTGCATGAAGGATCCTGAGTTTGCTGAAAGATGTTATTTGATGGTGGAGTCTGATCCTAAAACATATGAATAATCATCAGGAGATCCAATATGGCAAGCTGCCATGAATAAGGAGTTCAACTCGCTACAGAAAAGCAACACATGGGAGCTAGTGGATCTTCCTCCAGGGAGAAAATTAGTACAGTGTAAGTGGGTCTATAAGACCAAATTTTCTGCTGATGGTTCACCACTGAAGTACAAGGCTAGATTGGTAGCTAAAGGATACTCACATGTTCATGGCATTGATTACAATGAGACTTTTTCCCCAGTGGCAAAGATGGATTCAATCAGGCTAGGTCTAGCCATTGCAGCATCAAGGCAATGGGAGGTACATCATATGGATGTAAAATGTGCCTTTCTGAATGGTGATATCACTGAGGAGATATATATGCAGCAGCCCCAAGGTTTTTCTACTGACCATTCTCTTGTGTGCAGGTTGAGAAAGTCATTGTATGGGCTAAAGAAAGCCCCCGGGGCTTGGTATGCCAAGATAGATAGCTTCTTGCTATCTCTGAATTTTGTTTGGTGCAAATCTGATTCGAATGTCTATCTGAAGGTAATTAATGGTTCATTAATGATAATTGTGTTATATGTTGATGAACTCCTCATTACAGGAAGCTCACAGGATGAGATTGCTTCCCTAAAAGGAGCTATGAACCAAGCCTTCTCCATGATAGATTTGGGGCTCTTAAGTCAGTTTCTGGGGCTTGAGATTGCTCAAAACAAAGCTGGAATCAAGGTGCACCAGTCCAAATATGCCATGGATTTTCTGATCAAATTCAAAATGCAAGATTTCAAAGCAAGCAAAACTCCTTTCCTTTCAGGAGTGAAGCTGGAGGAAGATGATTCTCCATCGATGGTAAACAACACTTTGTATAGACAGTTGATTGGACGTTTATTGTATTTGACACATACTCGACCTGATAGTTGTTATGCAGTAAGTGTTTCCTCTAGATATATGGATCAGCCTCATGAGATCCATTGGAAAGAAGCAAAGAGGATCCTTAGCTTTGTTCAGGGAACAAGGACTCATGGGATTTTCTATAAAGCCAATTCTAACCTTGAGTTAATTGGTTTTACTGACAGTGATTGGGCAGGTGATAGCACTGACAGGAAGTCCACTTCAGGTTATGTGTTCATGCTTGCAGAAGGGCCAATAATCTGGTCAAGCAATAAACAGAGTGCCATTGCACTCTCATCTACAGAAGCTGAGTACAGAGGAGTTGTCAATGCAACAACTCAGTGTTTATGGTTGCAGGGTTTACTTGGAGAATGTGGTTTCGAACCTGAGTACTCAACTACCATCTACTGTGATAACTAGAGTACCATTCGAATCTGCAAGGATCCAGTTTAGAAGCAGAGAACCAGACACATTGAGATTCACATGCACTACATCAGAGAGCTTGTGCATGATGGCACCATTCACCTACTCTTCTGTTCATCTTCAGAACAAGTAGCTAACATCTTCACAAAATAATTTTGTGAGAAGACCTTCAGAAATCTCAAATCACTGCTGGGGATTGCTGATCATGCTATCAAAGCATGAGTGGATACAAGATTCTACAATTTTGTTTTACAGTCCATGTTTAAGGGAGGATTTTCCCAAGTTGGTTTTGCCTCTTTCCTTGTTTCATATGGACTTGCAGTATGTAAAAGGGTGACTAAGCCTTGTTGCTAGGCCCTATATTTTGATTTATTACTCATAAAGTTAGGCTTAAGGGGGGGTTTTAGAATAATCAACCCATAGTATTTACCCACTTAGACATTAATTCATTTATTTTTGTCTTATTTTCCTAGTCCATGAGTCCCACCATGTGCAAGTTGCCAATTGCCTATCCACAGAGGTCAAAATTTCCATTATTGACTCATGTAGTGCTTGGGAAAGCCTTAGGAATCAAATCTGCTTTATTCCTGGCCTCCTAGGCGCCCTTCTGCTTTTTCTGCTTTATACCCTTCTTTTTCAGTGTTTTAAGGCACATAGGAAAGCAAGACTAGGTGAGGTGAATCAGCTTTGTTTCCTCTTCCTCCTCCACTCTTTCCTCCATGCAAAAGCATGTATGAGCTGCCATTTGACCACTCTTTAGCTTGCCTATGTGCCCTTGCTAATTCGTGGGGTCCTTGATAGATTTGGGATCAACTTTTTACACCTATGGGGGATTTGCCTATTTTGGGTAAGCCTGCTTTATGCTAGATTTGGATGCTTCCTTATGCATTCAATTTTCTCATGTATTCTATATATTCAGCAACCTATGTTATTACAGGGTTGGATATTGTACACTTAGTTAATATAATTTTGTGTTACAGCTCCATATTCAGTCTCCATTGTTGATAATTTTGCATGATCAATTGTTAATTGCTGTGGGTGAAATTAATCTACTGCAGGCCTGAATTTCTACACATTCTAGTGCCAGAATGTCAACTATGTCAAGAGGAAGAACAACTGCAAAAGAAAAACCCACCACCGCTACATGAGGGCCAGGAAGAATAAAATCCATTAGAGGATTTGGAGTCAATAGAGAGCTAGTCCAATCCAACCTCGACAGAACTAGACACATAAAAGGAATATGAATAACCTCATAAATATCAAGTATAGTCTAGTAGGAAGAAAAATAAGATGAAGGATGATAGAAATACAAATACCATTAGCTTGGATAGTGGTGACGTGCAAATAATGACAAAGGAAATAGATGAAGCTACCTAGACTAGCTTCAAATCCATAGAGGAGTGACAAGGACATATTTCAGGTAAGCTTACTGATATGCTCAAATCTATGTGTAAAGCAATTGAGTATGTTTAAATTCTTATCGATTGTTCAGTTCCAACTACTGAGTCATAGGATCCACCACAAACATCAACAATGGAAACAATTGGAACAACAGTTCCAGTTCCACAAATAAAAGTAGAGGTGTTGTGAGGATTTATCCATCTAGGAATTCTAGAGTTTAACGAATTTACAAGGGACCTCAACCAAATAACCATATATTTATCCGTAATAAAGATGATTGAAGTGTACGCAATATAGAGTGTTGTAGTTTTCAAAATAAAAGTGCGAGAACACATGTTGGCTAAGCAAGCAAAGGATGAAAACAAAAGTATTAGGAAAATGAAACTAGTAAGACAAGAAAATGATGAGAATATGAAGGCATGGGAATAAAATTGTTAGAGAATCAACAAAGTAGTAGATTTGGCTTTTAAAAACTTTACAAAATACGGAATAACATAAGAAATGGCACCAGACACCAAATTCACTAGATGTGGTAAGATAGCGACTGGCGTTAGGAAGAAGGTCACAAAGAGTTAGGAACAAGTAAAACCAGGCACACCCTCACTGGTGATATAGGAAATAAGAGAAGAAACAATTGAATCTATAAAAAAAGATGAAGAAGCAGAAATGATATATGCAAATGATGAAAAATCAAGTATGTCGAAATTGGGAATCACTAATGTATGATGAGAAATCATAGAAATTGCAAATAAAATGAATTCAGTTGAAGAAAATATCACTCATATAAGGAACAACATGTATAAACTACCCTTACTGTATAAAATGGATAAGGAAATGAAGATGAGTAAATTGCAACATAAAGTAACAGTGACACACACACAACAACAACACCATGTGGAAAAGGTGAAAGAGATGCAGGCTGAAGCAGAAAGAGTTACATGAATCATCAAGCCTGTAAATGAGAAGGTGCACAAAGGAGCAGGATCATTATAAAATATCATTCTATAACATTTAGTTCCAACCTAATAAAACAATTGTAGAAGATAGAGGAAGAAGTGTGAATAGAAGCAGAGTGAGTGGCAAAAATCGTGGAATATTTTCAGAGTAAAATGAGTGCAAGGGAAAAAATGGATGAATAGCTACAAGTGGCCTGGGATGAGATAAAGGTGATTTTTGGAAGCCTCTTGTTATTAGGGAATGGAAGGTATAATTCACTTAGAATTCTTCATAAGTATGGAGAAGAGCGACAGAAGAAGATAAAGGAGCTACGACGGAAGTAGTAAAAGGAAGGAAGGAGAAGAGGAATCCATGAGAGAAAAGGAAGCCTCAATAGAAGGAAGGAGTGCAACAAGGGAATATGCACTAGAATAATGGTATCAGAAGGCATGAAAATATGTGCAAGTGGGAGAATGATTAGAGAACGACAATAAGGTGTAATAGTTAAAAACTAATAGGCCATAAATATCGTGGGTACAAGTTTGGATCAAGCCAATGAAAACCACTTGTATGAAGGTATCTTTGTAAGTCAAGACATTAGTGGTGTTAGAATAATCAACCCATAGTTACCTACATTATAAATTAATTTAATTATTTTCATGTTATTACCTAGTTTCCTAGATTCCATTCTCTGCTAGTTGCCTTCTACATGTCCTAGAAGTCAACACATGCTAAAACTAAGTCATGGAGCACTTGGAAACATATTAGAAACCCAATTTAGCATGTTTTTTTTATTCCAGAACCTCCAAAGTGCATATCTTCGTTTTCTGAAAAGCTTCCTTCTTTATTCTGATTTAAGACAAAAGGAAAAGCTAGACTAGGTGTAGTTGAATTGTTTTTTCCCCACATCCTCCTCCCTCCTTTTGTCCAAATAAAAGCATGTATGATTTTTATTTCCATCCCTCTTTATATTTCCCACCCGACTTAGCAAATTCATGAACATCTTCATAGATTTGGAAACCGCTTTATGCACCTATGGGGGATTTGACTAGATTTGGTAAACATTCTTTTTGACTATTTTGAATGGAAT
The DNA here is from genome assembly GCA_001517045.1 of Pseudotsuga menziesii. Taxonomy (NCBI): domain Eukaryota; kingdom Viridiplantae; phylum Streptophyta; class Pinopsida; order Pinales; family Pinaceae; genus Pseudotsuga; species Pseudotsuga menziesii. The sequence continues at coordinate 359,856 of LPNX010359953.1, read as the reverse complement.
ATTTATGCATTTGATTCTCTCATGTAATGATATATTGTAGAATCCTATTACTTCACAATGTTGGCTATTGTACACTTATTCAATACATATTAGTGTTATGCTCCAATTTTAGTCTCCTTTGGTGTTAATTTTGCATGTTTGATTAGCAATTTTGTGAGTGTAATTGTTCTATCTCTTGGGTTCAATTTCCAGATGGTATCAAATACTTTATATATCGATTTTTATCCTTCCAAATTGTTATTGCAGGTTCGAAATCATTGACTTGGAGCACATTCTGCTGACTCGAGGGAACAGTTTCTGAGCTATGGACCGATCTCAGAAGATCATCTTGACTCCATTCAATTTCTTTGAGTGGAAATTTGAGATGGAGATATTGTTGAGAGAAAAAGGTCTCTATAGGGTGACTATGGAAACTAATGGAGACCCTAATACAACTGTAAAGAAAATTAAATGGCACAACAGGAGGGATGAGGCCTATGGTCTTTTGTGTCTGAGCATTTTAAGAAACCTCCTCTTCCATCTTGATGGATTGACATCACCTAATGAATTGTGGGAGAATCTAGAAGATATTTTTATAAATACACATGAGATGAGAGGACATCAAATCAAGAATGAGTTGATCTCCTTGAGTCCCAGTAGCTCTGAATCATTGAAACTCTACTTTTCCAAGTTTAAGGCCCTTGTTTTGCAGTTGAAATAGTGTGGGACCGAAAATAAGGAAGAGAAAATAGTATTGGACATACTCTGCAAGCTTGGTCCTGACTATTCAGTATTTGTTTCGACCTTGGCATGCCACCAAGTTGACAACTCGTGCCAGGAAGATGTCTAATATTGTAGAGTTGATGGAATCCCTCATATAGGAGCAAGATAAATTGGTGATTATGCGCACCATCCAACCTTACAAAGACCAAGATTTGGTTTCTTGAGATTCAAGGGTGGATTAGAAAAGCAAGAAAAAAGATAGAAATCCACCTGAGCAAAAGAGATACAAGTCTAAGTCTCAAGAGGATCCCCAAGGTTCCAAGAAGAACTTCAAGGAAAAAAAGAACAAAGGAGAAATGAGCAAGTGAACATACTACAGTAAGGGCTGTCATCCTGAGAGCTCTTGTATGAAGAAGCAGATTGACATGTTCACCCAACTCTTGGATAAAAACATATATGATTGAATGCTAATAAAAAAAAAAGTAGAACCGAGAAAACCAAAATAATTATGGAACGAGGGAGAAAACTCTTTTAACATTTAAAGTAACTTTCATGCACGGTCTCTATTAATATTTATTTTAAAAATTTCAAAACAAAACTTAACCATTTTTAATAGAATATCATTGCTCAGGTTACTTATTCTTTCAAGAAAGCAAAAAAACTTAACTTCAGAACTTTCCATTTACAACGTAACATCAGAGCTTCGAGAAATTTCAGTAGAGGCAGCTCTTGCCAACATTTCTTGCTTGTAAGAATCTTGACTTTGTAGTCGAATATCCTTATAAAACTCTATGATAAACTCTTCTGCTTGTCTATTCACAAGAAGAGGGTAGAGATAATCCATGGAGGACTTGGTAGACTAGTCAACACAGGAACACTATTGTTGTGGTAGTTGTTGATCTTGAGAGCTCTGTCATGTGTTTTTCTAAGTGACGATCAAGAACATAATGGAAGAAAAATAATGCATTTTATTTCTTTAACATCAAGTAGTTATGTCTTAAGGCTCGATACCTATTCGCTAATTTAGTGAGTCGTGAATATTCTGCATCGCTGTTTGAGTGAGAACTCAAACTGGAGGGGGATCCCCTTTTCTCAGAGAATTTTGTTGATAATTTGGGCTTGTTTACTTTTCTCTCCTCTTCGGCCTCATTGTGCGGTGAAGCTCTTTGAGACAACCTTTTCTTTTCTGCATTTTTGGATGTTGATGTATTGACATCTATAAACCTATTTGGTGTTTTCATTTTTATAGATAAAATATTTTTGACTTAGAATTCTGTGCTACAGGATAGGTATGCCAGAAGCAAAGATCTCTCAAAATATATACTCAAAACAAAATATAAGGATTAGATATGTCAAAATATATACACAAAATATAATGATCTAATGTTATCCATTATTTCCCAGAAATTCTAATAAGAATCTAGGATAAAAAAGCTATTTGCAATAAGCTAAATCCAGATGCAATCTCTGAAACCAAGTTAATTCTCTTGAATCCTATATTATCCAATATTTCTGAGGAAATACACTAAATCCAAATGCAATCTACAAAACCCAATTAATTATGCTAATCCTATATTATCCAATATTTCGGCAGTAATTACTAAGTCATAACCCAAAACTATAACAATAATCTAGGATAAAACAACTATTGTCAATATTCACATGCAATCTCTAAAACCAAGTTAACCCTCTTAGATCCCATACTATGCAATATTTGCCCAATAATTATTCAATCATAACTAGAAACTCTAACAAGAATCTAGGATAAAACAACTATTTGCAATACCCTAATTACTCCACTTATTGGGTTTTTCATTTTTATAGATCAAATATTTCCTACTTATGTAGAAATCTATGCTGAAAGATAGGTAAATAAGAAACAAATATGTCTCAAAACATATACATGAAATATAAGGATCCCATATTATCTAATATTTTCTAGTAACTATTGAAGCATAACCTCAAAACTCTAACAATAATCTAGGATAAAACCTTTACTTGCAATACCTAAATTCCAAGTGCAATCTTTGAAACCAATTTAATTCTATTTGATCGCATATTATCCAATATTTCTTAATAATTATGAATCTATGATAAAACCACTATTTGTAATACCCTAATTCCAAAAGAAATCTTTAAAACAAAGTAAACTCTTTTGGAACCCATATTATCCAATATCTTGATGTAATTATTAAATCATAACCAAAACTCTAACTAGAATCTAGAATGAAATGGCTATTTGCAATACTGTAATTCTAGATGCAATATGTGGAACCAAGTTAACTACCTTAGATCCCATATTATCCACTATTTCTCAATAATGATTGAATCACGACCATAAACTCTCACAAGATAAAAAAAACTATCTATACAAGGAAATGAAAGAAGTATTTAGTGAATAGTCTATATAGTGTGGCTTGTCTAAGACTCAAGGAAACAATTTCCCTTCTTTATTTTTAATTTTTTATTGATCAATGGTAAACTCTTCAACTTTAAAGTGCTACAAGTCTTGTACTTTTAAGAGATAGATTGCCCATACATCATACTCATTTCTATCTGCCATAAACCTTCTTGTGTTAACAAATTGCTTACCTATTCAAATTCTTCTGGTAATGCTTTTGGTAGCACCATATTCAAGAATAGATATTCATCTCTACATCACAACCTCCATTCTTAAAAAGAATGGATGATCAAGATATATTTCAGCAAAAATAAAGGGTGACTCTTCCTTGAAACAATGGCAATCCTTCACTTTTTTTTCTTTGCAGCCAGACAGTACAAATCTTTTAATAGGTGAAAGCTGAGTGAGCAAGTCAATCGGGAGTTATATGGGGATTCTGTAAGCATTTTCAGTGTGAGCATAGTGTTGGATTGACTCAATTGGGGATTAACCCAACGGATCAATCCGATAGCGTTATTTAGATGATGGAACTAAATCCATTAACACCATCTCTCAGAGAGCACTAACACAACGATCTTAAATGGTTAACCATGGTCAATGCCTATTGTAAATTTATGCTTGGAGGGAATAAACATTGTGACTTCCAACTTTTTTAAAATAAAATTAAATCCATGAATGAATCAAGGGTTGAATGAACAGATCTGCCTCTCCACTTGGTTATGTAGGAGAAAGAATCTAGGTTTTTTCTTCCCTTTTCGTTTTATACTAGTAGATTGACTCACATATGAATCTTTCACAACTCATGAGTGGTCTCCAAACTCATGGGTGGAGCTTCAACACGAAGTCAGCTCTCACAATGGTGCCATATTTGTGTGCCTTTGGAGGATCTTATGCACATAACTAAATCCACGTTGTGGACTTCAGATCTAGAGATGGGCCCATCAGATCTCCAAAAGAAAATAGAAATAAAAGAAAACATCAAGGACTTTGGAACCCTAGAATGCAATGTGAGAATAAAAATTAAGACAGATCTGGGTTTCTCACTGAAAGTGTTTTCCACTTTCTGAAAAGACAGATCTAGTCTTTTGTCTGAAAGTGATTTCCACTCTGTGAAAAGCCTTACCATAGGATCTCCCTGTACCCTCTGATACCATGTTAAAGATAAAAATGGAACAGACACAAGCACTATGGGAATTCTCAATATTAATCAACTGAATATATAGTGGGAGAATACCATAGTTGACACAATACCATGGGTAACTAACTAACTAACCACATGTGAGATTACATTCTTCATATTCAATACTATAATTTCAAATGCAATCTCTGAAACCAAGTAAAACCCCTAAACCAAACACACCAGAAAAAAATAACCCCAACCGATAAGCAAACTTGATCTTAGCTCGGCTCACAAGCAATTGTAAAACCATATACATAAAGGTGGACATGGAAATAAAAACACGCAAAAATAAAAATTAAGCAATGGAGATCCCAAATAGTTAAGCAATTGTAAAACCATATACATAAAGGTGGATGTGGAAATAAAAACACACAAAAATAAAAATTAACCAATGGAGATCCCAAACACTTAGTGCTCAGATAAAGAAATGATAAATAACTAATTACAAGAGTTTAACATATACCCAAAACATATTTACTTAATCATCTATGTAATAAGCTTCACAAAAGTAGACTACTTACCAAATTGAATGACCGAAGACAAGATTTGAACAGTAGACAGTGGCAATGTTCTTCACTTATAAATGGTAAAGCGTCTTGAAAAATAGGTTAAGGAGTCAATTTATATAGCCACAAAAGGAGTCTAGTGGACCTATTGGAATAACAACTAATAATAATTTTAATTTAATTTTACTCATTTATTTTTAATTTATATATATATATTTTTGAAAATTTAATTTATATTTTAAAAATTCAATTTATATTTTGAAATTTCAATATAAGATTAAGGAAAATATTTAAAAAATATAGTTTTATATTTTTTACTTCTAAAATTGCAATTTCTAAAAAAGGGATTTGTTTATTCTTTTTTATGATAATGAATGTTATTTTAAAACGACCGAAACATAACCAAAACTATTTAAGGTTAAAAATATGTGTTTTATGTTGATATATCACAAGTTTAGATACAAAGCAGTATATTATGTACCACATTGTAAACAGTACCAATCAAATCTTGGTCCATTGTCCCACAAGCAGTGGATTCCCTTTTCCATTTTTTTTACATGACCCTTTTATTATTACATTAAATTATTATACTTATTCTAATGTTTAATATTTAGGTGTGACATACTCCCCCACATTAGGAAACTCATCCTAAATTTATAACTCCATAGAAACAAATTCAAAGACTTACTCATTTAGTCATGTAGTTAATATGTAATATAGATAGATCATACTATTGAGAAAATGATTGATTTATACTCACCCAAATTTTACCGATCCCCCTAAAATTATATGTATGATAAATCGGTGAATCCCCATAATACATAGGAAAGTGCAAATGCTACTTTATTAATAATATAATATGTATATATAATTTTTTGGGGAATCTTTTACTAAATTACAACATCTTATAAATTTTGGGTATTTGACAAAATTATAAAAACTTATAATTTTTTTGGCAAATATTTCACAGAATTAGAAAATCTTGTAAGAACTCAATGAGTCTTTTGCTAAACTATAAAAACTTGTAAATTATTGACATATTGGTTGAAATTTGACTTAATACAAATGTCTAGATGCATTTGTATTCAATTTAGACTTGCGATGTAATCTTGTACTAAAATACCTTGCAAACATCATCCAACTTTTTTTGGTGACCTAATTTGTCAATTTGCAGTCCCTATAATAGACTGATTCTAATTGATCCCTAAATGGAACATGCCAAATGCTGGTTTCTAGTGAGTTTCCTATGACCAACGACCATGAAAATATTTATTCTTTGGAGTAGGTCACAAAGCATGTTTTCAAATTTAGAATTGGATCATCATTTGATACATTTCCCACCTTCAACCATTCATCACAATATGTAACATAATATTACAATGGGGCAGAGTACCCAATTTTGGAGTTTCGTGTTTTGCTTGCACTGACAAGAAAACACCAAAACCATATGTCAGTTTGACCCATGCATTCACGCCTGGTTCCTACTCTCACGTTTTTGAGAGATGTGGGATGTTCTAGCTCATTATCATTCATCCCATTCAATCATGGGATCATTATCTTCATCCCCTCCCCTACCCCACTCGTCATGTAGAAGAAGAAAAATAGAAGATCCTTTCTTCTGTGTATGTATCCTTCCCATTATGCGAGTGTGTTTTTTCTGGACATTGTGGTATTTGCTATGTTGTAGCGTTATCCTAAATTTCAAAGTGTAGGAGACCCTCGTACTCGTGTTCAGAGTAAGCTTGTGATGTAGAGTCTCCCTGTGGTTTTTGTGTTGTGAACCCTAGTTTGTGCCTCACTATGTGCAAGACTTCGGAATGGGAGAGATGTAGAATGCACTTGATAAACCTGGTGTGGAACCTCATAGTAAGATAAGAGTGGCTCATGAATGTTCCATGCAAATCCTAAAGAGCACAGGAAGGGAAGGTATATCTTGAGGGACTGTGGAGTAGATAATGGGACAGTTCCTTGTGTTGGGTGTGTAGGCAGAGGGGGGATCCAGGCCAGATAGATCTTGTGAAGGTGTCCTTAGCTTGGTCGATGAGCTCACTAGCTTAGTATTTCTTCCTACCCATTTCCCTAAAATCCTGATAAACCCAACTAGAAATATGGATCCATTGGTAGTTTGATAAACCCCATTTGTTGGCTTGGTTGTGTCTGTTGTGCCTGACCTAGTAAGTAAAATTTGGTTGGAAAGTCTCATAAACCCAACTGCTAATGCTGGCTTGGCTAGGTATCTTGATAAACCCAACAATGAGATGGCTTGACTCTGAACAATCTGATAAACCCCTCTGTTGGCTTGACTGGTCCTTAAAGGTGAATGTTGGCTTGACTTTGAATAGTCTGTGAAACCCAACTGTGAGATGCCTTGGTAGAGTTGTCTTTGATACCCATCTTTTGGGATGTTTTCCCATATAGATGGATAAACCCAATTGTTTTGACTTGGAAGAGTGTTATTGCACCTTTGCTATGTGTGAGTTTGCTAGTGTTCCCTTATCCTTGTAGGAAATCATGCCTAGCTCGGGGGTGGCAATGTTGTTGAGAGATTAAGGAGCACACTAACCTATGTTTCGGTGGAACGTTGCAATGACATAGCTGGTTGTGGGACAAGATTTATTTAAGATAAGTGTTCGTGTCCACATAATTTTCTGTAACTGTATTTATTGCATTGTATCTGCTTATTGGAATGTGATGAATATGTTGCCATGTTGAGTTATGCTTGTTCCCTGAATAACTACAGCTATAGGTATCTATGTATGTTTTTCCTTCAGTGCATTTTAATAAGTTGCAAGGTAAATTAACCAGTTTGGTAAGGGCCTCGATGACCTGATCAATCCACGAATTCAGCTAAAAAGTTGAGTTTTCTGTTAGAAATCCTCATTTGCGCACTTTGCGGTATTAAGGATTTTGTAGGATATGGGATGCGGAACATCATTTTGCAAGTTTTGGTTTTTGCATATTTTCCTTCCATAACTTTCCTTTCGCAACTTGCAGGATGCACGATGCGGAACGTCATTTCGTAGATTTTGGGTTTCGTATATTTTTTTCTTTCGACAACTTGCGGGATGCAGGATCGTAGTGTTGTGATTTCCATATTTCTAATCCCACAAGTTAAGTTTTCAGGGAATCGATATTCATGGGATGATTCCCCATCGTTGGTTTGTTTCCCATGCAGGATGCAGGTTGCGAGTTGCGAGAAGTGAGATCAACACTTTGGGTAACTTTTGACCCCGGATCTTGTGCTTTCTGCATCATTGATTTTTGTGGTAGAGTTTGGAACCGTTGATTTAGATCTGGTCTCTGAGATCATTTATGATCATTGATCTCATCGTGTTTCCTCTCTGTCATCCGATCTCCTCTAATATTTTTCCTTTCATATTGTTGAACTGATCTATGGAAGACAGGAGGAAGCATGATAGTGTTGGAATTGTCAAGATGTAGTTCACGACCATGCCCTGAGTTTCGATGAATAGTGAAGGTTCTTGATGAAAATTTTAATTCCACATAATGATGGGGTATGGGTATGTGACGGCATGGTATCATAGCTACGGGTTGTAGCTTTAGGCCTGGATGGGCTCAATAGCAGTCAAGAGTACCCTACAACATGGTATTAGAGGCTGTGGGTTGGAGAATTGGGCCTGTGATCCAAATTTATGTAGGAATGCAACAGAATACAAAAATAACCATAGAAACAAATATGCAGTATAAATAACACTTCATTTCATTAATCAATAACTAAAACTTGTTTACATATAGAATGGAAATAAACTAGCTAGAGTGCTGGTAGCTTATCTCTTAGAAGAGATGTGGCGGCTACATGCCTCTGAAATCTATGTTACAATGAGGCTCGAAGGCCTATATATTATTGAGAAACAATGGAAACCCTACACATCCAAAAACCTAACCCTAGGAGGTGAAATGCCTTAATGTGGACCCCGTTGGGTAACTTGGTACATCAATTTCCCGAGGGCGTAACTTTAGTATACTACCTTTGTTTGATGCACATGATACATCGTTAGAAAGATCTATTTAAGGAATACATCCAAAAACAACAAATATTGATCTCGTGCCAAAAAATGTCGTTTAGGGCCTCAAAACGGCTCTGAAAGTTTAGGTCCCGAAAACTGCCAAAAATAGTAAATTGTGCTACAATTAAGGAAACTAGAAAATTGAAAGAAACAATGGTGGGGGTCCAAGAGGAATAGGTGGGTGGACACCAATACCCTCCTGGATAAGCCTGCATAGGCCAAGTGACAGTAAGTAAATGGTTTTGATTTTGAATTACTGTGTATCTGACAAATGTTGTTGGTAACACATTTTGCAGAGTCATAGTACATTTGGAAAACTAAGTGGTGGTTTAGACATGACAACTTATGACAGATATGATGCTCAGGACTCCTACGAGCATGCATGATATGCCATGGGGGAAAATCTCCGAGTTGGAAATGATGACATAGATTCTAACAGAAGGAGATTCCAAGACACACCGCTAGATATTGTCGCCACCACGAGAATCTTGATTAAAGCCCAGGAAGAGCAGCATCAGTTGAATGTTGCTATGTTGCATATTTTGATAGACTTAAAAAGAAAGATAGACTTTGGGTAGGGTACAGTGAAACTCGAAGGGAGTAAGAGCAGTACCAAAAGAAGAACAAGGACTTCTAGTAAATCATCTGACTCAAAGGATTCCAGTGGGGATTCAACCTCTTCTTCTCAAAAGAGAAAGAGAAAGAGGCCCCACAAGGATTGCACTTAGGATGAATTTAAGAAGGATAAACCTCCTATGTTCGATGGCAAGGTAAATACTGGACAAGAGGATGAAGCTTGGATTCTTTGGATAAAGAAGTACCTCCAAGTTCAGGATTAATTGGGGACCATGAAGGAAAGGATTGCCATATTCAATATAAATGGAAGGCCATCCATTTGGTGGGAGCACTTCAAGTAAGTTAAGAAGATCAGTGAGAGGAAACTTAAGTGGAAATGGTTCCAGAAGTATTTCAAGCAAAAAATATCTCTCTGACAGGTACTATGATGACAAGATCAAATAATTCCATGAGCTGAGACTGGGATAGTAGACCATGGAAGAGTATGCGAACATGTTCCTATAACTATTCAGATATGTCACGTACATCAAGGATGAAAAGGTGAAGGTTCAATGTTTCCTGAGTGGATTTCCTTAGTCTTACAAAGACAGAATCAAGTTTTATGGGCCTAGAACTCTTGAAGAAGCAATTAGGAAGGCTAAGTATTGCTATGAGCAAAGAAAAGGGAAACTTGATTACCATAAGACATGGAAGGAAAAGAATAATGAGAATTTTGACCAAATAAAGAAAGGTTTCAAACCTTCTAGCTTTAGTAATCATCAGAAGCATCCATCACAAGCTATGAAGAAGCCATCCAGAGTGATGGTAGAGAAACTAAGAGATCCATAGACGAACAGAGAACCTTTCCAATGTTGGAGATGTGGAGGATCCCACATCCACAGGAATTGTCCACTCGAGAATGAGAGTGCAAGGCCAACTAACAACATGCTAGAAGAGGAAATGGTGGGTCAAGTAGCAAGGTACGTCCCTAGGATTTATGCAGCAATGGAGGACCACCAGGAAGATCAACAATCCACTATGGTTGAAGTTACAGGTGAGATTGTTGATTAATTTATTTCTATCTTGATTGACCCTGGTTCTACTCATAGTTACATTACTCCTAGAGTAGTGGAGATTTGTGCCTTTAAGAAAGAAAGGCATAGAAAATCCTGGTTAGTTCAATTGTCCATTCTAACTAAGAGGAAGGTTAGTGAAGCGATAAAGAAATTTCCATTGAGTATGAATCGATTGGTCCCTTGTGTAGATTTGAATATTCTACCACTTGGTTCCTATGATGTTCTCATTGGAATTGATTGGTTAGAATTTCACAGTGTAAAGCTTGACTATTATAATAAGGCTTTCGAGTGTTTGGATGAAGAAGGAAACTCAAGGATTGTGGAAGGCATTCCGAAGGTGATTTTTGTGAGGCATGTTTCAGTAATACAGTTGAAGAATTTCTATAGGAAAGGTTTCCAGCTATATGCACCTCATATTTTGGAGGCAACAGAGAGTGAAACTTCTAGGTTAAAGGACTTTCATGTGTTGCAGGAATTCAGGGATGTATTTCCTGATGAGATTCGAGGGATTCCTCCAAAGAGGGACATTGATTTCACAATTGAGATTGTTTCGATTACATCACCAATGTCCAAGACACCCTATAGAATGAGCATGCCAGAAATGTTAGAGCTAAATATGCAGCTACCAGAATTGTTGGAGAAAAAATATATCAGACCCAGTGTGTCTCCGTGGGGACCACGAGTTCTATTTTTAAAGAAGAAAGATGGTACACTCAGTTTGTGTATTGATTATAGACAGTTGAACAAAGTTACAGTGAGGAATAAATATCCTTTACCTAGGATTGATGACCTATTTGATCAAATGATAGGAACAAAGGTATTTTCCAATATTGACTTGAGGTCTGGTTACCATAAGGTCAGATTCAAGGATGAAGACATTCATAAGACAGCCTTCAGAATAAGGTATGGGCATTATCAGTTTGTAGTGCTACCATTTTGTCTCACAAATGGACCAGCCACATTTATGTGCCTTATGAACAGTGTCTTTAGTAGGTATTTCAAGAAGTTTTTTCTTGTTTCCCTTGATGACATTCTTCTTTATTCTAAGAATGAGGAAGAACATGAAGAGCATTTGACATTGGCATTACAATTACTTTGGGAACATCAATTGTATGCAAAGCCAAGCAAGTGTGACTTATATCGAGATAGAATTCAGTACTTGGGTCACATTATAACAAAAGAAGTTCTATCGATGGATCCTAAAAAGATTGAAGCCATTATGAATTGGCCTACTCCAAGAAGTGTGACAGATGTGAGATATTTTATGGGACTAGCATGATATTACAGGAGATTCATTGAGGGATTCTTCAAGGTTGCACATGCCATCACTTCTTTACAAAAGAAGGGGATAAAGTTTGAATGGACCTCGAGGTGTGAGGAAAGCTTCCAGTAGTTGAAGAATCTTCCCATCAGTGTAGAAGTGTTGAAGGTTGCATACCTAGAGAAATATTTTGTGGTATGTACCGATGCATGGGATAAAGGGTTTGGAGGAGTCCTTATGCAAGAAAACCACGTTGTATGTTATGAGTTAAGAAATTTGAAGGAACATGAGAATAACTATGCTACTCATGATCTAGAGCTTGCAGCCATAGTACATGCTCTCAATATGTGGAGGAATTACTTGATGGGTAGCAGATTCGAGTTAAGGACAAACCATTGTGGTCTGAAGTATTTCTTCGATCAGCCTACTCTGAATGCTAGGCAAGCTAGATGGATGTATTTTTTATGCGAGTTTGATTTTGAAATCAAACACATAAAGGGAAAAGAGAATAAGGTAGTTTATGCACTTAGTAGGAAGGTGCAGGAAATGGGAAACTAAGAAAATAAAATCTCATGAATGACTGAATAAATGTACTGGCGCAACCACTATGTTGGGTTCCACCAAGATCCTTCTCTTTATTTTCATGAGAACTCTAACTCTTAGGTTTACACCCAATCTTGGATATTTGGTTTTGTAGGTTTCCACAACATATACCTCATCACAATGATTCAGAGTGATGTAAACATAACCATCTATTTTATTTTCGTGTCTCTCTATCCCTTTTCCCAGGGATCCCGAACTAGGTACAGTCCCTTCTACTAAGCATAGAAAATCTTTATCTATCGAACTGATAGAGAAGATCTTAGTTGTAAGCACCTGTGATGCAGATGCCATCTCACCCAAGATATATTTCTCAATGGGTACTTCAAGAACCACGTTTCTGCAGTTAGGAGGGAGGGTGTTTAGTACCTTGGCTCTATACCAAGGATCTCAATGATGTACATGGGTGGATTATTTGTATTCACTATGGTTCAACAAATAAGATACACCTCATCATCTCTCTATGCAACTTAAGTAAATAAACAATATACATGCATCATAATCATATTGAGTAATACAATGAGACCATCATACATCTATTCATTTGTAGCAAAACCTACAATCATTCATTCAATAAAACATTTACATATATATAACCTACTTTTTCATTAACAAATATACACAGAATATAACATGGAAACCCATTCGGGTGAAAACCACAAGGTACTCTTCATCTAGCATGAGGAAATAGATGCACCTTTCATCTATGTACTAAGCTGCAAACTCTGCTCAAGCTATTCTTATCTAACTTTATAGCATTTTCATCCCACTCATGCTCTCTAATATTCTCTTTGTTATCTTTCTATTATAATTCTACTAGTGATCTACACACAACCTGAATCAACTCAACCCTTTCTACTCATCCACACACTCAGCTGCAGATCCTTTACTCCGATGCTCTCAACGATACCAAGCCAATAACCAAGAATCATGCTTTCAGCCAATAGAATTCTACAAAGCCAACTATTGGGAGAATGTCGAATTGAATTCTAGCGTAAGAGTCTAACCAAAACAATATAGATCCCATACATACTTGATACAAAATCAATACTGACTCGATAGAGACTCAATACCGACTCAATACACACTCTCTATAGACTCATTACAAACTTCTTTTTTATCACTATTTCAATCGACTTACTATATCCATCCAACATGTTGTCTTTCCTATTCTAGCGACACCTAACAGGAAGCAGTAATGACCTAACTTTTCTATTCTTGATCAGTCGTAGATCCTTCCTCTTCTCCTTTATGCTCTTTCCTTAGTGGTATCTCCTTCCTCTTCTCCTTTATTTCTTATCCATACTTCAGAATATTTTTTCATGAATTCTACGTTATTTTCCATAGGACCAACACCTACCAAATTTTCTAAGATGAAAGGTATAGTCGAGGACATTGGTGAAATAAGAATGATTTTAGTCACGATGCAAGGTCATTCAAATAACGTCCATATAGATTAAACCCATGCTACAAAGAAAAAGTTAAATTTGAACTAGACCGAATGCTATAGGAAGGTGTGATAGAACTTGTTACAGCATCAGAATGGATCAGTCCAATTGTAGTGCAAGACAAGAAAAATTCAGGTGAAGTGAAAATTTGTGTCGACCTAAGGAAATTAAATGATGCCTATTTGCATGATTCATTTCTGATTCCTTTCTCAGATAAAGTATTGGATAATGTGGGAGGGAAAGACATTTATTCTTTCATGGATGGATTCTTGGGATACCATCATATAAAAACTAAAAAGGAGGACCAACACAAGACTATATTTTCATTAGAGTGGGGATTCTACAAGTACACCATAATTTCATTTGGACTCAAGAATGCACTTGCAATTTTTTCTAGAATCATAGTTGCCGGATTTAAATATTTTATACATAAATTTACTGAAGTCTACTTCGATTACTAGACAATTTTTGGTATTGTAAAATATCATATAGAGAGCCTCCGAATGATGCCCGAACGATTTTTCCAGTATCGAATTTCCCTAAATTTTAAATAGTGCATCTTTTGTGCACCTTTTGGAGCTCTCTTAGGCCATGCAGTTCGTAATGACAAAGTTTTGGTTGATTTAACCAAGGTTGTGATCATCTTGGAATTACCATGACCTACTAGGGTTAAGAAGTTAAGAGAAACCTTAGGACATACTAGATTCTATAGAATTTTTATCAAGGGTTTTATGGAGGTGACTTCCCTGATGGAAAGATTGCTAAAAAAGACACTAAGTTTCAGTGGGAAACATAATTTCAAGAGAGTATAGATGTTATATTTTTAACATTAAGCTAGTATAACATTAGGATCTTTAACTGAGAGAACAACAAGCACAACAATCAAACACAAGAGACAATGAACGCATTTTTTTTTCTCAGGGAAACCATAAATGCAGAAAATCGTGCAACTTCCTCAGAGATAGATTCAACACCAAAAAGCAAACCCCAAAATAGTAAGATGATCTCCTGATTGTAGTAACCTTCTTTCTATCTGGCCCCAGTGTCTTCTCCTTCCTCAAATATGTGCTACAAGTAAGTGTGTATGAGTTCTATACTAAATAGTGAGGCTATCTCTCTATTTATACTAATCTCGACATGACTAAAACCCTACTAGGGCCGACCTCTCTAAGAGAGTCTAATAAACCTAGTGCCTTGGAACTGCGGGGACTTTAACCCTTGGACAATAGGAGGGTTACCCACAATGAATTCACATGACTTGTTTACATTATAGATCTTCCTGATCGAAACATTGGGGCATGACATGACACAAGTACATTACAAATACATCCTGGAATAAACATCAGATTACAATACATAAGAAATACAAGTGAATACATTCCAAAGTAACATATACATCAACACTCCCTCTTAATTAGGAAGGTCTTATCTCGACACAATTTTCAGCACAAGTCTTCTTCTCTACATCATTTGGGTCATCATCAAGTTCTCATCATCTTCATATTCAAGTCATCTTCATATGGATATGGATCATCATCATTGGATCTAGTTCATCATCACTGGATCTGTATCATCACTTGATCTAGATCACCATCATTGGATCTGGATCATCACTCGATATGGATCACCATCACTGGATCTGGATCATCACTCGATCTGGATCACCATTGGGTCATCATCACTAGCTCTGGATCATAGCTCGATCTCGATCATCACTGCTAGATTTGAATCGCACATGATCTGGATAATCTCAGAGACATCATAACTGGATCTATATCATAACTGGGTCATCATCATATGTGCTATCTCATGATTCTTCTTGTCACAAGAATTTCTACAGAGCCAGCCATTTTTCATGCTAGGTGTAGGCCTACCTCCTCGTACATCTTTGGTAGCCATTACATCTGGCCTACTCGTCATAATGGGCAGCACTCACATTTGACCTTGAATCGTTAGAAAGGCTTAGCACTTACATCTCACCTTGACTCATAAAAATGGTGCTGAGTCCTATACTGAGGGTTCCTAGTAACTAACCAGGTGCCTCCATTCATAGAATGGTAGTAGCCCTTACATCTAACCTAATTGTCAGAATGGCCGGCACTCACATCTGACCTCCTCGTTAGAAAGGTGGTAGTCCTTACATATAATCATATAGGACCTCATCCTATAGTCACATCAGAATGGTTGGCACTCACATCTGACCTATTCGTTAGAAAGGAGGTAGCCCTTACATCTATGTAGGATCTCATCCTACATTAGAATGGCTTGCACTCACATCTGACCTACTCGTCAGAAAGGAAAGAAACCTTATATCTGATCAAGTGGGAACACATCCCTCAATCACATCAGAATGTCCATGTGCTCACATCTGATCATGTAATACCACATCTTATAATTGTCTCAGAAAGGCGCTCAGTCCAAGACTAAGTATTCCCGGTAACTCACTAGGAAGCTGCCTTCCAAGAATGGAAATAGCCCTTATATCTGATCATGTAGGAACTAATCCTACAATCATATTAGAATGGGTCAACACTCATATCTGACATGGAAGGAACCAATCCTCTCACCATGACAAAATCGCTCAGTACTTACATATGAAATTCTCGTCAAAATGGCTTTCAGACTCTTCACTTCTCCTTGGAAGGGACCTCGATCTAGAGAACACCAAGCTTCTCCCTGAAGTACTCAAACTTAACTCTGGCTAATGGATTCATCAACACATCAACTATCTGATCATCCATCACAATATATTGCAGCTTCACTACACCCCTCTACACCATAGCCCTGAGATATTAATACTTGATCTCGATATGCTTCGACTTGTCATGGAACATTGGGTTCTTTAACAACTTCACACAACTCTAGTTGTCATAGTGTATATAGGTAGCATCTAGTTGGAGATCAAATAAATCATATAGTAGCTTCCTAAGCCATACTGCCTCACAACTAGCTGAACAAGCTGTGACATACTCTACTTTAGATGTACTCAGTGCCACACAAGATTGCTTCCTGCTAAACCAAGAGATCACACCTGATCCCATACTGAAGCAACATCTCGAAGTGCTCTTCCTATCGATGGTACTGCCTTCCCAATCTAAATCAACATAACCCTCAAGGTTAATCTTCTGATTCGTATCGTACTTAAGCCCATAATCAACCATACCTTTTAGTTATTTTAGAATATGCTTTACAATGACCAAGTGAACATGTCTCGAATCTATTAAGAGCTGGCTTAAGCTATTCACAGCAAAGAAAATATCTGGTCTAGTGTTCATCAGGTACATCAAGGACCCAATCATCTGATGATACATTGTAGCATAAATCGACTCTGATGAAGCATTGCTCAATAGATTCAAGTTTGATGCTATAGGTGTGGCCATAGCCTTGCAGTCCATCATCCCAAACCTTTTCAGGATCTCTACTGCATACTTCCCTTGTCCAAGGGAGATTTCATCTACACTTTTCCATAGCTACATACCTAAAAAATAATGCATCATACCCAAGTCCTTCATTTCAAACTCGATAGAAATATTTCTCTTTGTATCAGCAATCAACCCATCCATACCTATCATAAACAAATCATCTACATATAGTAGGATCATGACTGGGTTGCCATCTTCAACCTTGTTGTAAAGGTTGGAATCTCCTTTACTCTTGGTAAAGCCCAAATTGGATAGAAAGTTGTCAATTTTGTCATACCAAGTGATGGGTGCCTGTTTCAAACTATACAGGGCTTTCTTCAATCTGGATACATGAGACTCTTTGTCATGTGTCTCAAAACCAAGTGGTTGTTCTACATACAGTTCCTCTTCCACTACACCATTCAAGAAAGCAGTATTGACGTCCATTTGGTGTATCTTCCATTTCATCACTACAGCCAGGGAAAGTACTAGTCTAATGGAAGTGTATCTAGCTACAGGTGCAAAGGTTTCTTCATAATCTATTCCTTCTTTTTGTGAGAAACCTCGAGCAACAAATATTGCTTTATATTTCTTTATGCTACCATCTGCAGCATGCTTGATCTTGTAGATCCATTTGTAAGTTACAACTGACTTCCCTTCTAGTCTTGGGACAACATCCCAAACATCATTCTTCATGATCAATTGATATTCTTCGATCATATCATCCTTCAATTCTTTCCATTCTACCACTTCTTCATAACTGGAAGGTTCTTTATCAATGAAATCACATAGTAATGCTACATACCCGGAGCGGGATCTCGTCCTTTTTATTTCTCTATGATTCTCTTCTAGAGCACCATATATTTCTACACTGTGGATAAGTTCTCGTACCCAAGTAGGTTTCCTCTTATG
Organism: Pseudotsuga menziesii; assembly: GCA_001517045.1. Classification (NCBI taxonomy): domain Eukaryota; kingdom Viridiplantae; phylum Streptophyta; class Pinopsida; order Pinales; family Pinaceae; genus Pseudotsuga; species Pseudotsuga menziesii. The sequence goes on along the minus strand of LPNX010359953.1, from coordinate 341,786 downwards.
AGGATTATTCTTTGGAGGTGGATCTATAGGTCTTTGTGGTTCTTCAAACTCTCGATCTTCTTCTTGAGTTTCTTCATTCATGGTTGTATCATGAATTCTAGGTGCTTTTGCTTCTTCATATTTTTTAGCAGGTTTCTTTCTGGATTTGTTGTAAGCTATGTCTTCATCAAGTGTCACATCCCTACTGATGTCAATCTTCTTGTATCCTAGGAAATATATTCTATAATTCTTCGATCTTTCAGAGTATCCCACAAATATACCCTTCTTTCTTGAAGGATCTAATTTTGTTCTTTTTTCTTTTGGAATGTGTATTTACATAGGACAGCCAAATATTCTAAGATGGATGACTTTTGGCTTTTTGCCGAAGAAGACTTCTTCAGGATTCTTGTTCTTGATCACTCTATGTGGAGTATGGTTCTGTACATACCCCCCTGTTCTCTTTTCCATAACCATCTTCTTCTTGTGTAAGGCCTTAGCCTCATCTCCCTCTGGAACTAGAACCTCCTCATTGATGTAGGAGTCCAAATCATTCTCTTCCAAGACTAGGGAGATCCTATACTTCCAGGATCGGAAGTTATCAGCTCCCTCAATATTTTCATCAAGATTGGTATGATGAGACATCTTAACTGAGAAACTCAAATGGAAATACAAAATATTTATATCTTACCAGTTCAAGATGTCGGATCTGGATTTGTAGCTGAAATTCTACAATGCTGGTTTAGAAGCAGATTAGGGTTTTTCTTTTCTGGAGTTTTTTCCAACCAATTGCTTTGAAATTGATCCCTAACTTTTATTTTAGGGAGGAGATCAATTCAGGTCTAGGCTCACTGAAAAATTATTCCTTTTTGAAAATCCCTAATTTCCGACAGTAGTGTCGGGTCCAAAACTGAAAAACCTTAGAATTGGATTCTGCATCGACAGAAAGATGCGCCCTAAGGATGAGAGTTATTCCAACCTTATTTTGCTGAAAAACTATGGAGAGAGATCCACAAAGTAGGAATCCCTAGTTCCCGCAGTTGTACAATGTCTTCTTCTCAGATTAGCTCCAATACCATGTTAGGTTTTTAGCATTAAGCTAGTATAACATTAGGATCTTTAACTGAGAGAACATCAAGCACAACAATCAAACACAAGAGACAATGAACACAATGTTTTTTATCAAAGAACCCATAAATGTAGAAAACCCTGCAACTTCCTCAGAGATAGAATCAACACCAAAAGTAAACCCCAAAATAGTAAGATGATCTCCTGACAACAGTAACCTTCTTTCTATCTAGCCCTTCTCCTTCCTCAACTATGTGCTACAATTGAGTGTGTATGAGTTGTGTACTAAGTAGAGAGGATAGCTCTCTATTTATACTAATCTTGACATGACTAAAACCCTACTAGGGCCGACTTCTCTAGGAGAGTCTAATAACGCTAGTGCCTCGGAACTGCGGGGACTTTAACCCCTAGACAATAGGAGGGTTACCCACAATGACTTGACATGACTTGTTTACATTATAAATATTCCTGATCGGAACATTGGGGCATGAAATGAATCAAGTACATTACAAATACATCCCAAAATAAACATCGAGTTACAATACATAAGAAATACAAGTGAATACATTACGAAGTTACATATACATCAACAATAGACAAGGTAAATAATAAGATGGCTACTGCACCAATACTTGTCTTTCGAGATTGGAACAAAGAGTTCCATGCTTATGCCAATGCATCATCTATTGTGATCAGCATGGTACTCATGCGGCTGGGTGAAGGATCAATTGATCACCGCATTTCCTTCGCTACCTGAAAGTTATCAACAACAAAGAAAACTTATACCATGACAAAGGGTTAGCAATGGTATATGCACTGCAAACATTTAGACACTATTTATTAGGTTGACATTTAAAGATGTAGAATGACCATTTGACACTAAACTATTTGATCAATAAGCCAGGTATGGGGGGAAAGATATGTCGGTGACTTCTCCTCTTGCAGGAATTCAATTTTGAGATAATTGTTAAACCCAATTATTTGGATTTGGGGCCATACTATAAACTTTCCTTTAAAGAAAAACTAGGGATAAAAGAATATATTTAAATTTAATTGAAATAACTACACATAAAATTATTTACAATATGTAGCGAAATATAAAACTGAGAACCATTACAACATTAATCACATCGGTCGAAATGACACAAACCTTTTTTGGTAGAAACCCCTAGAAAAAACCAAAGATGGGAAAACTAGTGCATAAGTATGAGAGGATATTTTATTAAGAAAATGAATAGATTTAAAAATATGAGAAAATTGATTTCTTCCCTGGATGGAAAAATAAAAACACCTAAAAATCACTGAGAAAAACCTGTGAGATGGGACAGTTCCCAAGGAATCTTGTTGATGTATAGTGTACCTTCTCCAAATTATCCTATCTCTCTCCTCTACAATTTAGTGTTTTCTTCTTGTGTTAGTGCTCCTCCATATTCTTTGCCAAAATTATCTCTCACAATTCTTCCTCCATCTTTGTTAGAATGCAACTATGTCCTCTACACCGATTGGCCTTGCTTTTATAAATTTAGGTAAAGAGAAAACCCTAATTTCAGTTTCACTTTAACTAGTGTGTAAGTAAAATTAATTTATATCACTTTAATTTATTTTGCAAAGTGGACTTAGGAAAAGTAAATTAAACACAATTCATTTCCTAATTTAAGTCTTCTGCATCCAAGGACACTTGCATGCAAGAAGACCTTCCTTGTTGTTGATATTTTAACACTCCCTCTCAACGAGGAAGGGATTCGACAGCAACCCCAATTTATACTTGAAATTCAGACAACTATGTATGCAAAGTTCCTTGGATAAAATGTCCACCACATGCTCATATTTTTGTATATACTCAAACCGTATGATTCTTCTCTGAGCACAATCTATCAGGAAGTGGTACCTGATGTCTATGTGTTTGCTTCGGTCATGGAATACTAGATTTTTAGATAGGATGATTCCACTCTTATTGTCATAGTGAACTACTGTATCCTCTATCTCACACTCGAATAACCCAAAAATTAACTTCCTAATCCACATACTCTCATAAGAAGCCATGCTGGCTTCCATGTACTCAACCTTTGCCAAGATGAATGCAACTGATTTCTTCTTCTTGTAGAACCAAGAAAAAACCCTTGATCCAATGTTGAAAAAACAACCTGATGTACTCTTCCCATCATCTGGACATCTTTTCTAGTCAGAATTTGTGAAACATATTCACTACACACTTCCCCTATGATCGTAAACCAATCCATACTCCACTATAGCTCTGATGTAGTGTTATCACTTGAGGAAACTCCTCTAGGTTGTAGCTCAAGGATGCCTTGTAAGTTAAAATGTTTTTAGCTTTTTCTAATATGAATCAAGTCAGGTGACCTATACAACCTACCACTCTCAAGACATGCATGAAGCTCACTCAATTACAAGGCTTTTAGTTACAACATGTTCAGTAGTTTGACAATAAGGTGCAGGGATGGAGAACTCATCAAGCTGGCAGACTTACACACAAAATAGATGCATATAAATGGCTAAATCCTGATAAGGATGGTACTTATAAATCAAATCACAATAACTCACCAATAGGATGACAGCTATTAGCTATTAATCAACTTGAAAATAACCTAAATACACATTCAAGCATAAGTACAGTAAAGATAAAGATGATGGCTGAAAAAATCATAACAAAAGAGCTTATATTTCAGAATGAACAAGACAAGAAGCTTGAAAATAGAATCAGCTTATAAATCCCCAAAGTCAAACCATTTTTATCAAATCGATCTTAGGATTTATATCCTTTTTACAAAAGTATAGATCCTGAAATTTTGATCTGTTTTCACAAAAATACTCAAAAGTGATAGTTTTTCCAAATTAGGGTTTGAAACCCTGCCTAACTATTTGTCTAACTATGATGAAGATGTAGTTCACTAATTGAACATTAAATAAATGAATTAGTTTCTAGTGATCACTGTTTCTGGTCCACTGTAAATTAGCCGCCAAAACCCAGTTTTTTGGCGATTAACTAACATGATCTTTCTCACTTAATCCACTAGAATGTTCTACCCTATCACCGTGGTCATCGATCGGAAGATTTAACCACTAAGGATCAGAACTTTACACCTGAATGTTGCCGTAGTGTCGTTGTTTCAAACCACTAACATCGTGACGGTTAAGTATCGGTGATCAGAAGCTCTAGCCACTAAAACATCAGAATCTCTAACCACTAATGTCTCAGCAATCGGAACCTCAAGCCTCAATGATCAGAACTTTACACCTGAATGCTTCCGCTGTGTCAATGTTTCAAACCAAAAACATCACGATGGTTCAGTATCAATGATCGAAAGATCTAGCCACTAAAACATCGAAATCTCCAACCATTAATATCTGTGATCAGAAGCTCTAACTACTAAGGATCAGAACTTTACACCTGAATGGTGCTGCAGTTTCAGCATTTCAAATTACTACCATCGCGACGATTAAGCATCGGTGATCGGAAGATATAACCACTAATGCATTGGTGATCGAAACCCCAAAACTAAACGTGTCGGCGCTTTAAACCATGAACCTGTCAGTAATCAAAACCCCAAAACTAAAACGCGTCAGTGCTTTAAACCGCAAGATCCTTCATAGTGTTGGTCATATAGAGGACTAAACCTTTGAAACATTGTCATCATAGAGGACTAAACCTCTGAATGCTGTCAAAAAATGTTCTTTTGATGTTTAGTGCATATGTTGCACCCCTTTCTAATATACCAAAGAGAACTCTTTTCGGTGGCTAATGAGATGTTCTAAGACTTGCGTAAGCCACCAAAAGCTACAACTTGTGAAGTTTTTACCCAAATAAAAAACGAAGGCTTTCAAACTATCAATGATATTCACATCCTTTGTTGCATGAGTTACATTCTTCATATTATCAAAATAAATTATTTTGGGAGATAACATTTGGCTCCTACTTGGGGATGGGAACCTCCTAGCGAGGTCCCAAGAACCCTAGACCAAAAATGCCTTTCCCTAAAAGAAACTAATTAACTTAACACTATCATCTATTGTTCCATTGGGCATGGAGTTTATTCTAAAAGAAAAACAACCTACTATCTACAAATTTACAATAATAAGGCCTCAAAGCCTCAAATAAAATAGAGTTGCAAGAACCGCCCGTTCACTGGGTCATCAAATACCTCTTCACCTTCCAGATTCTCCAATTTGAAGGTGTTATTCTTCTGTACCTGGGCTATAACAAAAGGGACAATCCATAAATAGTCAAATTTTCGATGTTTTCCCTTGTCTTGTCTGACAGCATCCCACTTGAGGACCCAATCTCCAACCTGGAAGTTGTCTACTTTGGCTCTTTTGTCAAACATGCCCTTTATCCTCTGTTGACAAGCGTCTGATTTTCTTACAACTTGCTTGCTTATTTGTTGTAACTCTACCCAATCCATCATCCTCTTCACCATATCATTTGGTTCATCTTCCTCTTCCTGAAAGAACTTTGCCACTGGAAGGATGAGCTGGATGGGAAAAATGGCCTTAGTGCCATAAACTAGCTTGAATGGAGAAGTCCCTATGGATCTTTTGTCTATTACCCTATCAAACCATAAAGCAAACTTAAGCTTTGAATCCCAGCTTTTCTGATTTGTCTCTAGTAGTTTCTCGATGATTCTGACTAAGCTTTTGTTGGATGACTTAGCCAGGCCATTGCCTTGGGGATAATAGGATGTGGAGTTCACTAGTTGAATACCCATTGACTCACACATTTTAACTAATTCCCCAGCCTTGAAATTCGGTGCATTATCAGTTACTAGCCTTACTAGGAAGCCAAACCTGCTAAAGATATTCTCATATAAAAATCTAATGATGACTTGATGAGTGGCATTCCTGGTGGGTACTGCTTCTATCCATTTGCTAAAGTAGTCAGTGGCTACTAAGATCCATTTATGCTGTCCACTGGAAGATGGATTTTTTTCATCTATGAAATCCAGACCCCATTGCTGGAAAGGCTCATTCACCACAATAGGCCTAAGGGGCAAGGACTTGAGCTGCTACTTCCCTATAAATATTTGGCATTGTTCACAAGCCCTTACAAAAGTCCATACATCTGCAAAGAGAACTGGCCAATAATACCCTACTCTTAAGATATTTTGGGTTGTGGTTTTCCAGTAGTGGTGGCCCCCACATGTGCTGGAATGAAAATGATGCATGACCTGCTCTTCTTCATCTTTATCTAGAGATCTTAGCAACATTCCATACTAATCTCTCTAGTAAAACTGTTTGTCAATTATGAAAAACTTAACAGATTTCATTTTAAGAGCTCGTGCTTGGTTAGGAGTGATATCAGGAGAAACTTCTAATTTTTGAAAGAATTGAATGATACCTGAGTACCACTCACAAGAAGATATGTTCTCAACTATTGATGGAATCATGATGGAATGCCATTTTGATATTGATTTACTCCTGTTTTTGTTGCTACCATAGTCTACCCCTTTGTTGATTTCACACGTGAAATTTATTCCCATTAGTTCACAGTTTTCTTTGGCCATGAGTTTGGCCAAACCTAGTCCCTTTACCAGCTTGGTGGGTTTCACATCTATATCAAACTCAATGAGTTTGGTAATCCACTTAGCCCTCTTGCCATCAATTTCTGGCTGAGTCAAAATATCCTTCACAGTAGCTGAAGGGACATATGCAATGACCTTTCCATGGAGAATGTAGATTGTAAAAGTTTTCAAAGATTTTATGAGAGCATAAGCCTGCTTCTCAATTGGGTCATACTTCAGCTCAGCATCTCTTAGGGTTTTGCTAAAGAATGCAATTGGATGATCAAGACCCTTCCACTATGTCATAAGATGTAAAAGAGAAAGTATAAAACCCTTGGTGTAGTTGGGACTAATTAGGGTTGGGGCTTCCATGATAGCTTTCTTAACATATTCAAAAGAGTTTATTGATTGGTCAGTCCAATTTATTTCTGCATCCTTTCTTAGCATGACTGTTATATTCTTTACCAGCTCAGAGAAATTAGGAATGAACCTCCTGACAAAGTTTATCTTTCCTAAAAAGGACTCAATGTCTCTTTTTGACCTTGGTATTGAAAGCTTTTGGATTTCTTCCACCATTACCAGATCAATCTTTACACCTTTAGCTAAGACTATGTGGCCTAGGAGATTACCTTCATTGAGTCCAAACTGGGACTTCTTGGGGTTCAGTGATATTCCATACCTTCTACACTTCAGAAATACCTTCCTTAAATGATGCAAGTGGTCATGATGGTGTTGTTCAAGAATAAACACCCTTGTAACCTAGGGTCTGGGGTTACCAACATACTTCTAAAACTTGTAGAGAAACAGCTTTAAAGTACAGAAAAGGAATAGGAAGAGATGTTGAACTCACCTGATTAATGACGGTTGATCCTAGCTTTCTCTTCTCGTGCTCTGCTTCTCTCCAAAGCTTTCAAGGATGCACCTCCTTAACCGGCAAAGAGTAAATTATCCAAGTACAATATTATACATGTAGATATGAAAGGATAGATAAACAATATATAAAGTTCTTAATCAAAAATATTCATCAAACCTTGATACATGAAAGAGACTCAACACAAAGTTGGAAGAATATTTCTCTTTATTAACAATAGTGAGTGAGATAAGTGCACAACCCAATGCCTAAGACAAGGACTCCTCTGCATCCGAAGGATTCTAAGTTCTACTGCTCCAAAGACTTATGAAGATATACCACCAACATAACTTTGCTCTCTAAGATTGATTGATTAATGCCCTCCCCAAGGCCTCTATTTATACTTTGGGAAATAGAGAAGTTTCGAAGGTTAAGGAGGTTGAGATAGTTGAGTTGGTTAATGATTAAGGCTTAACAAATATCCATTAATCATGTTTTATTATTTTTAATGTCGAATGGATGTGTACACGACTATTGATACTGGCAACCCGCATATGACACGTGAGTTGCTATAAGTGAAACCTGTGTATAGATCTGCACGAGGGTTGCAATGAAGATACTTGCATACAGTATAGAGGATGCTATGGAGATAGTTGTGTATGTATGTGAGTTGCTGTAGAGATAGTCGCGTACAACAATCAACATATAAAAAGGTAAAATGGAAAGTTGGTTTGATAGTGAATGCATCTCATGTCATGCCCATCCATAGTGTTTAGGAAACCTTCAATCCATAAGTGTCCTTTTGTATACCAACATATGAAGTGTTGACACGCGGATGGAGAAGTGCCATTTGGGTTGATAACAGATGCCCCCTAATGTGTGAGGTCAAAGGGAATTGATGGGAAAAATACATCATAAACATTATCTTTGAAGAACTTAGAAATCCAATGGAGCAGAGGTAGTACCTGAAACAAATACATAATAATGTCATATACAAAGTCATATTTGAGGATGCTATGTTCAATATACTGGAACACTAGCTCCTTTACAATGGTTGAGTACATCATATAGTACGGGTAAAATACCACGTATATTACAAAGGTGGATCGAAGCCACAATATACAATAATGATGAGTCTTTAAAGATCTGGAAGCTGTGTAAATAGGTACAACATATTCTTGCACAACTTATTCCATAGATAGGAAACTAAGGTATTCATAAACAATCCCAAAGAACTAGTACAATCCAAGGCATGTGAATAGATGTAGGTTGAAGTCGAACATGGAGTAGATTCAATAGATTTTCAATCAATGGGGGATAATCAACAACTGAAGCAGAGGAATTCACCAATAATGAAAGTGAATCCTGAGGTATAGTTGTAAAAACTATAGGTCTTCATCATCAGGAAGTGCTAATGTGAAACCGTATTGTGATAAGGAAGGCAATAGATCCTCCAACGGATCACAAGAGTGACTAGGAACTGGGTAATGGAAGGGAGACACAAGTGATAACATATATGATAATGATGGGATCAGGATATAGATCAGACATTGAGTTAAATCCTTGAACAATGAGCATGACACAAAGATGACCCAAGGCAGCTTTTAACTTTATAGATAGAACAACTAGACTTATCTGTCATGTAGGAGACATGATCAGATTCCCCAAGTAGAACTAACAAAATGAGGAGTAATAAACTCGAATTAATAGCTGAACTGAAAGTGAAAACTGAGACATGGCTATCAAAAAATATAAAGAGTGCTATGTTCAAGGATGTCATGCTACCACTAACTAGAAACCAAAAGAAAAATTCTTGCTTACCTTTTTTGTTAAATTTTAGCAAGTCTAGGAAACTCAACTTGAGAGTCTCTTCATTTTTTAACAAGCTTGAAGAGAAGAGGGAATATTGCTTGATAGTGTCACTGATTCATGGATTTAATGAGCCCAAACTGGTACATGCTTAGTTGGTGTTTTCACATTTAGAGAGTCTGAAAACTCCAAAGAAAACTCTAGGGGGGTCCTTTTTCATCCAATTTAGTATTTTGACTCCGGAAAAGTATAAAACATACCATAGAATAACTCTCTTAACTTCTGTAGAAGAAAAGGTGAAAATTTTTCATACTTAGTCAGGGAGGTCCAAAAAAGGTTAAATTACCACCTACCCAATGCTCCTTCGAGAGTAGCATATAGCTTGAGTTTTATGAGTGTGAAGGAAAGAAAGATCACTCAGAAAGATCCATTTGAGTATGAGAAACGGGGCTTATAACAATAAACTCAATGCCTTGTTCTTAGTGTTTAACGAGCATGACAAAGACATAAAGTACACTTGAAATATTTTTCATGTTTAAGTCTAGAGTATGAAAAAGGGAAAACTAAGCTCATACCAGGTGTTCCTTTTCCATAAATTTAGTCCCTCATGTTCGGAAAAGTGATAAACCTATGCCTGAGAATACTCTTCTCAATTCTGTAGAAAAGAGAGTGATCCTTTATTGTATTATTCTGCATGATCTAAGAAAGATATAACCTACCACCAATGCATATTCCCATTCACATATTCTTAACGAGCTTGATGGACAAGTTAACTTGGCAGTCAAGTCTTTTTTAGGGAGTCAGACCTGGGCCTAAAGAAACTCCATAAGGGAGGGGAGTCCTATAAAGGGATATCTTGTAAAAAGAGACCAAAATGAGGCTCCATTTGGTGTGAAAAATATCTAAAAGGATTCCCCTGTACCTAAGATAGATGCAACATGAGTATCGAAAGACAACATAGGTTCTAAATGAGGATACTCATGAGAGGAAAGGCCTATCCACGGAAGAACAGCGGTAAAGACAAGGAGCTAATGGTTTAAAAATACCATAGTACGTGGTTAAAATGTTGATTGCTAATTTTAAGATGGAATAGTATAGATGCAAAATGCTTGTGAAATGATGAAAAACCATACTATATGAGCAAAAAACACCTTAGAACGATGATAAAATTGTTATAAGGAAAAAAGATATGGTATTAGTTGAATGAAGTATGAACTATAGGAAAAAACCCACTTGAGAAATATAATTTCTATAAATAGTTCAAAAACATAAATAAAACTCACCATTTTGAATTTTATCCATAAAAGACAAGTTTTCACCTTTACCTTCAGTTGATCAGTGTGTAAAATATGGTGGACCAAATCCAATTCCGCAAGTGTCTAGTAAGACTACACCCCAAGCTCTTTAATATGATCCTAGCAAATTTCAAAATTGAGTCGAAATTCTATCTTTTTGAGTGCCCTTAAACAAGGAACGTTGTGTACGCGGGTTTGCTATAGTGAAACTCATGTACATGTGTTCTATACGTGAGTTTCCCAAATGTCAGTCGTGTACAGTACGCGACATACCTAACTAGATAGTCGCGTACGCTGCGTGAAGGGGAAACGAAGTATGTAGGGTCAAAATTTTGAATTTTTACATGAAACTAAAGGTTTGCAATGCTTGTTTTACTAGGTTTGAAGATGATTCCTGAGTGGAGGGATCATGAGCATGAAGATATGGATCAAGAAGCACTCTAGGATGCACCCACTGCGAATTTTTTACATTCAAGTGGATTATTAAAGTTTTTTTGTACATCACCTATGCGGGCCAATGTCTTCCTGCTAGAGTTAATGATAAATTACTGGCATCATGATCTGGGCATGTTTGACCTTCAGGGTGAATCCTTGGAGATTAATTCAAAGGATATCTATTTCATTATCGGTCTATCATGACAAGGAACTCCGGTCAACTTGGAGGGAACCGGCAGAGGCAGTGACCCTCTAAGTGTCCAAAACTACATTGACATATACTGCACACCAGGTACCCAAAAGAGAGGGAGTTCCATCCCTATTGTACACATACGTGATCTTCCTCTACAGGTATTGACAAGTACCATAGTGAGGGTTGCAGGATCATCTTCTCTTCATATTTCAAGATGGAACCAGATGAGGTTAGTAGTGGATTGTATGTAGGGGGGCTATATGATTCATGCTCGAGAGTGATCCTAATTATGAGGAAATAGTTCTCTGACTGCAAGAGAGGAAGGAGGAATAAATTTAGATATTCTAGCATACTAGTAGCCTTCTTCAAGAGAGAGTGCCTAAATTAAGCCCTGCAGTACCCCTACTAGTTCATTCTCCTCGTCATCCTAGGCTGAGTAGATGGGGAGATATCTTCCTCCGCCAGGGAGGAGGTGGTTCAGTGCAGAGTGTATATCGTGATGACTTGTACTTTTGGTGGGAGCGACCATTTCTATCACTGGAGCAGTTTCCATATGCTGAGATGGATTTCTGTGGTGATCCAGACCTTGTTCTCCCTCTAGGAGGAGCATGGGGAGAGTTCGGTAATTTTTTATTTCCAAATTTTAATTTTTTTTATGAATTTTAAATATAGAGATATATACATATGTATAAGAGTTCTAATCCTATAAACATGTCAAAATGTAGATATTGGACCAGTTCGCCCTGAAGGGAATCCACGCATGTATGTGTGTCCTATTTTAAGAGAAGACCAAGGGATGATTAGGGTTCTTCAAGGAAAGCTGGCCAAGATTACCCAAAGAGTACCCACCTTATGGATTGAGCACATCCCAGCCATCATGTAGGAGTTTGTGGTTCGTGTACCAGATGGCTTGATATGCCTTTTGAGGCGGGTAGCTAGAGCAGTTTTAGTATACATAGATGTTGTTGAGGCTGCTAAAGCCGAAGAGGCTGAAGAAGCCAGATTAAAGGGAGACCGAGGGGACTAGGGTGGTCCAGCTTAGATCTAGGGCATTTGATGGACTATGATCCATATTTTGTATATTTTTTGTATATTATACAGTTATGACTGGATCTGAAAATCAGAGACTCGACCTATCTATGGACAGAGATTCACATACATATATCTATATATTGTCAGTTATTTACAAATGTTTTTTATGTCTATGCTATATATTTTTATGAAAAATGTGTTAAATTCCAATCCAAGATGTAATTAGCGCATGCATGAGTTAATGAATTTTGATTCCTTCGAATATGATTGAATGTAATGAATGAAAAATTTCTTTCCAATAACCTAACTTGCATAAACTGACGCAATAGAATAGGGTTTTGCACCTAATAAGCTCGACTAAGCTAGAAAGCCACCAGTTGAGAGTCCAGTTGGACATCTAGCTGAGTGATACCATGTGACAAAGAATCCTATAGAATATAAATTACAGCCCTATACTCAGTGACATTATTAGTAGCGGGACCTAAGCAAGCGCCTCCTGAGGAAACTAATTTTCCTGAGGAAGAATAAATTACCCATGCCGCTGAAGCTAGATTATAATTGTGGCGACTGGTGCCATCAGTGAAACGTACAAAACTCTCAGAAGACATCTAAAACAACCAACAGGTGGTATAAAAAACACAAACCAACAAACTAGTGTACATAAAAATACAAGAAAAAGCGCTAAGCCTAAGCATAGTACTTTTTCAGGTAGAGCCCATTTCTAGGCTCAAGCAACTTATTCCCATGAAAATCAATTAACTCATATGTACCCTTCTTTAAGACCTTCGACACGACATAAGGCCCCAACCACATGGACTTGAATTTTTTTGCTCCCAGGGGTTCTTTGTCTTCATCCCAGAGCAAAACAAGTTCCCCCTTAGAGAAAATCCAAGGCTTGATCGACTTATCATATTGGATTTTGACCTTATTTTTGTGATCTTGATTTATTGTCAGCACATCTCTACACTGCTCATCAATATTTTCTAAGTGTATTAGACGTTCTTCAATCTCTGTCATATCGGGTAACACATGAATAGCTATTTTCAAGGACGACATTTCACATTCAACCAGGGTAATGACTTCCGCTCTATGAACGAGTTGGAAGGGGGAGAAACCCACAACAATTTTTACATTAGTTCGATACGGCCAAAGTGTGGGGTATAGCATGATATGCCAGTTAGAACGGGCTGCATCAATAGTACATTTGAGGATAGTCTTCAAAGTTTTATTAACAGCCTCAACCTGACCATTTGCTTGAGGATAGTATGAAGATGAATGTTCTGGACTAAATCCAAACATAGTGGTCAGTTCCATCATCATGCTATTTTGAAAATGACTGCCATGGTCAGTGACAATCACCTTGGGTATAGCAAACTGTGCTATAATTTGATTGAACACAAAAAAAGATGTGGTTTCCCTGTTGACTTTAAAATAGTCCACAGCGACAATAATATATTTGTACCCCCCAGTAGAGGCTAGGTTACACGTCACGTAATCAATCACCCACTTCATGAAGGGTCCCATCGAGACAACCGGAAATAACAGAGTGGGATGTGACCACATTTTTATAGTGTAAAGATGACAAGGATGATAGTGCTTCATGGATTCCACACAATCCTTAAACATCGTGGGCTAGAAATAACGGGCATGTAGTATCTTATAGGCTATTGCAAACCCAGATAAATGACCCCCACACACTCCACTATGGGAATCATTCAGGACAATATCCACTTCCTCACGAGTAAGACATCGACACAAAAAGGAATCTACCCCTATATGATATAAAGTATCTCCTATGATGAGGTATTTCTTAGCATGAAGGCGTAGTTTATGTCATTCCTCCCACAAAGAAGCTGCAGGATACTTCAAAGTCTGTAGATATATAAGTATATCTCTGTACCACGGGTTAGAGGTGGATACCAAGAAGATATGCTCATCTAGTAATGAGTCTTCTTCAATGACTACATCTTCTTCCATTGGAAAATCTGCTATAAGCTCACCAAAAACTAAGGATTTTCTAGATTTAGCGAACTGGAAATCCAAGTCAAACTCTTGGAGAATGACTATCCATTTTTTAAATTTTCCCCCAACAATCCATCGAGACAAAACATATTGAAAAGGATTAAGATCTGCCACTACAGTCGTAGTCCTCAGTAAGATGTAGTGACGTAGCCTCTGAACAGTATAGACAGCTCCTAAGGTCAAATTCTCGACGTGGGAGTACTTGAGTTCAGGTCTGGATAAAGAACAGCTAAGATAGTAAATGACATGCTCTTGGATCTTATCATCCTCCTAGACCAGGACTACCCCAATGGTCGACTCGGACGCATCCAGATACAATATAAAATCCCTAGAGCAATTCGACAGACGCAGTAAAGGTGCCGACAACAAATATTTTTTCAATGCCTTGAAAGCGAGTTGTGCAGTTTCATCCCATACAAATGGGGTGTCCTATTTTAGCAGGAGCATGAAACCCTTGATAATATTGGCATAGTTTATGATGAAACGTTGAACAAAATTGGAGTTTCCCTACAGGATTTGAAGTTGCTTGATAGAATGAGGAGGAGGAAGATTTACAATAGCCTATACTTTTAACAGATCCACCTAAATTCGTCTATTAGAAACAATGAATCTGAGCAGTCTCCCTAAATCAACACAGAACACGAACTTGTGGGGATTCAAACAGATCTTATAGTATCTGCATCACTCAAATATCAACCTTAGTTGATCTAGATGGTCAATCCTCTTACAATAATGTGAAGAAAGATCATCAAGGTAAGGTTCAACAATGGCTTCAATATCATGGAAGGCAAAGTTCATTTCCCATTGAAAGGTTGCCCTGACATTTTTCAATCTGAAGGGCATTTTTTTGTACGCGAAGGTACCTCAAGGACAAATGAAAGCATTTTTATGTTCATCTTTTGGTTTTATTTGAATTTGATTGTATCTGGAGAAACCATCCATAAACGATAAGACTTCACTTCCCGCACAAGCATCTATAATTAGATCTATAAGTGTCATGGGATAGTTTTCATTAGGATAGGCTTTATTCAAATATCAAAATTTGGTACAAACATGTATGGTCCCTTACTTCTTATCAACAGGAACTGGGTTGGATACCCATTTCATCAGAGCTATGGAATAAATAAAACCATCTTTCAACAATTTTTGAACTTCAGCCTTCATAGCTGCCACTTTACGCGGGTTAACAAGTGTTAACTTTTGTCGAACAGGTTTAGAATTAGGGCATGTTCGGATCTCATGCTCAACTATCGATGGCTCAATGCATGGCATCTCCTGATATAACAAGGGAAAACGTCATGGAATTCCTTGAACAAGGACATATAGATTGCAATCTCTTCAGGAGAGTAGTTTGTACCGATATGCATATTTTTGACAATGTCAAGACTTACACAGATGTTGATAGGGATAGTAGCGGAAATATTTTCCATATTCCCCTCAGCAAACATTCATTCCCTTGGTAATGTATTGATGTGTATATCAACATCATCTGCCAGTGTCATATGAAACTCTTGATTCTCTATCTTGCTTAGCTCTGGAAGAAAATAGGATCGATGATGGAGATCTTCGCAGATCTTATCATGTCTACACATGGTTTCCAAAATGGCTTCATCAGAAGGTAAAGCCATATCTAAACAATCCATAGAATGCAAAGAGTTTTCTGCCCAAGCACGCAAATAGACCTCTTCCAGGTCCTCGGAGACTGTGAGAGGGTTTGGAATGGGATCAATAGTGGTTTGAGTGATAGCTTGATAAGCCACTTCCACTATTTATAAGGGAACTTCCTGTTCATGGGGGAAGGGAGAACCCAAGGATCATTCCTATCAACAACCGTGGCTATGGACTTCCTCACACTAGTAGAACCTATATAGTTAATCGGGGCTGGAAGATCAAATGTGCCCATCAATGATGCGTACATTCCAACCCCCAACCTTTGAGTAGCAGGTTTCACTTGATCAACCAATGGTACTATGATTTCCCAAGTCTATTGTGTAGACCTGAACACTATCTAATTCTGTAACTTAAATTACAATTTCTGAACTTTGAATCAAACCACTCAGAGCCTCTTCGGACAGGGAAAATCAAGGGTTTTTTCCAGGAAATTTTGTAGGCAAGAGGAGTGAGCAGAGGGAAGCAACCAAAGATATTTTAGGAATAGAATTTTATCTTCCATAAAATAGTTATATCTGGTTCCATTTAGGTTTCATAATTCGCTATGCGGAAACCTACTTCCACACTTCTAGGCAGCCAAACCGTGAAACTAGGAAGAGTAGTTCAGCCTTTTTCAACTAGGGAATTGGGTAAGTTGATTATGGCTTTGATATAAATTTATATTACATTAAACAAATATTTATTAAGGTAAATAATAGATTTTGGAATTTTAGGAAACTAGTCCCTTGGACTGCACTCTAGGCTCGGGTTTTGGGTCTTCGAGACATATGGAGAAGGTTAATAAAACTAAGTTTTAGACATGGAAGGTGTTCAATGTGAACTTAATGAATGCTAAGAAGTAAAATAAATAAAATCAAAAACTTTTAAGTCCTTTAACCCATTAAAAATCTAAACCTAGTCATTTTTCAATGCATTTCTAGTTAGGGGGTGGAAATGCTTCTCCAGAGTAAATTAGATATATTCAAAACTATGTAATACTTGCAAAAAATGTAATAATACATTATTTCAGAGAATTAATTACTGAATTCAATCTCATGGGACTTTCATATCTTTACTCATTAATTTAGTCTTTATTACAAGGCTAGAAAACTAGAATTGGAGGTAGACATTGTAATGGAAAACTATTAGAACATTACAAAATATTTGGAACTATTAGGAGAATAATATTAGGGCCTGATAATAACCTAAATTAATGGAAGATATCCATCTATCTCTCTTCATCACTTCATATCATCAATCTCTCATAAAAGGAGGAAATCTTGAAGATATCTCTGATATTCAAATGGAGGAGTGTCCCACTCACTCTAATGTGCTTCACTAAAATGGAAATGGATTCATAAGTTGCATTATCACTCCATTAATCGATGAGATTCTATCAATATCTCCAATATAACCGGCAATGAGAAGGGAAGAATAGGGGAGAAGGAGAACAGGGTACTTGGGGAACATCACCCAAGAGATTGAGGATCACCACTCAGAAATGAAGCTTAAGATTCAATCAATTACCAAAATACATTAACCAAACTGAATAATAGAGTTGGAAATTCCCTTAAGTAGACCTTGGGTGACTTGTTGAGCAAGTTCTTCACCCATTAAACAAGTAACCCACTTGCCAATTTTGTTCCTAAGCCATGAGTGGCCCTCCTTGATGGGATTAACAATTTTGGTTTGCAAATGATGTTTCCTTCTTTGTATAACTTAACCCAAAGTGGAAATTCGACCTTCTTGAGAAAAAAAGGCAACTATGAATCTTGGTAGATGTTTCCATGTTTGTATCCTTCAGTCCAAAATAGAAACTGCTCCTTCCTTGAGTGATTAGCAAGTTTGTGCATAAGGTAACCTTTCCTTTCTTTTCATCCTTGCACCAAATGAGAAACTAATTTTGATAGTTTCTATCTTTACTATGACATGTTTCTTTTTCCTTCTTTTGCATTGTTTCCATTTTTCCATCCAAGTCAAGTTTACTAGCTTTCCATAATGCGCCCTCTTGACATGGTGGATTTAATTGCACATCATTATTGTGCATAATAAATAAAATTGCTGAAATAAAATTAAATACATGCCTTAGAAGAATTATTAGCAATATTTTTTCTAGGAATAATAATTAATGTCAATTTGAGTCCCTAGGAATTTCATCATGGTCAACACTTTTAATGTCCCAAAATATGGGGACATGACAATCCTCCTGTCCCAAATCTACTTGTCCTCAAGCATGAGAACTTCAAAGTGCTTCAATTTGTTCATCATGCAGGAGAACCGGAGCATGAATCCATTGTGAAAAAAGGTTGACTTTCTCCATGAATCCATCCTATAAAGTTTCTCCAAAACAAGCAATTCCAGGGTCCCATTGCTTGCATCACACCCCCTTTAGTGAGATGCCTTCCCACACAACTTGTCAATCCAATTTATGCTTGGATCCCATTTCCTCAACTGTAAGTATCCAAACATTAGAATCCACCATACAAATTTATCATCACATGAAATGACATTCATACTGTGGAAATCATACAACTGCACCAAAAACTGGAAATTCTCAATGCAAAGATGGAAATCTGTCAGATCTCCCCACCCAACATAAAGTTCCTTAGGTGCTTGACGCACATCAGAATTGAATCTCACAATGATGTTGCTGAAAATACATAGGTGTGAGTCCCATATCCAACCTCAATGAGTATAATAATCATCCAACCAACAAGGATTCCCAAACTACTCACAATAAGATGATGCATCACAATCATCTCCAAAAATGCAAGCAGGAAAAAAAAATAGGAATCCCCTCATCCCACCTGACAATGGAATGACACTCCTACTAAAAGGTCCATGAAAACACTTCCAATGGCTCAACTCTCTGCCACTAGTCAAATAATGCTAGCATCTATCCAACTGTGTGTAAGGTATCTTCTCGAACAACTTCTCTTGGCACTTTTCTTGCTTATTTGTCTTCCATTGATGATGTGCATAAATTTTTCTACAAGAAGACTCCATGTGTGACATGTAATATTCCACCCAATCCACATGTGGTTGAATGGAATAAAATTACATCCATATGTTCCTATGTGGCTTATGGGAGAGTGATGGTGCATTCCACAAGTCATCATGAACACCTAGGAAAGCCTCCAGCTCTTCTTGTTGCACCAACAAGGAAAATTCCTTCTCCCAATTTTCATTCTCACTTGATGAGGATGAAATAAAAGTGTGGGTAGAAATTTGGATCAGAACCCTACAATACTCATCCACCCAAATTATGGCTTCCCAATATTCATCCTCATCTAACCCTCCCATTGGGGAGAGACTCTTTCCAGAAAAAAATTATAGTTTTTTCTGGAAAAGGCCAGGTGCTTGGTTCTGATCAGAATTGTCTACACAGTCCTCAAGGAAATTAAATTAAATCTTTGTTGCAAATTATATGGAAGGTATCTAATGGCTACAAATTAAATATTTTTTTCTGTTCACATGTCAAGACAATGCCAGTCACAACAAAAATTTTATTGCAGAAATTAAATTCTTTACCTCCCAAGGTCTTCATTCCAAATATGTTTCTATCCACCCAATCAATGGATGAATATAGACTTTTATTTTCTGATACATTTGGAATTTGATCAGCCACCTATTTTGGAGAAAAATATAAAATCCATAAGGTTGTTTCATAAGGTGTCTCCTTCCAAGGATGCATGTCAAACAACCCTCTTCTTGTCACCTTTCACACACCTGGGTCACATGGAATAAATTTTCAAGCCACTCAGTGTGTCCTTGGGGAAAAGTCTCGAGTCAGGGTTGTCACCTTATTCTTGACTCCTCTGTTTAGGCTCAACTCCTAACTAAACCAAGGGGGTAGACCCTATTAAGTTACTAAGGCTAATCACTTAGTATGGTGATGTTAAACTGAATGATTTACTTAGGAGTTTGAAATTTAACCATAAACAACCATAGATGACAAGATACAAAATGAGTGCACGAAAGCACAATGCTGAGATGCAATATATATATATATATATATATATATAGCAAGAAAATAACCAGTGCCTTAAAATGGAGTCAAAACAAAATCAATGCACTTGCATGTGCTTGGAGTGATTTTTTTGCAATTGCCTCTTGGTACGTTTTAAGTTAATGTGAAATATGAGTTGATTAAAATTAGGCAAAGGGGTGGACTCCAGATATACCCGAGAGTACTTGCAATATGTCTAAACCTAAACCTTCATGGCTACCTGCAAGGAAAATGTGGGTTGAATGGAGTCTCTGGGGATATTTTTCATAACGCACCCATTAGGGTGTGACAGAGATCGGTGCCCTAAGGTCACTTTTCAAAGGTTCCCACTTCCTTTGGGTATTTTTCCACCGTAATGCTTTGATCTAGGTGTTGGATTTTCACCTGATGGTTTTTCAATTTGGGAGAGTGAATCCTAATTATACCAGTCACTCAAGTGCTTTTGATATAGCTTGAATGATCAAATGAACCGCATCCAAGTGCAGAGCATACATGCCGGAGTCTTGTCAATTTTAGTAAATTTTGAGATGGATGTTCTTATTAAAAAGAGAACGCTCGAGGAACCTCTTTCGGTCCAAGTGGACCTCAATCCGGGAATCAAGGAGGGGTTGATTTTATTATGGTTACTGAAACAAATGATGATAGCAAATGAAACATAAAAATATAAGAAAACCACAATTTTCTAATTAGACTACCACGAACCTTTCTTTACCTTTCGGCTCAAAAGGAGGCTCCTGGGGTAAGTATTAAAGTTACTTTGAAACCAATAGAAATGGAATATGGAAATGATTTTAAATCAAAGTATACTACCCTATAGATTAGTACTATGCTATATTGAAAAAAGATGAACTAAAAGCAAAAAATGACATGGATGCAAATCCCCTCGGGGGGGATGGGGAATGGGCTTGAAAGATCCTATTCAGAATTATTTTTATTACCAGAAGTTACAATATCAACAAAATGATATGATTCCTCTTTATTCTTATACAGAATGAAACCAAGAGCTTACAAAGTGCAAAAAGTAAAGATTTCAGTAAAAAAGGGAGACCCTTGGGGGGATTCAGAAGGCCCAAAAGTCACTTTTGAACAGCATATCCTCCTCTTTTATGTTATACCTTCTAATAAAAATCAATATTATTAGAATTAAATATTCCCAAAAGCACTCTAAAAGTACCTTTGGTCCAACATACTTTTAAACAAAAAAAAGCTAAGCTAAAACTAGTTAAAAAAGGTAAAAAGGGAACCAAGGAAAGCAAGCTTTCCTTGGGATCTTGGTTTGACTTTTAGGCATCCAATGTGATGTGAAATTATTGCTATATTTATATTTTATAACAAAAAATAGAAATTTAATGCATGCAAGCTACAAATTCTCTTTAAAATTCCATGGAAAAAGGATGATTTCCCTAAAGCTAGATCTAGAATGCTTATGAAACCTTTTAAGAACAAGATCTATATTATGGGATTTGAGGAGATATATATATGTTAAATTTACTTTAATATAATAGATATAAACAATATCAAAGTTGTGAACAAAGTAACCAAGTAAAAAAATTAATTTTGAAGGAGGAAAAGGAGAAGAGAAGTGTTTGTTGCTGAAGCAGATCTGCAATGGAAACTTGTTAGTGGAATACAGAGGGGAAATGTATTCACAAAGATTTTGTATGTTTATTGGAGTCAAACTATATCCACAGCTCATCCAATCCTTGGTACCTGAAAGCTAAATACACAATCCTGCATGAAACCTCATGAGATTTGGATATATATATGAAAGATAGACAAGAATTACATGCAAATAAACTTATTAAACATGTATAATCTAGATCTTATAATCATATATGATATGAGATATAAGAAAAAGAAGTAACCTTACTTTCCCAACTATACTCCTATTGATTCAGATGAATCGTTCAAGCCAGACAGGGTTTAGATGCTGAATTTGAGAGGAAAGTCGGCAACATCAATAGCCATAAGACAATGCTTAATCCACAAATATGAGATCATTACACCATTTGGCCTCCAAATATTCTTTATTTCAACAATCAAAAGATTACAACAGTATTACAATAGCAAGCCCTTCAATCCAACTCTAACTAGCTTGGAATAGGAGTCTTATGCTTTGATTTATACAAAAAATAGGAGATCCAGAACAGGGGGTGCAAATCCCAAGGAGACAGATCAAATCAGCTGATGGAGAGTCAATCAATGTAGATCTAAAGCTGAACTAAGCCTACTTGTCAACCAAGTGACTGATTGAACTGACACATCAACCCATGAACTGACACATCAGTCCATAGAGCATCCAGGAGAGTCCACACTTGTGGAGGAGAGAAAGAGGGTGCAATTCCCCATAAAGACTACTGAAGATCAACTCTGGATCTGATTTGATCACCGCCTTCAGTCAAGGATTTGTCAGATCCAGTCAATCTGCTTCATATCCGACTGATTTTAATCAAATCGATTGAAAATCCACTGATCTATGATCTTGTATTTTCTCCATTATTCATCAATTTATTAATTAAAATAATCAATAATTGATTTTTGGGACTTTCTGACCTGAGTGATGGAAAATCACTCAAAACTAGGAAATAGTGGGTCCATGGGTTTACATGGTGCTCTTAGCTTGAAAATGAGCACCTACATGACTGAAACTGATTATTTGTCCCACTTTTATTACAAAATCAATTTTTCCCGTTAAACTATTAAAAAATAGCCTAAGTTTTGGAAAAAATAAATTTTAATCAAAAACACTAAAAAAAATAAAAAAATAAAAAAATTGAAACAAACTAGGGGGTCCTAGACATGTTCATATGACTTGACCATGATGCCTAGCATGTTTATACATTGACACATAGACTCTAATAACCTTAATAGGCCTAAATGCCAAGCCAACCACCCCAACTTTGGAGGTATGGAGTGAAAAACTTAGAATTTATCAGTCGTTTATTCAACAACCAATAATAACCAAGGGAAAAAACACCTTGGGCTGATCAGATTGACAAATAAAGTCTAAGAGACTGAGTCTTTTACAGACACTGTCATGCTAGAAAATTTATTACAATTCCCCCATGGGGTATGAACATGTGATATAGTACAACAAACACTTCCCAAAAGTAGTTCCAAAGGTCTTCTGAAGTCTGAACAAGTTATCCTTGTCCGGTTCACCAGGCTCACTTGATAAAAAACCACTAAGTACAACATAGGTGGTAACATTCTTGCTCCAACTGTGGGATGTGTGCTCGATCTGGTCTTTAAGGCAAGGAGAGGATACGAGAACACCAGAATCTTTGGTTTATATACCCTATAAAAACATCTCAAATTGACAAGAAAAACCTCAGTAGCACAAGTTTTATAAAAAATCAAATAAACCATTAAGCTGATTTATTTAAACAAAATAAATGTAACTAACTAAAAAAAGCAAAGTTTTATTATAGCTAAGTATAAAATAGAAATGTAGAAAGTAAATGCTCTCTTTCAAGGAGCTTATTTCCTACTCTAAGCATGATATAAAAAGGGTTAAGTGTAATAAAAAATCCAATGTAAGCACCTAAGCATTTTATTAACACAAAAAAATTCCTTGTCTTTGGTTACCAGCCAAAGTAAGGATACCTTATTCAGAAATTGCAAACCTGCGTGATGATTCAGGATGGGCAGGATGGATGGCAGATCATAGGCATGAATAATGTCACAAAAATTCTTCCCCAACTTGTATGTGCTCATGGAGGCTGCTTCTATCCATGACTGGATGGGACTGATATATCAATCATAATGATGAGGCAGACTGACTACATCATCATACTGATCACTGAGGCTTATCAAATGATAACTTGTTGCACAAGCCCCAAGTAGCTCCAAACCATAAGGAACCTCTATATGTGAAAAATATGGTTGAGACTGATATTCCACTAACTGCATCACATCTCACTTTTCACAATACTGTTTCTCAATGTCTTCATTACTGATACCCTTATGCGGCTCTACATGGTATGAATCTGAATGATCACATGAAAATTCTAAATGCTCATCTTCCATACTAAGGTTTTCCCAGGCATCCAGATCCATGCTCCCCTCTATGAAAATACCATAGATTGGAATTCCACAAATTTTTGAATAGACACTCCCATTGTTGTACATATCATGGATTGGATTCTCCATAAGATTTTCACAAGTTGGATTATCTATGAAATTCCAATAGTCATCACTCCCATCCATGTCATATGTGGGGGACTCTTCATCCATATCATGATGCTCCTTCCTATCCATGTCTTCCTTGTATTCATAACAATATTCTTCAAATAAAATATTACAAGGCAATAAACTTTCCAAACCTTCATCAACATGAGGAGAACAAGGTCTAGTGTCACAACACATTGTACTGATCTTATCATAATTTTATTTATAGGATTTTGTTATGATATCATGAAGAGGATCCTTAATATTATCTTCAATCAAGGAAACGTTTTGAACATATTCAATTGGACCACTTAGGATTCATTGCTCAGTGGGTTTCTCTAGAGGTATTTCTGGAAAAATATCAGCATTGCAGCACACTTGAGAATACCTCAAATCTTCAATGTTTCCAGCTATGGTGACATGAGATTCTTCAACAATGTGTTCCATCATGGGATCCTCCTGAATCTCTTCAATAGGATGATCTTGGATTTTCCATTTCTCAGAATCTTGTTGTGTATTGGGAGATACCTCATATTCCTTAAAACGATGCTTAAGTGTTTCCTTTCTTAAATAACTACTAGGATGCTTTTTGATGGGAGTATCATGAACCTCCTCTTCACTTAAATGTTCAAGAAGTGATTCCAAGTATTCAATACTTTGTATCATGGAAAAAGGTCCATCATATGTTTCCATGTGATACTCTATCCCAGATAGGTAGAAGGTACAGATATTTTTAGGGAACTTTTTGAAACCATTCATACTACCCCTACCATCATGCCACTGCTCTAAAAACATCGAATGGAAGATTGGAAAAGAAGTTATACATTTAATAATGTTAGAATAATCCTTCGGGATTATTGTAAATAAATAATTAATAGGAATTTGATTAGATAGGAAGCCAAACAGGCTGAGCGGAAGGTGAAACCCAACCGCCATGTACTTTGTATAAATACAAGCATTTGCATTGGAAATATATATCGAATCGGGAGTTATTACCAACAAGTGGTATCAGAGCCAAGTTCATAACTCCTGCCTGCATGCCTTTCTGTGTGCTTGCTGCCAGCCTGCTCAGTCAGTCTGCCCCTGCACGTTCATTATGTGTGTTTTCTACTCATACGTTAGGTGAATACCTAACCCTAACTCGTGGTATACCTATTGTCCGCCATTAAAATACAAAAGAATTCTGCATAGGTTCTTTTACCCTAATTATTCCATGCTGCGACCTCTTGAACTGCGACCTCTTGAAGCTTTGTGCTGCCTCGCTGTAAATGCGTTGAGAACGTTTCTGAGATTGAGTGTCCACCTGCAGTCCATTTCCTTTTGTGTTGCAGTCTGCCCTCCAGGAGTGCGTCTCTCTCCTCTGGTATTACTATGAAGAAACCCTAATTTTTTCTGCATAGAGACCCATTTTTTATCTGCAATATTTTGAACAAATTTCACCAGATTATAGTCTTTTCTTGATTGCCCATGCAACATTGGCGTCATTCCTTTCTCTGGCGTGGAGTACTGCGTGTCTTCAGTACTGTGTATATGCTGCGACCTGCCTGGAGAGACCGCTGGCCACGTGGAGAGATTGTGCAGTGGGAGACTGCCTGCGTGAAGCTCGTATATACACGGTGTGCCTGCGTGTTGTGTGAAGGTGCACCGCGTTTTGTCTCCTGCATATGGTGGCTTGTTCTCCTGTAAATTCAGAAATAGCCTGCCATAAAGTATGTATTCTCTGGTAATGAAATGACTTCTCCTTCACATACTACTGCGTGCCATTGATATACGTTGAAAACTATGTGAATGCCCTTGGTGTGCCTGATATGCGTTGAAGACAGAGATTGATATATATATGCATATATATTGCTGCGTTGGAGATGGTGCCGGATGATGCTTTAAAGATTGAGTGTTGAAGTGTTGAAGGCTGCATTGAAGGTAAAATCGTTGGTGACCGTTGGAATACCCATCGTTTATGCTGCGAGCTGCGAGCTGTATGCTGCGTTAAGGAGTTAGTATTGATTCTACAAAATCTACAATTGATCCTGAAGTATAGACTGTGTGCTGCCTTCCTGCGTTGGACCGAAGACAGTGGCGTTGATATAGTTTGATCTGAGCCTTCGTATGAGCCAGTGTGCTGTGAGTGAAGACCAGCCTTCGGTTACACCAGCGTGGAAGCTATGACCTGCGTGGAAAAGGCTACTGCGTGGAGACTGGGTGCCGATCTCCTTCCTGCGACTTGAAGACTGCATACATGCTACAGAAGATTGATATATTATGTTGTGACCGATATGTCATATATTGTGTTGTGATATATGTGATTATATAGACTGCATTGTGATTGTATAGACTGTGTTCTCTATTGAAGACTCTTGCTTATCATGCTGTGTGCTGACTGCTATGTACATGCCATTCCTATTGTTTGGAATCCGAGTCCATTAAGCTGTGCTGTGCATGAAGAGACTGTGTTCACAACGAGAGTGCCTGCGTGAATGCTGACTGCGTGCTGCTTGGAGAATGCACAAAACCCTAATTTTACCCTATTTTTATGCGGGAGGTTTATTGTGATATTTTCTTCTGCATGAAGAGGTGAAGAGCCTGCGTGAAGAGGTGAAGAAGCTGTGCCTGAGTGAAGCCTGTGAAGCTGTGAAACTGCGTGAAGGTAAACTCTTGGAGTTGTAATTGTTTGTGATAGTTGACACAAAACCTAATTTTGCCCTAATTTAGTGCTGGAGAGTGCTGCTATTTGTATTTGCTATCTACCGCGAGCTGTAAGTCTATATGTGCGTTGAGTATATTGACTGATGAATGTTGGAATCATTCTGATATGTTCCTTTGAAAACTAGCACTGTCAGGTGACATGAAAATATTGTTGTAAACAGTTGTAGAGCTTATTATTTTTGAACAGCACCATATAAATTGTATTGTTGCTGATTGTAAATCACCTTGGCAGAGACTGTAGACCTGCAAGGTTATTGGTTTTTTTTTCTATTTCTCTTTGTCATAACAAGTTTATTATTATAAATTACACTTACGGTTGTAAAGATGCACTCTTTGGCATCTAGTATTGGTGCTGCCCTAGCTGGCAAAGACCAATCCAAAGACCCTTCCAAGGGAGATTGCGACAAAGAGAGAGGCAGAAGAAGAAGAAATTTTAGAGGCAGAGGGGGCAGAAGCAAAAGATTAGATTTGCAGTGCAAGCGTTGCGGAAAGGATGGGCACACATCAGATTTGTGTTGGGCCTCATGGGACTCAATA